>CM019739.1:1513367-2113367 GCA_009761775.1 Ficus carica
CGCCTGAAGAAGAGACCTACAATGGCCGCCAATGCTGCCACCCTTGCAGTCGCATTTCGCAACCCTCAGTGGAAGGGTTGCGTAGGTAGGTTCACCTGCAAATCTCGTTGCGAAACTCAATAGTTCTTGCAGAGAAACCATAATCCACCGTCACAAAACCGAGAAACCAACCACCGTATTTCTTGAATCGAGGTCATAAGTGTTGCTGCAATTACCTCTTCCCAGCAATTGTGACCCACCACCTAACGTTCCTGCCATGGCGATTCATCTCTTCCTCATTCTGATGGCCATATCCCTTTCCTACATCACGTCTTTGTGGGAATCTAGCTTTTCATTTCTCACACCTTATTAAATATTTTTTACGTTGGATTTTTTTTTTCTCCTTAATAAAGGATCGTTTTTCCCGAAAATTTGGTGGTCGAATCATAATTTTTTGTAATGATAATTTTTTTTTTAATTTTGTAACCAAATATATAAGTTGTGCCAAACATCCGGTAATAGGAAAAATTTTAGAAATTTCAGTGGAAATATCTATCCGAATTTCAGTTTTCGTCTTTTATTGATTTTGGAACATGCTAAAAAAATTTCATAGAAAAATCTCAACAAATCATATGTGACATGTTCACAACTATACTCAACACTATTCAAATAACATATCATAATATTAATTTAGAGGACATCACAATCATTTTTGAACTTCATATGCCTTTCTTTTAATATTAAAATATGTAAAAATATGAAAAGTTTCATATGTAAAACTTGAATATTTTTATATTTTCTTTGTATTTATACTATTTTAAAATGTTATAAATATATTTTAAATTAAATTCCTAAATTTCTGTAATGTTTTCTCAAATTCCACAATATCGATAATATCTTTGAAATTTCTGCCTCGGCAATATTATCATCTGCTCCCCAAGACATTGCAATCTTGGTCATATTGCTCAGTGTTTGTTGTCTATGTCATCTTGGTGACAGATTTTTTTATTTTTATTTTTATTTTTTTATATATGTAGAATTTATCCTGCTAACTCGAAAAACAGAAGTTGCATAGGTACAAAGAGAAACTGTTTGTCCACGCATGATGAAGGAACCATCCTCTCTTTGTTGTAATATTAGGGATAAATTGGTCGTTACCTTAGCCGTTAACATTTGTGCCACTCAAATAATAATAATAATAATAATAAATGCCATTCCATTGTTTCATCACTACGATTAGAGATTAGCACCAGGGTGGAAATCTAGTAGCCCTAACTTGAAAATCGTTTACAAGGCAAGGCAAGGGAAGGCAATAACCTTATCAAAAAAAGACAACCTGCAATTTCATGAACAGCCAGAAAAAGCTTCGTTTTCATTTATGACCAAGGCTCCATTTGGAACACGGATTTCAGATGAAATTTTTATGTTGAAATTGGTTGACTTTTCAAAAACTAATTATAATTTTTTATTGATTTTTTATAAAAAGACAAAAACTAAGATGAAAAACTTAGGTGTGAACCTGAAATCCAAACGCATGCTAACAAAACACGAGCAAAGAGCAGTCCCCCGAAAGCTCTCTTGATATGGTTCAAGAGTGATATTCTCAACTAGAAAAGGATAAGCAGCTCTTCTAGTTCATTACTGCGGAAGGAAACCTATTCAAGTGTTCATGTTCGTCCACCTTTTTCTTTTTAATAGGCTTACACTTTTCTTTTCTCATAAATGTTTTGTAAGATACGCCTTTTCTTTTTTTTGGTCAGTAAGAAATAAGAAACATTGTCTCTGGTCTGCAACAACAAACTCAAAAGTACAGATCACTTAAGCACCAACTAAGATCTAGCATTCCGAATGCGAAAATGTTATTTGAGCTCCGAATTGAGATTAGGCTTCAACCTGCCAAAAGAAAGTATACAAAATCATCAAACGAGTGGTGGAAAAGAGCAATGAAAACAAATCAATTTCTCAAAGAGACCATTAATATCTGCATAATCCAGTTCGCATTTTTTTCTTGGTGAAAATAAGGAAAGACCATTTATGGAACGCTATACTGTTCTTGTACTTAGGGTGATGCAAGATCAATAAGAATAAAATCGACATTATTCAGCAAAGCCCTGAAAGCATTTACAAGTATTAACCGCCACGTAAGAATCATGTTTGGTTTATAAAAATTTCCTATCCATTTGCAAGATTAAGATGGTACCAGCAGCATCGCAGCACTTGTCTATATCTTGATTCCATAGACCTGCGACTGCCTCCCAATCAGTGAGTTACAAGGAGAAGACTCGTACTTAAACCATGCATTCTGGGAGGGAGCTTAACACAATGCTAGAAGGCTAAAAAGACGTAACTTACGTGAATGAAAATGCAACTTGATTTTCTCCAACACATTAGACTAATTGTCTGTAACACGCCTCAAACTTTCGGACACTAGATTTCTTATCGAGTGTTTCATAAGAAGATTAATACAAGGGATGTGGTCCACAAGAAGAGTCCACATATGGCAATATATCGATCTTGGTGTCTAATGTGAAAAGAAGAGGTGAGGATCACATTTGTTTCCTCATCGGAAGCTAGGGCCTTGTATTTTATAGTTCAGCCTGCTTAGGGTGGCTGGGTTCGGGGGGTTTTTCCCAAGTAGTATGGCTCTCTGTTGGTGGAAAGGCCGTATGGTTTTGGGTTGATTAAGAAGTCAGGAGTGATGTCGAAAAGTGTAGTGCTAATAGCGGATGATTTGGATGTAGAGGAAAAAGAGAATTGTTGAAGAAATGGAGCCGGACTCTGATTCTCTGCTTGAAGGAGCTAAATATTTAACTTCTTTGTGGGATTCTACTCATAAACCTTCAAAGAATTTTCTCCGTCAGATTATTTTTGAAAATTATAATTAAAAAAAAAACAAAAACAAAAACAAAAACAAAAACAATTGGTGTACCCTTTCTTAACCTGTATAAAACTTCGAATATTTATTTAGTTTTGCCCAAAAAACGTATTTTCTGATTGAGAATTTTATCTAATTATGTATGATCGATTATTTAAGAGTTTCTTAATTTTTATTCGATGTTTAAGAATAAATTTTTGCATATTTTGTACATTTTCGGTCAATGTTAATCATCACCAATATTTAAGTCTAAATTTCCGTAAAATTTAGGAACCGATACCAATATTTTCCTCCTTAATCCCTACAACTAGTATCGCACAGCAATTCAACTCCTTTTACAACATAAAAATTGATCATAACTTTACCAATAATTACCATAGAATTTCAAGTTTTCAACACTACCCACGTCTCAAATTCTCAAAATTCTTAAATTCTCTCATTTCCTCCATATTTATTATGAAATGCCAGATTATCGATAAAATTCCCAAATGCACCGTAGAATTTACAGAATCAGAAAACGAGAAAAACCAATTCATTTAAGGAAATCCAAAACCATATCCATAGGAAGAGAGAGAGAGAGAGAGAGAGAAGTACCCCAGAAGAATTTGAATTCTGATAAGGAACTGATTCTAGGTTCAGGACTCTCTGTTCCAAAGCATCAAATTTGTGCTTCATCTGCGGAAAAACAGGACAGGCATTAAAAAAAAAAAAAAAGGAAAAAAAGAAAATCAACCAATTCGAGTTTTGCAAAGGGGGTGGGGGGAATATATATATATATATATATATATATATAGAGAGAGAGAGAGAGAGAAGGAGAAAGATATCGATTAACAGGAAGGAAAAAAAAAAAAGTGGGGGGTTATACATCGGAGGAAAGAGCGTATCGATCGGCAAGAAGATCTCGCCAGACGAAGTGAGAAATAGCGGCGGCTGAGACCGAAAACCCCAAGGTGAACCATAGCAACCGAGTTCTCAGCATCTTCAGTTCTTTTGCTGGAATCCACCAACTCAAAAGGGAAGAGATGAAAAGAGAAATTTATTGGTATTAACGTGAACATGATTTTAAAAAATAAAAAATAAAATAAATAAATGGGCAGCACTACCGGTAAAGCTTTTTTTAAGTCATTAAAATTTAATCGAACGGTTAAAATATTACTGATGTACCATATTTATTATATACATTATCTCATATTACCCTTCTCACCTCCAAGTCTTTTCCATCGTCGGCGACCGACCCCGTCGACCTCCCCGACGCCGGCGACCCAGCCCCGACCCCCCAGCCTTGGCCACCCCCCACCTGGCCCCGGCCCCCGGCACCCCCCAGCCTTCCCCCGCCGGCCCCCCGGCCCCAGCCCCCCCGGCGCCCCCCACCCCAGGTCTCCCCTCCCCCAGTACCTCCACCCTAGGCCCCCCTCCCCCAACCTCACCCCACCCCCCACCCCCCTCTCTCTCTCTTCCCCTTTCTCTCTCTTCCCCTCTCTCTCTCTCTTCCCGGTCCGCGCCCCCCCCCCCCCCCCCACACCCCCGACGTGAGAAAAGAGAGAGAGGGGGGATGGGGGGTCCCCGTCGAGGGTAGGGTTGGGGGGGGGGGGGCAGAAGAGAGGGGAAGACAGAGAGAGAAGAGATAGAGGGGAAGAGAGAGAGGGGGTGGGGGGGTCCCGTCAGGGGGGGGGCTAGGGTAGGGTGCCGGGGGAGGGGGATCCGGGGTGGGGGTGTCACCGGGAGGGCTGGGGCCGGGGGGCCGACGGGGGAGGGCTGGGGGGTGTCGGGGAGTGGAGGGCCGGGGCTGGGACCTGTTGGGGGGGGGGGGGCGGGGGTGGGTCACCGGCTTTGGGGCGGTCATCGGCGGCGGGAAGGTCACCGGCGACGGAGAAGACTAGGGGGTGAGAAGGATAATAGGAGATAATGCCTATAAATCAACATACGCACCCTCAAATCAACACCATCCGATTTAATCTGTATGGCTTAAAAAAGAACTTTACCAAAAGTACCGGTAGAGACCCTCAACCACAGTGCTCCCCTAAATAAATATATAAATAAGTATTTGTTAAAGGGAAAAACGAGAAAGCTCTTTTTATATATCCTCCCGGTAGAATTTTATTTAAAATTATTCAAATTTACTAGAATGGACAAGAAATTAAGGGTATATAATAACTAAAATAGACATTGATCTGTGAGATTTCACCAAAAACAAAAAAAAAAAAAAAATTGAAGCCTCTGATTGTTGTTCTTCGTCGGGCGAGGGAGGGGGAATGGTGGAAGGTCGTCGGAGGAGGTCCGGGTGGGTGATTTCGCAGGTTGGGGTCCGCCAGGAGTGGCAATTTTGCCCTCATCGATTGTGGGGGCTGTTTGAGGTCACTGAACGTTCTCAGTGAGTGGGTGGTATTTGAAGTCGCCGAACGTAGGGGGGTTGCAGTTTCGCAGGTTGGTGTTGCACGGGGGGGGGAGGGTTTGAAGGTTAGTGGGTGGGGGCGATTCGCGCCATCGCCAAATGGCCAACAAGGGGGGGCAATTTCGAAGGTTGGTGCTGGGGTAATTCGTGTTTTGCCCCCGTCAAACTGCTGGGGTGGATGATTCGTGATTCGCTGTCTCCAAACTGCCAAAGGGCGGAGTGATTTATGATTCACCATCGCCAAACGGTTGTGGGCGGCGATTTGCCCTCACTGAACTTGGTTTTGTTGGGGGGGGGGGGGGGGGGGGGGGGGGGAGTTTTTGCCACCGAACAATGAGAGATCGCCTAAATAGGGGAGATTTCTTAGGTAGATCCGCCGTGGGGGGCGCTCGTCATTGGGGGCGAGAGTGGTTTTCCAGTCAAGGTTGGGGTTTTTATTTTATTATTATTTTTTTGTTGCTTTAAATTTTTTTGTTAATTTCTTATATTATAATAGTATAAGGTAAGGTGCATCATAAATTTCATAAACAAACAACATCTCAACTATTAAAATATATTCAACGGTTTATAAAATGTGCTCTACTGATAGGATATATAAACAGGACTCTACGCAGACTTTCCCTTGTTAAAGTAACATCCTTGAAAATTTTTGTTAACAAAATAGGGAGAATTTGTAGTAAAACTCCATTTATATATCCTACCGGTAGAGCTTCATCTAATACAATTGAAATTTAATCTAACGGACAAGGTATTGAAAGTGTACATGATCTTTAGGATTGTAAAATAAAAATAAAAAATTGAACTCCCTATATAATTTTAATTAAAAAAATAAGCAAAATTAAAAACTAGAGGAGGGCCAGCGGTGGGGACCTGAACGTGGCCGCGAGGGGGTGGAAGGTTGTCGGGTGGGTGCCCGAAGGTCGTGTAGGGGGCGGTTTCACCATCTAGGATTTTAGAGGCGGGGGGATCGGTTGGGGGGGGGGGGGGGGGGGCACATTGGGAGCCCGAGGCAGGGGCGATCGGCATCTACCGATTTCGCAGGAGGGGGATTTCGCCGTCTAGTGGGAGCCTAAAGGTTGCCGGGGAGGGGGGAGGGGAAGGGGGGATTCGCCGTTTGGGAATTTCACACAGTGGGGGCCTTGAAGGTTGTAGTGGGGTTGGGGGGGGGGAGGCAGGGATTGGCGAAATCATAGGTCCCGAAGGTCGCTGAACGCGCTGGGTGGTGGACTTTGGTTTCTCAGGTCCGGGTTCGATGGGGGAAAGGGCGATTCATTGTCAATGGACTAGGGGTGGGGTTTCACAAGTTGGGTTGGGGCACCGTCGATAGACTTTAGAGGGGCGGAGGGAGGATTTTGCCGCCAAATAGCAGGTCACCAGAATGGGGGTGATTTCTCATGTAAGGGTCGTCTAGGGGTAAAAGGGCTGTCGAGGGGGGTGGAGGGTGCTGGTCATGTGGGGTGGTTTGCTGACCAAATTGAGTTTTGGGGTTTTTTTTTTTAATTTCTTTTTTCTCTTCTTTGATTTTTTTATATTTTTTAGATTAGAATACTATGTGCTAAGGTGCATGATATGTATCATGCACAAATAACATTGCAGCCATTGAAATATATCGAACGATCTGTAAAACGAGTTTATCGATAGGATTTATAAAAATGGCTTTACCATAGCCTTTGTCAATAAAATAACCTCTTTTTTTTTTCATTTATCACTCAAAAGTTAATTTTATTAATAAAAATTTTTAGAAGATTGTTTAACAAATTAAAGTTGAGAGAAAAAATAATAATAAATGAAATTTTTAATAATTGACTCGTGAAAAATGTATCCCGTTTCTTTAACTATTTTAGATATGTTAAATTTGTCAAAGTGACAACCTTAAAGATCAAAATTAATAAAATAACCTTATTTTATTTTAACACTAGAACTACCTACTGAAAAATCTATTGTTCATTGTTGTCGTTCTCGGTCGATATGAAATCATTTTGCTGATAAAATTTTTAGAAGATTGTTTCTTTTAATAAATAAAAGAAAGTTTTTGAGTCATTTTACTAATTATCTTAGGAAGTTTAAATTCTAGGAGAATCTTTTAGTACTCAAATTATAATTGGGATTATGATTAGGATCTAAGGTTTACTATTTAAATACTTCTTTGTTATTTTGTTATTAGAGATTTGATGATCGTTAATAAAAATTCCTTTGAGTGTTCTCTTAGTAGATTTATGTGATTTTAGGTATTCAAGTTTGAATCAACGAATCTTTATTGGTTCTACCTCCTATTTATTATTATTTTTTTTTATGAAGAAAATGAACCTTTTTATCGAAAGATTGGAAAAAAATGGGTCTGGACCCCCTGCGGGAATGATTTGGAAGATCCAAAACCAAAAATAGTCGTATTTGCTAGCAACAACATAATGGAGGCGGTCAATCAATATAGATTGATCCGAAATCTGATTCAAATCCAATATAACACCTATGGGTATATAAGAAATGTATTGAATATCTATCAAGCATATTATTGGGTATTCTTTAAAAATTATTAAATTTGTGTGTAATTGTACACTTCCACTGCATCAAATTTGCAAATAGCTAAGGATTTTCCCCAAGAGAACTAGTATAAGGATTTTAATGACTAACATATTGCCTAATAAATTACATAGTTATTTTTTAAAAAATTGAGTAAGAGCAGAGCAATTTGGAAAAACTTCCTGCTCAAAAATAATTTTGGAACAACCGTACGTCAAAACACTTTCGGCAAAAAACAAAATTTAATTACGCATTTGTATAGAAAAGTGATCACCATTCAAAAAAAGCGCTATTCTTTATTTTTTAAAGAAAGAAAGAAAAAAGGATGATTAGCAAAACAAAAAATACGTTTTTGAAAGAGATAACACTTTGCTATATATCTTATTGTTTCTAATAATAGTTCTGATGCAGCAAAATTTTTACACGATCAATTCAATATCTATTACTTAGTACAACTAAGGTTAGTCATTTAATCATGTAAAAAACAACATAGGTTTTAGTAAATGTTTTTGTGACCAAAGCTTAGTCACAACAAAGTAAATTTAGCAAGAAAAATAGTGTAGTCATTGAAGGTGTAATTTTTTATAATGTTTGTGATTAATATTTTAGTCACTAAAAGTCACTAATCTTTACCGACTAAGTTTTGGTTGTAAAATATTACTTTTAATGATTAAATTATTTTAATCATAAAAAGTTGGTGTTCGCTCCATTTTTAACATTTGGCGCCATAACTTTTTGTGACTAAATATGTGTTTAGTCACTAAAGCTATCATTTTATGACTAAATAGCTAGTCGTCAATTGACTTGGTGCTGAAAATTGTGTATTTATAGACCAAATATTTTTGTGCCAACTTTTAGTCACATAATAGGATATTTAGTGACAACAAGTATTTAGTCACTGAAAGTGTAATTTCTTGTAGTAATTTGAAGACATTTCGTACATTACGAAATATTAGTAGTCTTGTATTCTCTTATTGTAATTTCAAGTAATCCTTTCAAGTAAATCTGTGTTTTTATGCACAAATTCGGTAAGTAATTGGGTATTTATTAATAGATTTAGTATTAATAAATACCGGATTTACTAGTCTAATAAATCCGGTAATTATTATTTGATAAATTGATAATTTTCAATACAACGTAAATATTATGATTTATTAGTACAAATTTGTTAGATATCAAGATTTTTTAGTAAATATAAAGGTTCACATTTACTTTATAGTATATTAAATCAGAAAAAACGAGTTAAATTTCAAGTAAACATGGGATTTGCCTAATAAGTATCATATTTTTCGTGAAAACAAAGTAAATGTCAGATTCACTAATAAATACTGCATTTATTAATAAATATCATATTTACCTTCAAAAAGAAGATATCAGATTTATAGTATATACTCGGAATTAATGTATTGCTAATCTTTGTATTTACATGTGGATTTACTAAAGGGAAGTAACATTCCTCATTAGAGTATGATATCCCTTAGATACACTTACTTAGAAACCAAAAAAAAAAATGATATCTCTTGGATTGTACCTTACCTTATTGATAAGGAAAAGTAATTGTCCGTATTAAAAAATTGCTTAACGTTTATGATATAACCATAGAGACATATTTGTATTAGGGATTTATAGCTAAATAATCTTTTTTAAAGAAGTTTTTAACATTCTACACAAAATAAAACAAAGATTTATTGGGGAAAAAAAAACAAAAAACCAAAAAACAAAACCAAACAAAAGAACCGAAGTTTGAATTAATCATGAGTTGGTATCTTCTTTCCAACCCTTTAAAACTAAAACAACAAAATTAAAAAATCAAATCAGTTCCAATTCCATATCATCACCATATGCAACTAAACAAAAGCAATTATACAAAAACCCGACAAATTAAATGAAATGTGAGACATCTAAAAAAGACCATAAATTAATGAAAGCACAAAAAATAAACGGGCAAATAATGAACAAGAAACTCAAGTAGGAGCTATCTAATGAAGAAGAATAAGAAGAAAAATAAGAGGCTGTTGGGAGAAGCCAGTGAAGGAGCAATCCATTTGGAAAATCCCGCTGACACCAACGGGATGGCAGTTGGAGGAGTGTGAGATAAAAGGAAAAGATGAGAGATTAACGAAAAGGGTTAGCTTGCATTTAGTTTGTCTGTTAGAGATGAAATTTTTAAGTTGGAATTAGTTGACTTTTCAAATATTAGTTTAATTTTTGTTGACTTTTTAGAAATGACAAAAACTGATATAAAAAAGTATAGTTTAATTGGAATTGAATTGAAATGCCAAACGAAACATTAATTTTAATAATAACATTTTAAAAAATTTTAATTTCAAATTTCACCATTTTTCAATACTTATTTGTAACAATACCACGTCAAAATTTGAAGGTCCCACATATTTAAGGGGTGTTTGGCACTTGAGTTTAACTCAAGTTAAACTGTACTTTATTTTGTCTTTTTCTGAAAAAAAATTTTGTCTTTTCTGAAAAAGTCAACAAAAATTACTATTCAAACTTAAAAATTTCAACTCAACTCAAACTCAACTCATTCACCAAACACCCCCTTAAATTAGCAGGCTTGGATCAGTGTCATTTACAAGAACCGGCTTCTTTTTGGCTAGTTGCTACTCTTTGTCGTTCTTTGCTCATGTTATCATATGTTTGATGTGTGTATGGTTCCCCTCCCCCCCACCCCCTCCTCTCATATTTTTGTTTTTTCACCATTGCAATCATCATCATTATCATCATCTTATTTTAATTTTAATCTTAATCTTATCTTATTTTAATCTTAACATATATAAATGAGCCAAAATACTCTCTCATTCTTTTGTCATGTGTTATTATTTTTTTACTTCTCTTTTATGTTTTTATGCTTTCTCTTTTTCGTCCCTCATTTGTTTTCTTTTATGCTTTTATCTTTTATTTATTTCTTTTATCTTTTTCATCTCTCCTCACATATCTTAACATGTATGAAAGATATAAATGTATCAACCCATTGTTTTTCTTTTCACTTCTCTTTTATGCTTTTATCATTTTTTCTTCTTTTATCTCTTTTTTTTTTATTTCGTTTATTTTTTCGTTTCTCATTACATATATACATACACGTATACATAATCCTCTATATATATCTATTCAATAATAAATATATGTCTATCATCAATAATAAAAGTGAGAATATATTTTTTTAGAGTTTTTTCTTTAAAGTTTCGTAAGGACGACTCGATGTGATTTTATAATCTGGTTAAACATACTTTCTTCTTTCTTTTTCTTCTTAAGTCGTTACGTGCTTTATTTATTTATTTATTATTTCCTTCTTAATTTATGGGTTTTTTTTATAGTTTCTTTATGATTTTTTGATTTGATTAAAAAAGGTTTGGACTAAATTTTTTTGGAGTTTTGGTTTTTTTTATTTTTTTTGTTTCATATGGAGTTTCGGTTTTTTATTTCTTTTTATTGTTTTGTCGTTCTGTACTTTTTTTTTTCTTTTTTAAATTTTCTCATTAAATTCTTATATCTATATTTTTTATTAATTTGGTTAAAAATGATTTGTCCAAAATTTTTTTGAAATTTCATTAAGAAGTTTGAGTTTTTGTTTTTTTAAGTTTTGTATGGAATTTTGGTTTTTCCTTTCTTTTTTATTTTTTATTTTTTTATTTTGTCATTCTGTACTTTTTTATTTTTTTTATTTTCTCTTTAAATTCTTATATTTTTTAAGTAATATATTATTCACACGCACTCCGTGCGTTAAACTAGTTATTAGAAAATTCTCACTACTGGTATGGTGTAGGTGGCATTTTCGGGACTGTGAGTGAAATTTTGCAACGAGTTCTTTAATTTTCTTTTCCTTTTTTTTTTTTTTTTTTTTTTTTTTTTGTGTTTGTTGGGGAAAAGGAAGATATCGGTTGAGTTCTTGTTCTCAATATTGATCTTAATGGCTTTCACTCTGTGATAGACAAAGATCTTCTCCATATATATATATATATATATATATATATCTATATTCCTGAGAACTGAAGTTCTTTCGTTGCATGGAAAGTCACGTGACTTGCATGAGTCCTCTAATGACTCGAGTGACCGGGTAGGGGCTGTATCTGGTACAGAGAAGTCGGGTACTCTGGCTGAGGTGGCTTTGGAAAAGAGCTCACGTCCGGCTGATCGAGACGACCATCTTACCAAGCCTCGTTAACGAGGACGGAGGTGCGTTCTGATTCTCTGCGGGATTTGAACGAAAGTCTGTTTCTATCAGAGAAGCTCGGCGGACGGGACCGTGTTGACAGTAGTATGAGGGACTTATAGAGAAACAATATATAGATAGATGATTGTGAATTAATTGATCTTGGTTTTCGAGGGGCGCCGCTTACTTGGAATAATCGCCAAGACCCTCCTGAGAATATCCGAGAACGTCTTGATAGTGTTTTGGCGACCAATTAATGGAGACAGCTTTTTCGGAATTTAATTTCGTGTCTTTCACCGTGATTTTTTCGGTTCCGATCACCGTGCTCTACATGTGGTGCTTGCTTTTTCTCCCAACAAAAGGGTGATGACGGGGATACTCTTGAAAGACGATTTATTTTCGATCCCGTTTGGCGGTCTCAGGACGAATACAAGGATGTATTTTTTAATGTTTGGGCTCGTAGTTCTGTTGGTCCGGATGGATTTCATGCCGGCTTCTATCAGGAGAATTGGGACCTTGTGGGCAACGATGTCATCGAGGTATGTTTGCAAGTCCTTAATGGGCAATGCTCTGTTAGTTCGATTAATGCCACCCACATTGTTCTCATTCCTAAAGTAAAGTCGCCCAAGAAAGTCTCGGAATTTAGACCCATCAGTCTTTGCAATGTTATCTACAAAATCGTTACTAAGGCTATGGCTAATCGTCTAATTAAAGACCTATCTACCAAGTCTTATCTCGGATGAACAATAAGCTTTCGTGCCGGGGAGGATTATTTCGGACAATATTTTGGTTGCCTTCGAGACTATGCTTGCTATCCGTGTAGGAAGACGGAAGGTAAGAAGGGTTTCATGGCGCTCAAGTTGGATATGGGCAAGGCGTACAACCTGGTGGAATGGAGTTTTCTACGGGCCATGATGTTGAAGTTGGGTTTTTTGGCTAAATGGGTAGAGAGAATGATGGATTGTGTTTCGACAGCCCATTTCTCTTTTCTTGTGGAGGGTGTTCCAACGGGGAAAGTGATCCCATTCCGAGGTCTCCGTCAAGGCTGCCCGCTATCGCTGTACTTGTTCTTGTTGTGTGCCGATGGCTTTTCTAGTCTCCCTTATCTTGCGGAACGCGCACTACTACAAAATAGAGATTCGACGACGGTTAAAAACCGTCGTGGTAATACTTAAACGACGGTTTTCTAACCGTCGTGGAATCCACAGTCGTGGTATATATTTGGATTCCACGACGGTTTGAAAACCGTCGTGGTAGGTAACAACGGAAAAAAAAAAAATTTTACGAATAGAGCTACCACGACGGTCAAGTAACCGTCGTGGTAGGTAACAAAAAAAAAAAAAAAATTTACGAATTCCCACTAAATCAACACTTTTTTCCGGAACACATTTAAATCACAAAATCAATACTTTTTTTCGGAAATTTCTCAAATCCGTGCCTTACCCAACCAATTTAATTCAATTTAAAACACAACCACAATGAACAATCACCGAAAATGTAGGGGACGGATTTTGGGCATTTCGGATGGAATCTTCCCAACTCAACAATCTACAAAATCAACATTTTGGACGGAACATTTTATCAACAACCACAATCAACAAAATCAACATTTTGGACGAAAAATTCTCAAATCCGTGCATTACCCAAGCAATATACATTACAACTTTCCGGCTTGTCGAGCGTCGGTATGGGCGGAGTGTGGCGAGAGAGAGAGGGAAAGCCGCGTGAGTTCCTTGGTGGACCCGTCGGAGAATGGAGGAGGCCGCGTGAGTGGTGGAGGAGGCCATCGGAGAATGGAGCCAAGAGAAAAATTTGAGAGGTGAGATAGAGAGAGGAGGCGCGGTGAGATAGAGTGAGTTTTTGGAGATTTTAAGTAGGGAGAGAGTGACGAGAGAGAAATAGAGGGAAGAAATTGGGTGGCTTTGGGTATGGAGTTAGAGAGTGAAAAAATGAAAAATGCTCGGAATGCAATGGGGTGGGAAAGATGACATTTTTTTGGGTTTTAATACATGCTCCAACAAATTGAATTTAATTTAAAAAATTTCAAAATTCCCGCCTTAGTACCTACCACGACGGTTTTTTGAGAAAACCGTCGTGGTATGTAACATACCACGACGGTTTTCCCCAAAAACCGTCGTGGTAGAGTCCAAAAATTTTAAATTTTTTTTTTTTGAAAAGAGACCCTTCCACGACCGTTTTTTAAAAAACCGTCGTGGAAAATGCGGCAAAAACACGGAGCGGAACAAAGTTTTCCGAAAACCGTCGTGGAAGAGCTTGCTTCCACGACGGTTATTAAAAACCGTCGTGGAAGCTTGCAAAAAAAAACAAAAAAAAAAAAATTTTTTTGCAAAAAAAAAAAAAAAAAAAAAAAAAAAAAAAATTTTTTTTAGCTTCCACGACGGTTTTTAAAACCGTCGTGGAATCCTATTCTTCCACGACGGTTTTAAAAACCGTCGTGGAAGCTAAAAAATTTTTTTTTTTTTTTTTTTTTTTTTTTTTTTTTTTTTTGCAAAAAAATTTTTTTTTTTTTGTTTTTTTTTGCAAGCTTCCACGACGGTTTTTAATAACCGTCGTGGAAGCAAGCTCTTCCACGACGGTTTTTTATAACCGTCGTGGAAGCTTCGACTTCCACGACGGTTTTCGGAAACTCTGTTCCGCTCCGTGTTTTTGCCGCATTTTCCACGACGGTTTGTTAAAAAACGGTCGTGGATGTTCCGTCGTGGAATCCACATTTTGTAGTAGTGGCGAGCAAAGAATCTCCGGGCTAGCTTGTGCTAGAGGTGCTCCAAAAATCAGTCACCTCTTTTTGCGAATGATAGCATTCTCTTTTGCAATGCGGATTTGACTTGCTGTGAGGCTATTAAGGGGTATTTGATATATATATGAGAAAGCATCCGGCCAAGTGATTAACCTCCAGAAGTCCGTGGCGAGCTTTAGTCCCAACCTGGATGACGAGGTCAAGGATACGATATTGGACTTTTTGGGTTTAGCTAGTGGCGACTCCCATGATGTCTATCTAGGTTTGCATTCTTTTGTTGGTCGTAATAAGAAGAAAGTGTTTGGTGACCTTTAGGAACGTACCTGCAGGAAGCTACAATTATGGAAGGGGAAGTTATTTTCATTATGAGGTAGGGAAGTTTCGATCAAGGCGGTGGCCCAAGCTACTTTTACCTATGCAATGAGTGTTTTTAAAATTCCCCTTACCTTATGTGAAGAGCTGCAATCCCTTGTTTCCAAATTTTGGTGGGGTGGTGGAGTGGATGAGAAGAAGATCCATTGCGTTAGGTGGTCAAAGCTCTGCCAACCAAAGGCCGAGGGAGGTATGGGTTTTAGGTGTTGTAATTTCTAAAAAGTCTCGAATATTTGAAATATTCCTAAATGAAAGTACCCTAATACGAAGACACGAATGCTAGAGGAACTCGAAAATTCAGTGCATCTGAACTAATGCCTTTCGGGCTATGAACTAGCCATTGGATAACCAATCGTGAATCACAGGAACTTGGTGAAACTTAAGTTTCTATGAACCAATGTCCCTTGGTGTGATCCAGAGGATTAGCACCCACACTGAACTTTCCAAGTCTGAGTTGTTCTGCGGTTTGGCGCATTAAAGGGCCCTGCACCTGCCTGGAATTTCATGAGCGCTTTATAGAGTCTGCCTAAACACTCATATAGGTGAACTTCCATCAAGTGTGTACTGCAGCTTAACACACCATCCAAATATATTTATAGATGTATATAGGACTATGGAGTTCGTTAAGAGCATAAGAAGCTCAACCTACCTCATTGCAGTCAACACTATCTCACCGTAGGAAGGACCTTATGAATAAATAGCGATAGTGCTACAAGACAACAAGTGACTTGTTTTTACCTCTATGAACCTACTTCATGGGATCTCCAATCACATAGGTGAGGTTACCATCACTCTTGCCTCATGTTCTAGGCATCAATCCCATTCCCCATGACGTATTAACCACTAACCTCCTATTTAGCAGTTTTGTTAGAGGATTGGCCAAATTCAACTCTAACCTCACAGAATCTAGAGTCACCACTCCAGATTCTAACAGTTGTTTCACAATATTGTGTCTCAAACGTACATGTCTACTTTTGCCATTATAAATTTTGCTCTTTGCTCTTGCAATAGCAGCCTGACAATTACAGTGTATTGAAATACTAGGAGGAGAATATGAATAAATGGGAAGATTTGCCAATAGGTTTCTCAACCATTCAACCTCAGAAGATGCCTTTTCTAAGGCGATCAACTCGAACTCCATGGTAGAACGAGCTATACAAGTCTGCTTAGATGATTTCCAAGACACGGCACCTCCACCAAGAGTAAACACATAACCACTAGTGGATTTAATCTCATCTGAATCTAAGATCCAGTTAGCATTGCTATAGCCTTCAAGAATTGGTGGAGATCTACCAAATTTTAGTCCATAATCAATGGTACCTTTCTGATATTTAGCAAGTCTTTCCAACACAGTCCAATGTTCCTTGTTAGGATTGTGAGTATATCTACTCTATCGATTTACTGCATATGCAATGTCAGGCATCGTACTATTCATTAAGTACATTAGGTTACCAATGATCTGGGCATATTCAGACTGTGAGACACTATGATCTGTATTTTTCTTAAGTTGGGTGTTCTTGTCATAAGGAGTAGACACTGGTTTGTAGTCAAAGAACCCAAACTTTCTCAAAAATTTCTCAACATAGTACTCTTGTGATAACACAAGTCCATCATCACCTTTGACAATTTTAATGCCAAGAATCACATTTGCTTCACCTATAACTTTCATGTCAAAATAAGAAGCAAGAAATCTTTTGGGCTTATTTATCACATCCATGCTAGTTCCAAAAATTAGCATGCCATCCTCGTAAAGACAGATAATCACATAAGTGTTATTTTCAAAATATTTGTGGTAAATGCACTTATCTGCCTCTTTATCAGATAACCATTAGAAATCAACACTTTATCAAATTTCTCATGCCATTGTTTAGGTGCTTGCTTTAAACCATACAAAGACTTTACTAATTTACACGCCTTTTGCTCATTGCCCGCGGCAATACAACCTTTTGGTTGTTCTATATAGATTTCCTCATCTAAGTCTCCATTCAAAAATGCAATTTTGGCATCCATTTGATGAACAAACAAATTACGTATGAAAGCCAACGCAATCAAAACTCGGATGGAGGAAAATCTAGTAACAAGAGCGTATCAAAATAATCAGTGTCTTTCTTTTGGTTGTAGCCTTTGGCAACCAACCTTGCTCTGTATTTATCAACAGACCCATCAGGTTTCAATTTTTTTTTGAAAATCCATTTGCAACCAATGGACTTAGCACCTGGAGGCAAATCAACCAATTGCCAAGTATGATTTGACAAGATGGAATTAATCTCATCATTAACTGCCTCTTTCCATAAGGGTGCATCATTTGAAGCCATAGCTTCCTCGTACGTCTGAGGCTCATTCTTAACAAGAAAGATATAAAAGTCATCACCAAAGCTAGCAGTCTTTCTCATTCTTTTACTTCTCCTTAATTAAAAATTTGAATTTTCTAAAGGATTATCACAAGCAACAATATGGGGTAAAGATTTTTGCACCTTAATTTTCATAGGAAAAGCATTCTCAAAGAAAACAACATTCTTAGACTCAATAATAGTATTGGCATCAAATAAATTACTATTATTTTTCAAAACCAAGAATCTATAAGCTGCACTGTTTTCTGCATATCCAATGAACATGCAATCAACAGTTTTAGATCCTAGTTTTCTCTTTTTAGGTTCAGGAATTAGGACCTTGACAAGGCACCCCCGCACTTTAAGGTATTGAAGGTTAGGTACATAACCTTTCCACAATTCATATGGTGTCTTACCAGTTTTCTTGTAGGGTATTCTATTTTGAGTCTGGCAAGCCGAAAGAATGGCTTCTCCCCACAAGTTCATTGCAGCCCCAGAACTCACAAGGATAGAGTTCATCATATCTTTGAGTGTTCTATTTTTCCTCTCAGCTGCCCCATTTGACTCAGGTGAATAAGGAGGTGTTATCTCATGGATAATTCCATGTTCCTCAGAAAATGAATTAAAAGGATTTGACTCATATTCACCACCCCTATCTGTTCTTAATCTCTTAATTTTCTTGCTTAGTTGATTTTCTACTTCAGCCTTATATTTTAAGAACATTTCACCAGCTTCATCCTTGTGTTTCAAGAGATATAACTTGGTATATCTTGAATAGTCATCAATAAAGGTTATGTAAAATATTTTTCCACCTCTAGTCATAGTTTGCTTAAGATCACCTAGGTCACTGTGAATTAAACTGAGAAGTTCAGTTTCTCTTTCAACTGGTTTACATGTCTTTTTCGTTGATTTAGATTCAACACACACATCACATTTCTCAATGTTAGAGATAGAGAAATTATTAGATAGGAAACCACAATCTTTCATTTTCTTAATATAAGAAAAATTCACATGACCTAGTCTACCATGCCATAAATCTATAGAGTCAACAATAAGCAGAAGAGGATGCATTATTTTCGTTCATAATAACATTGAGTACATTACGCTTGAACAGTTCATTTGAGCAATAACCTTTCCCAACAAACATGCCACTTTTAGTAAGAACAAATTGATCTCCCTCAAAAGACACTCTAACCCCTGCTTTGCCCAATACACAAACAGACACAAGATTGTAACGGATATTAGGAATATGAAGCACATCACTAAGTGAAAGGGTTTTCCCAGAAGTCAATTTAAGAAGGACTTTTCCTTTCCCCAAAACTGGAACAGGTCTGGAATCACCCATACACACTTGTTCTTCCCCTTCTTTCACTGGTATGTATTCATAAAAAGCAGCTTGGTAGCTCCAGAGTCTGCCACCCAATCATTGTTCCTTTCTACCATATTCACTTGGGAGACTGCAACAACAGAAACAATGTCATCTCCTTCAACCATATTAGCTGTAGGAGGATTTTCATCTACTTTCTTGTGTCTATACCGACACTGAGCAGCATGGTGCCTAGGCTTCCTACATGTAAAGCAGTTTCCTTTCTTTTTAAAGGATGAGTTTTTGTCTTTGAATTTGTCCTTGTTGTTGGGTTTGAAATACCTCTTATTTTTATTTTTATATTTACTTGTATTGCTCTCTATCACGTTAGCCTTGGAACTCAATTCCTTGGCTTTTTCAGTTCTGTCTCTAATTCTATTCTTTTCCTCAATTCGGATGTGCACAATCACATCCTCAAGTCTCAGATGCCTTCTTTTATGTTTCATACTGTTCTTATAATCTTTCCATGTATTTGGCAATTTTTCTATCAAACAACCTACCACAAAAGCTTCAGGTAAAATAATTTCTTCATTTTTTAAATCATTCAAAAGCATGTGGTATTCATGAATTTGTGCAGAAATATCTTTTTCATCAACCATTTTAAAATGCAGAAAATTGCTAATTACATATTTTTGTGAACCAGCATCCTCAATCACATATTTATGATTTAAGTTTGCTCAGATTTCATGAGCAAATTTATAAGAACAGTAGACATCATATAACTCATTTGAAGAGTGGAAAAAGGTGATAGTATTTGTTTAATGTTGGCAATTGCAGTTCATGTTATATAAACAAACTTTCATGGAATGAACTTTGCCGAATGTTTGTTGAAACTTTCTTGTGATGAAAGTATTCATAAAGTTTGCACATCATATAGCTTTTTCCCTATATTCTTTTGGTATTAAATCAATAAATAGACACTTGCATATATTGTTCTTTCCGAACTTGTATGAAGGTCTCTTAAAAGCTTATTTGTTTATTTGTTTAATTGTTATACTTCAACCAAAGCTCACACACAAGGTAGAATGATGAGCAATTTTTAATTGCTTTTGGTATTGGTCTGCTAACTTATAAAGCACTTGATTACATGGTCTTTTCGTTTCTTAACGAATAAAGCTTTGTGAGACATCAAGGCAGATGGCTATTTATTTTTTGACATTATTCAATTTATTAATAAATGATTTTACATGATTTTTTAATTGCCAAGCATTTGTTGGAGTCCTTCCTTGAAACTTCCTTAGGCTTGTAGTAAAAGCTCAAGCAAGGCATATATGTGCTTATAAATACCGATTAGCCATTCATGCAGACAGCAACAACAATTCAAAATTTTTTTTTTTTCTCTTTTTCTTTCGTTCATAAGTTCATATGTTTATTTGTGCTCATATCTCATGCAATGATCTATTCATTTTACTTGTCTAGTCTTTACTAAATGTTCATGAGTTAGAACGTTCACTCTTGAGTTGTGATATTCCAAATTTTGTTGGCTTTTGTGTCGCCCTACTCTTACTAGAGGTTTAAAGTCTGTATAGCTGTTCTAGAGCTGAGTATTTGGGAGTGTACCTTTACAAAGCTCAGATCGTTGAATCCTGGAGGTTAGACAGCCGTGAAGCCTGTATTGCACCCAGACATCATCCGAGAGGGGCGGAATCTATTTTTAAGGACAGTGTCCAGCATGCCTTGACCTTTCTTCCGCCTTTTACAGTGTGCAATTTTTATTTTGTTTTTATTTGATTTTTCAATAAATTCCCAACATTAGGGATTTGTCGGCTTTCAACATAGCCCTATTAGCTAAGCAAGGATGGTGCCTTTAGACTAGTCCGTCATCTCTTGTAGCCCGAGTTCTGAAAGCAAGATACTACCCGAACTCTAGTTTTTTCGAAGTGGGCATGGGCCACAACCCTTCTTATACTTGGCGGAGTGTTGTTTGGGGACAGGAACTGCCAGAGATGGGAGTCCGATGGAGAGTTGGCAGGGAAGAAGAAATTCGGATTTTTAAAGATCTGTGGATCCCAAGGCCTAGTTCTTTCAAACCTATTACCTCTCCAAATGCAAACACGGAGAATATGAAAGTTTCCGCATTGATTACGCCGGCTGGTTGGAACCGTAATCTGATTTGTTCAGCCTTTTGGTCGGTGGATTGGGATGTGATTTGGAGTTTCCCACCAAGTGTTAGGCGCCGAGAAGATAAACTGGTGTGGCATTATGACAGAAGGGGTTACTATTCGGTAAAATCGGGCTATCGTATAAAGATGGATTGCAGGCGGGAGAGCGAATGTTCGGAGAGGAGGCCTAACTCTAAATGGTGGAATTCTCTTTGGAACACTCGGGTACCGAACAATATTAAGACGCATGTTTGGAGGGCTTGTCACGATGCTTTGCCAGCCCGTTCTCATTTGGAACACCGTGGTATTTCCATCTCCCCTTTGTGTCCGAGATGTGGAGTCGATACCACCCATGCCTTATGGTCATGTCTAGGTGTACAGATGGTTTGGGAGGAATCTGCTCTTTGAAAATTCCTCAAATTATTTCCTGGTGGGCCTTTTAATTCTCTATGTCCCTTCTTGATCAATTATGCAGCAAAGAAGACCTTGATATATTCTGCATGGTAGTGTGGTCTATTTGGCTGGATAAAAACCGTCTCGTTTTTGAGAATAAGGCTGAGGGGGCAAAGGAGGTTGTTGCTCGGGCTGGTAGAATTTTGGGGGATTACTTGGTGTGCAACGGCTTGGATGAGATGAAGTGCAACCGAGCCAAGCCAAATACTGTGAAGTGGTGCCCTCCTACTCGAGGATATGTGAAGATAAATGTGGATGCAGCTGTCAACAATGATATGGAGTTTATAGGGATTGGAGTGGTAGCTCGGAATGAAGATGGAACGGTTTTGGCGGCTGCTGCAAGACGAATGTTTGGCCGGTTTTCTCCACATTTAGGCGAGTGCATGGCGGTTCGGGAAGGAGTTTGGCTTGCTCAGTCTAGAGGCTTCTCCAAATGATTGGTGGAAACTAACGCTCTAAAAATGTTCCGGGCAGTACAAAACCCGATTGTAAATGCTATTGAAGCTAATGTTATTAATGACATTCGTGATTTTTGTGTAGGTTTAGGAAGTGGTACTGTTTATTTTGTCACCCGAAGCGGGAATGGAGTTAGCTAGATATGCTCTTTTTAGCTCTCGTTCTCATGTTTGGTTTGATGTTCTTCCCAGATTATTGGACTGCTTTGTAAGGAAGTATATTAACCCCATATAAATAAGAGAACACTTCCCTTTCAAAAAAAGAAAAAAGAAAAAAAGTTTGAGATTTTAGTTAATATTTTAATGGGAGAATGAACAAAATAACATGATCTAAGTATGAGATTTAACAAAATAACAGATCTTTAAAAAGTGGAAAATTATAGCATACCTGATTTAATTTTTTTTTTCAAACTCCTGTTTTACCCTCACAGCCTCACCCATTTTCTCCAGCTCAGATATGCGAACTCGTCGCCAGCACCGGAGAGCGTCATTGTCAACGGCAGGCACAACAAGAAACGCAGGGGAACACGACGGCGAGATCTCAAACAAGAATCGCAGCAACACTCATCCACGATCATGGTGAGATCGATGAAAACCGGAGTGGAACATCGCCGGAAATCACGACAAAAATGGTGTAAAATTGAGAGGAAATCGCGAAGAAATCGCCACCATAGATGCTTTGGAAGGGGTGAGGCTTCGACGGGAATGGCGAGACCCCTCGGCGTCGCGACGGTAGGATCGCAACCGTGATAAGATTACGAACAGTCCCCGTGAGATATCGTCGGTGGCAGCGAAAGATCCCGACCGCATGTCCTTGTCGCTGTTAGCACGGGACCTCCGGCCTCCTCACGCTGGTTTCTTCAACGGTCGCCGAGTACTTTGTCTTCTCCGGTAAAGCTGGCTTTGTCTTATCCATCGAAGCTTTGGGTTGGGGTGATTTTAGAGTTTTTAATAAATTTAGGGACTACTATTAATTAACAATATTTATAATTAAAAAAAAGGAGAGGCTGTGGTAGAGCCTCTCTTAGAGTAACTACCGGTAAAGTTTTTTTTTTAACCATTAAAATTTAATTGAACGGTTAAAATATTGTTGGTGTACCATACTTATCATACACCTTACCTCAGATTACCCTTTCCACCCCAAGTCTTCTCCGTCGCCAGCGACAGATGCCGGCGACCCACCCCCCCCCCCCCCTCACCCCAGGCCCCAGTCCCCACCCAGCCCCGGCCCCCCACGCCCCGGCACCCCCCAGCTCCCCCTGCCGGCCCCCAACCCTCCCGGCGCCCCCACACCCCCCGCCCCAACCAAGGTCCCCCCTCCCCCGGCACCCCCACTCTAGGCCCCCCACCCCCCGGCGCCCCCCCCCCCCCCCGACAGGGACCCCCCCACCCCCCTCTCTCTTTCTTCTCGGCCCGCCCCCCCCCCTCCCCCCACACTCCCGATGCAACCAATTCCCCCCGGCGAGAGAAGAGAGAGAGAGAGGGGGGTCCCCGTCGAGGGTAGGGCTGAGCTGGGGTGGGGGGGTAGCCGGGGTGCCGGGGACAGGGAGAGAGGAGCGCCGGGGGCCGGGAGAGAGGAGGAGAGAGAAAGAGAGGGTCGGGGAGGCCTGGGTGGGGGGGGGGGCACTGGGCTGGGGGGAGAGGGGGTGCCGAGGAGTGGGGGGGGGCCGAGGGAGGGGGGAATTAGGGTAGGAGTGGGGGACGGGGGGGTTGGGGGGTCAGCCGGGCCTGGGGTGGAGGGAGGGGGTGGGGGCCGACCAGGCCTAAGGTGAGGGGGGACGGGGGGTGTGGTCGCCGGCGACTGGGCGCAGGTCGCCAGCGACGGCGGGAAGGTCATCAGCTGTAACAACCGAAATTTAAATCTGTATGATGTATGACAATATGAATTACATAATCTGATTTGATTATCAGAATATGTTCGAGTTCTTAGAGTGTTATAAGACTCAATGACGATCTACTAAGTCAAGAACGAGGCCTTGTAGTAAAAAGGCAGAATCATTATTTATGTTTTTATTCTGGCTTAAGTATGACCATAATAACTCATGACCTGTATAAGACAGTACTGTAATATAATAAGCAGTATTGAAATTATACTGCAGTCGACCGTCATTACGGATGCAGAGTTAAGAATAAGGTATATGATTGCTTTAGAAAAATCATGAATAATATTTGGAGCAAGGAGAACTAAGTAGTTTTAAGTCCTAAAAAAAATCCGTACGAGGTCCAGTTAAGTGCAGATGAATTTTGGACTGTAGTTCAGTATGACTGTACTGTTTATAGTTAAAACAATATTGATACTATCTGGATTATCAAGAAATTAGACTGCGTATTAAGGGGGGTGCCAAACATGGCCTTACTTGGAGGTCAAGTAATTGTGGATAAATATATAATTTTTGAATTTATTGTTTTTCTTCTCTCCACACCACATGGCCGGCTGTTAGGGGGGGACAAAGTGAAGATAAGTATGAAAAGAATTTTTGGTGGTTTAAGCCTCCACATGGCCGGCCAACTCATAGGGACTAAAAGATAAATATTTTGTCTTTAAGGACCAATATGCAATTTTAAGAAAGTTGAAGAAAAAAATAATAATTATGAAAAAATTGGAATTTCCACCTATAAATGGAGGTGGGTGATGAAGAGTTGGGTTATTTAGTTAGCCTCTCAATTTTTAGTTCTCTTCCAACTTTTCTCTCTAGCCTTAGAGAAAAAAAAAAATAGAGAGAGAGATGGCCGGTTGGTATGGTGGAGAATGCAGAGCAAGTTTTCCCTCATCCCAAGGTCTAGAACCACTCTTTCAAAGTTTTAGAGGTATAATATCAACCCTCTAACTAAGAATTTCATTAAGTTGGTTTATGAGATTTATGTGTATTTCAAGCAATGGATTGTAAGAGCATAAGCTCATGCTTCTTATGTTATGATTTTTGATGATTGGTTATGCTAGATCTATGCTTAGGGTGATTTGGTTGATAGATCTAAGCATATGTTTGATTTTTATGCTCTAGAATGAGTTTATGGTTATGATTGCTTACCAAGTGTTTGTAAATATGCCTTCACATGCTTGAATATGGATGGTTTGTGAATGATGGTTATGTGGATAATCTAAGTATGATGGTTATGGAATTTAACTTAAAAACACAATTTGGTAAACTAAAAAGTTATCAAATGTTGTGTTTTTCATGAAGATGAATAAGTGAGTTATGGAATGTTAAGGACGAATCCAACACGCTGCATGTTGACGTAGGCTTACGGCTGAGACCGTTTGAGGTAGTGTGCACGGATTTTTAAGCAAAAACCAACAAAAAATGAAAATTGTAAATTTTCGGATTTAACTGGACAGTTTTCTAGAAACTGAATTTTGAGACCCTTAGAGACCGAATTTGAGAAAAGTCAAAATTGAAAAGTTGTACACAGTTTTTGAAAATAAGGCTCCAAAGGCCTCTATTTTTATCAAAATTCGAGACTGGCCTGCACAGACAGTGTACACGGCCATAATTTTTCAAAAGGAGAAATGACCAACTTAAAGACTGATTCAGGTTTTGGACAAAAGACAAAAGTTATAGGTTTCAATGAGATCTACAACTTTCATGAAGAAAGTTTTTTCAAATTCTAAACCAATTTAAAGATAAAATGAGATTTCCAAAATTATACAGGGTACAAGAAATTCCTACACAGGATTTTCAAAACTGTGTATGGTACAAGAAATTTCCTGCACACATGCATTCTAGTTAATTAAAAAGATGCTTTAAAAGCAATTTTTAAAATTTTATGATCTCTTTAGAAAGAGACTGAGATTTTATGAAAAGGGTTTCAAAAAGGTTTAAAACCAATTGAATTTCCCAAGTGATTAGTAAAAACGTACTATGTTTATGAAAGTTAATTTCAAGTATTTATTTATAAATTTATGATGTTTTCAAAACATAAGAACATGGTAACAAGTGTATGACCTATTGTAATCGGATGAGATACCGATTTGTTATGTTAGGGCCTGTATCCATGAATACCAATGATAACCGGATAGGATACCGGTTTTCTATGTTAAGGTACCAATGATAATTGGATAGGATACCAGTTTACTATGATAGGATTTGTATCTATGATTATCAAAGGTAATCGGATTGAATACCGATCTAGTATGTTATGGTTTGTAGTAAGTAAGACAACTATTATCTTACGCCCTGTTTGAAACAGGAATATGACATGTTGTCATGCCTTGATGGAACGATAGACCAAGAGCGTAGGACGACTTGTAAGTACAACTCCGCCTATAGTATGGGAAAAATGTTTTTGTTACTTTGCATGTTTTTCAAAAACTCATGCATTGATTTAAATGTTTTTACTGCTTTGCATATTTTTCAAAGCATCATGTGTTAATGTATGTGATGCATATGATTTATGTTTTATTATTGTGGCATCATATAAGCATGCTCACTAATATTAAATCACATGACAAGACTAAAAGTAAACCAAGACAATAAAGTGTCGTATCAACCTCCCGCAGATCGTGGAGGATTATGTATGTTTAAAAAAAAAATTCAGACCTTCTGTAGATCGTGAAGGGTTATGTATATGATTCCCAGAATTGTTAGGGATCTTGCAAACCCTAACTTTCTGTGGATTGCACGCATTTGGTACGTACACAAAGGACCCATATGTTAAGCAAGATAATAAGTTCATAATGAAAGCATAATCGATTCATAAGAAAGCATAATCGGTTCAGGCATTATTAATTCATACATTCTTTTACCAAAATGGTTTTTTGGAATAAAAAGTTGTACTTACTCAGCATAAGCTCATAACTTACGTTTATAATGTAAGTAAGCAACCTACCGGCAATGCTTGATGCAAGACCGTGGAGAGATGGCGCTGCAGACTGTGAAATTTGGGTTGGACACCGCCACGTGTTTTAGAAAAAAATATGTTTGTGATATGTTATACTAATTTGATGGCATTGGTACTTAGTACTGGGTTTGTGTTTACTACTATGATAATTAGTATGGTTTATCCAACGTTTTAAAATGGTTTTTAAAACTCAGTACTTAATTAAGTACATATATATGATTATATGTTAAGTTTTTAGTTTCGAGTTTTAGATTGAGTAAAAAAAAATCATTTCCGTATTTTTACGTAAAGCAAAAGTAAGTTTTAAGATAAAGCATGGTAAAGTAACGATTCTACGAAATTGAGTCGTTGGGAAGTTAAGTATTTAAGTTATGTAAGCACGGTAACGACCCTACGTAGGTCGGGACGTTACACCGGCGACGGAAAATATTAGTGAGAAGGGGTAAGATGAGGTAAGGTGTATGGTAATTATGATACACCAATAATATATCAACCGTTCGATTAAATATTAACGGTTCAAAAAAGAGTTCTACCGATAGTTACTCTGAAAGAGACTCTACCACAGTTTTACCCTTAAAAAAAAAAAGAAAAAATCAGTAAATAAATTTATTTCCAAATAACATATATAACATTAACAAACCCTGTAAATATAAATATTTATTAGTAAATCCAATATTTACTAGTAAATTTAAGTATTTACCACTAAATATAACATTTATTTTATTTTTTTATTTTTTTATTTTTACTACATAAATCCAATATTTATATTATTTTTAATTTAATTTTTCAATGAATACCCATATTTACATAATAATATCTACTAGTATTTACTAGTAAATGTCATGTTTATTTTTTAAAATATGATTATGTAATCCAAAAATTTACACTGATTTTAAAACTATCATATATCTAGTAAATCCTAATATTTACTATTTTGTAAATCCAAATCGAAACATTTAAAATATTTACTAGTATATAATTGGATTTACCAATAAATATGGTATTTACACGTAAATTATTTACTTGCATTGAATTATATATTTTTTGTACCAAATTCAATATTTACATTATTTTTCAATAAATTCTCGTATTTACATTAAGTTATTTACTAGTAAATCCATATAGTTTATAAATAAATATGGTATTTACAAGTAAATTCTTTAATTGCATTGAATTTTAGATAAATATCAATAATGTAAATATCAATAATTACATGTAAATATGGTATTAAATATCAACAATTACATTTTCTAAAAAAAAAATCAATAATTTCATGTAAATATGTTAATTTTCATTAAATAATTTTTTACCATTATTTTATGCAATATTTTTACATATCTACAAAGTTTCTTAAATTATAAATACACCCCAAATCATCCCAAATTAAAACCCCAAATACAACAAACCCTAACCCTAAATCCCAAAATTGTGAATCCTAAATTGATGCCGCTGTTGGGGTTAGACTTCGTCTTCCCATCACATCGTTAGTCTTAGACTGTTTATCAAATGAACAACAGACTCCTAAATCCAAATCTACAATATTTTTATGTATTTGGGCCGAACCCAACTTATGATATTATCTCGTTCAATCGTGACCAATGATTGTTCGCATAATTGGGCCAGACCCAATTTACGATTTTAATTCATTCCATCATGAATTATGATCGTTCACATTCGAACGTCGAATCAATCAGGTCAAACATGATCGGACGTACATCGAATCTAATATAAGCCACGAACGGTGCGTTTGCAAGAGCTAAGCCTTGTTTTCTAACCAACGTTCGTCGCTCGTACTTGACGAAAATTACAAGGGATATTCCCCCATAACCGTCAAGCCTATATTCGACAATGACATATCAGATCTTTTATAACAACTGACAAGCCCATGATTGACAATGACGTCACATCCCTAATAACTGCTAAGCCCACTATCTATGATTCATCCCAATAACTGCTAAGTCCACATCGTGACAGGTGTCCTAAAAGACATTGAACGAGAGCCGATCACCTAGAATTACGGGTTCAGAACCACCATTCTTTCTCTATAAATAGAGGAAGACCCCCATTTCACATAGGGAACGACTTTTGTCTGATTCTTACTTACCCTTACGCTGTCAAAATTTACTCAGAAAATTGTAACTCATTATATTCAGGAACACTCCTATATAGTAAAGAGACCACACTCACAGAGGACGTAGCATACATTTGGCGAACCTCTCTAAATTCGGTGTTGTTCATTTTTATTTTGATTTTTCTTGATTATTTCGATATTATAATGCTTTGTGAATTTTATCAGCAATTTCCAAGGGCTCAATTGAATGTTTATTTCATTCATGTTTACTAACTTTTGTTAAAAATTTGACGGTAGATTTCCAGCATTTACAGCCGCCTCCAACGATCGATCTCATGAACCTTTGGTGCAATGAGTGTCAGCCATTGTAGCCGCAGCCGCCGTCAATCGATCTCGCAAACCTCAGGTCAGCTGAGTTCGGATAATTGCAGAGAAGCGAAGGCCAGAGATCGCGTAGTGGAGCCCAGAGATCTAAGCTCGTGGAGGTTGAAGTCTCGCGATGGAGAATCGCAACCTCACTACAGCAAGAATCCCGACTTTACGACACCGAGAACCGAGACCGTGTCTCCACCGCCATCTCGAGATCGGACAAATGGCTTCGAATTGCCTTAGCCGCCAAGAAGCGAGATCTCATCTCAGCCACCATCGTGAGATCGGAAAAAGGCTACGCAATCGCCTCTGTAGCGTTGGTGGAATCGTCCTCTTGCTGTAGATGGAGAAGACCTAATGTGGGGAAGACGCCGACAATGAAGAAGAACTAGACTCTCACCGGAGATGAAGAAGACAAGGGCAGCACTATAATTTCAAAACCTCTCTAAAATATATATGCTATGTTATTCCTATTTTAAACTAACTTGCTATTTTGTTCAAAAGGTCTTCATAAATATGTTATTTAATATGATTTCTGTGTTTTAATTACTCGTGAAGATAATCAAATATTTCTATAATTACTCAGTAATTGTCATTATTACTCTGAAAAAATGCAAAGGTGCTAAGTTTTATTTCTCATTGGTGTAGCTGCTTATTAACAAAAAAAGATGATTAAAAAAAAAAAAACAGAAAACAAATCTTAATTCATTTCGATTAGTAAAGTGTTTAAAATTTTTTTTTGATGAATTTATACTTTTCATGCAATTCACATGTGCTCTTTTATTTTAAAAAATAACATGTTTCAAAATTTAGAAAGTGAATTTAAAGATGTACAATAATTTAAGAAGTATAACAAATGCGGTTTAAAATTTAAGAAGCATGTGATATAAGTGATAACAGAGGAATTTGTAAAATGTTTCCTCATATTATTTCACCTACGACCTCACCTCACTATGAGCCGCCCTGATATATATTGAGTCACATAATTAGGAGATATATTTATGAGGTCCAAATCTCCAACAATTTTAAAAGTGGGTGCGTTGTCATCATCATCATTTTTTGTCCTTATGCTAAATCTGTTTCGTGTGCAGTACATAAGTCGCTGAAAACTTCCAAAAAGACAAAAAAAAAAAAAACAAAAAACAAAAGAAAAGAAAAGAATAAAAAGAGAAAATAAAAATAAAATTAATAAATAGATGAATAAATTCACATGTAGTAGCTATAGAATGCAATGATGCTGGCTTCCAAGCCAAGTATGTCTTCCACCGCGCTCCATATCGTCTTCTTCCTATTGGTTATCCATTTGAATCCTTAAAATCTACGCTTGTATTAATAAACCTCCTCCACTCAACCTTTTCTCTCCCGACATACAAACACACACACACAAATATTATATATATATATATATATATACATACTATCTGCACACGTATATTGTATTTCATTTGTACACATATATAAATATATATATATATATATACTATCTGCATATATATTGTATTTCTCGTGTCTACCACTAATACTAATGCAACCTTGTGATACTATTGACCTGTTTGGGGACTACTAGTATCTGATTTTTGAAAAAAACTAATTTTCACTATTCATTTCACTAAATATCTATCGTAAATTCAAACTTTAAACTTCATATCTTAGTCGTTTCAAATCTAAAAGATATATATATATATATTTTAAATTACACAGTATTTTGAAAGAAACATTCATATAAATTTTTTTCCGGCTGTATTTTAAGATTTTATACTCTTTCATTTCAAACAATTTTATTTTCTCCAATTGCACATTTCTAAAACTACATCTAATTTTCAAACCAAAACACATATTCAAAACCTCCCCCAAATGTCACGTACTGTGTTTGGCAACAAGGTAATTGGTGATAGCATTTGATTGCATTTTTCTGCAAAAATATATAGCAAACATAAGTTTTTATAGTCATGTAATTTGAGATTAGAATGTAGAACAGTACTAGTGTATTTAGTGAATAAAATCTAAGTGTTTAGGCATCCCAAAAAAAAAAAAAAAATGCTGAAGGATATTGGATTAGTGGATGATAATGGTGATTATTAAGATCCAAAGGTCTTTACCTTCCGATATCTGATAAAGGTAAATACCAAATATACAGAAGAAACGTAAAAATTCTTGGAAAAAGGAAAGGAAAAAAAAAACTCACGAACTAATTTAACGTCCGTTAGTTAAAACACACAATTTAAAATAGTAAATTAAATTTTTAAAGAGAGAGAACATATTAAAAATTGAAAAATTAAAAAAAGAAAAAAGAAAAAATAGTTATAATGTGGTATCAAAGAGAACTAAGTCTTAAATATAAAGATTTCCAAAATCCTCACAACTTTTTAATGAAGTGGGACATAATCACTACATACTTGTTTGGCAACCTTTCTCTAAATTTTTAGTTTAGTCTTCATGGATCAAAAACTACTTATAAGATTACTTAAGATGATAAATTTACAAGAGCTTTTAGTCAAAATCACAACTGTTTGGTAGAGTTTTCTGGAAATTACTTTTAGTTTCCTAATTGCAAAAGTTGCTTTTTATAAAATATTTGAATGATCTATAAAAAATGCTTCTTATCTTCGAAAGAACTTCAAGTCAAAGTTAAAAATGACCTGTTTAACAGAGCTTCTTCAAAGCTACTTTTGGCTTTTTGGGTAAGACACCCGAGTGGCCCGATTTTCCCAAATGCACACCACCAGCCCTTCTCCTTTTCCAGGTCTGGATTTTTCTTGTCGTTTCAATCGTCGTGGTAGATGGGGAAGAAAGAAATGAATAATGTTCTTATAGGAAAATGTAGCTAGAATAATACACCAACCGAGATGAAAGCCAAAGGCGAGTCTCGTAGGTTTATGTATCAAACCAAAATAAGGAACATGCATTGGAAATAAAAAGTTAGTTCGTAATAATAATTTTACCGCTATTCTTCTTCCTTTAAACTTTAGAATAGAGAATTTGAATTCTATATTTAATTATATAATAATTTGTGAAAATATTGTTAGATTATATGTGTGACTACTTTTTTTTATATGTATTTTAATGCAATTAATTTGGCATATATGCAACATGTACAATTATATAATCTACCACTCAAGTGTTAATGCAACATGTACAATTATATCTACCACTCAAGTGTCATGGTCCATAATAAATTAATGTACAACTATTTCAAAATCCCTGGTAGTAGCATGGTAAAAGAAAGTCTTATTTAGGGTTTTTGCTTCTACGAACTCTTAGATTCGAGCCTTGGTGCCCATAATGTTTAGCTCTTTGAAAAAAGGATTATATGAAGGTGCTCTTAAAATCTGAGGGTTGTTAGCTATTATAGAACATCACTAATCCCTTTTTATTTGTAAAGTATATATATTTCAAGATCCACCCTTTTGTTTTGCTGTATATAATAGACCCTTTTTCTTCTAAAATGTTTAAGGAAAAAAAAAAAAAAGAGAAATACATCTAAAAGCACAAATTTAATAACAATTACACTAATATGACAAAAAAAATTTACACTAAACCACTAGGACACAAAAAAAGAAAAATAAAAATAAAAGTTATGTCATATTGGACAAAAAGAAAGAATTTACTACTTACATAATTTTCTGAAGAAAAAAATCCTTTCGATTTGAAATTTTCGACGTAATCGTTCCTTTACTCCTACTAAAATGCGTCCAAACACTCTAAAGTGCAGATAAAAGAATCCTTTTAACTTGGAACAAGTTAACAGGAAAGGCTTTCCAAACTGACAAGCTCAAAGGAAGAATTTGATGGAATTTGTAAACGTTCTTTGTTTTAATTTTATGAGAATTGGTGGTTTTTTTTACCCCTCTCATTTTGGGTTCTCTAAACCAAAACCCCCATGAAACATTTTGCAAAGGAAAATACTTGAGAATAAATACTTGGGAATACTATCAATACTGAGCACTATAACCTTTACAATTAATAGAAAATAAATACGTGGGGGCTAAACATGCATGTTTCATGAACATTGCTTATTTTGAAATGAAGACAAGCTTAGAGCAACTCCCTGTCAATAGTAAATTTTGGCATTCAAGTACCCCAAAAAAAAGTGTTACTAAATGAACTGTTATTTTTAATGTCAAATTTGTGATATAGCTACTATCAAATTTAACATTTGATTACTATTGGTTAATATTTTGACTGTTAATAAAAGTAGTAAATATAGGCATTCAAGTACCCAAAAAAAAAAAAATGTGTTATTGAATGAAGTGCTATCTTTATTGTCAAATTTGTAATTTAGCTATTATCAAATTAAACATTTGATTACTACTGATTGATATTTTGACTGTTCATTAAAGTATTTTCATTTTTTAAACTGTTTAAAATATTGAAAGTTTAAAACTTAATGTTAATTATAAAAGTGGTTGCAAGCATAGCCTAGCAGTAATACTATACCTAACTCCACTAAAATGAGCAGAGTTTGAATTCCCCCTCCCCCTCCCCAAGTGAAAAAAAAAAAATTGATTATAAATTTAAAAGTAGACTTAGAAATAACATTAGATATTGGACTACAAAGAAGAATACTATTATTTTTTTGTATACATTTTATATAAAAAGAACATATCATTGATATTGATATTTATATTAGAGATGTTTTCTGTAATAGCTTGTTTATATTATAGATTACATTTGAGTATTTCTAAATTTGAATGTTTATATTTAAAATGTACAACTTAAATTGTGTAGTCAAATTAAATATGTGTTTCTTTAGTTTTTTTTTTTTTAGTTATTAAAAGTCACATTTGTATAGTATAAAAAAAATTTGTTGTACAAATTTTTAAAAAGTGAAAGTGTTCAGCAAAGGAAATCAACCGGCACTGGAATAATTGTTTTTTGTCTGGTTAATTATTATACTTTTCATTTTTTTTTTTTGGGTGATTGTGAAGGGTTCAACTCTTGTTTTCAAAGTTTTTATTCCTTATTGGTAAATTCTTAAAAAAATACATTATTGAGTGTAGAAATGAGTACCAATATGCATAGGGACATCTCAACACAAATGATTTTGAAAGGATAAATATTTCTAGAAAGTAATACTTATTCAAGGAAATAATATTACGTAATATTTATTCAAGGAAATTTCTCCAAATAAAATTATAAAGAAGGAAAAGGCTATTCGACCGTATTTCCTGCATGGATATACACGGGCACATAAGGAATAATAGGGGAGTAAAAAGGAGAGTACATAATGCTTTATCCTAATATTGCTATGAAAATATAAGGGAAACATTCAATTAAATAACTTTAAAACTTCCTTTTAAAAAAATTTAAAACTTTAATTTAGATTATACACAGCCTTTTCACCTTCTTTTACTATATATATATATATATATGAGATAATTCAGACAATATTTTTTCTTTTGCTAGGAATAAGCAGAGACTCAAAATCACGTAAATAATGAAGATTGAGGAACAAAATGCGACTCCATTAAATACGAAGAAATTTTTGCGAGAGACGTTTTACCCGACCAAATATCTTGGCCTCTTTACTAAAATTGAGAATTCTACTGGGGATTTTTGTATTTTAATGGTTTATAAATCCGATGTATTTTATTAAACTCGCAAAGAAGTTGAGATGTAACAGGATGTGACGGCGGAAAAACATGTTTTTTTTTTTAAAATTTTTTTTTTCTTTGTATGTTTTGTTTTCTTTTTTTGTTTTGTTTTTTTTTTTTGTTTATTTATTATCTATTTATTTATTTTTGTGTTTATCAAATAGTAAATACTGGATTCAACATATACTGTGTTATATATTATTTACTTAAAAAGGGTCCTTTCTCTTGCTCCTTTTTTCTCTCAAAATTCTCATAAATTAGGGTTTTCTTTTGTGTAAAACTTCCACCGCCACCATGGTTGGCAAAGGTGATCGATTGTTCGGTGATCTCGGTGGAAATGGAATTAGAGGATCCTAATTGGGAGTTTCTCGACTAGATCTAATCCGGCGAGCTTCCGACAGTTTGGGATCCAACGAGGGCTTGGTGATTCGATGGTTGGTGTGGTAATCTGCTCTTACCTCCAATCAAGCCGATTGATTTCCTCTGAGTTGTGGCGTGTGGCAGAGTGGTTGTTCCACGTTGGACGAGAATTTAGCGGGCGATGGTATTTTATATTCATGCTTTGTTTTTGTGTTTTACCTTTAATTTTGTAATAAAGGAAGTAGTTCCCCTACCTCTAGTTTGTTTTTTTGTGTGGGTTTCGCTTGAGTTATTTTCTAATGGTATATGTCTATGGGTTCCTTTAGTATTAGGGCTATGTAGAGTTTGTTGCAGTCTCTGTGCTGCGAGTGACTCTCTCTCGATCGATCGGAATATTACATCGATTGTAGATATTTTTTTTTAAAGAGCTTTTGTACATGCTCGATTATAGGATTGTCAAGAAATTCGAAGAATTTTCCTGTCACCGGGTCTCGGCTTTTGTCCTCCTCACTGAGCTTCATCAGATTTTACTAATGGAATCGATCTTAATCGAGGGTAATGTCTTTTGTATCGTTGGATTGTTTCATCTCTGGTATTAATATTTGTACCCAATTTTAATTTGAATATTTCCCTTTCAAAAAAAAAAAAAAAAAGGTAAATACTAAATAGTTGAGTACTAAAAATGTTCTCTACAAATCCATGATGACACATTATTATATCAATATCGTATCATCATCATCATCATCATTGTCATATCATATTATTCATTACTTAATATCAAAGTCACGAATGCATTTGTCACTTATCCTGGGTTGTCACATAACGGGCCCGTGAACCATCACGTGGCATTTTTTTTTCTTTTGTTTTCGTTTTTGCTTTGTTTGTCGCGTGCTCATCAACTAGTCATTATATCATAATAATACTAAAAGAACAAGTTGTGAGATGCACTACTCATCCTAGGTCATCCAAAACGGTACCCACAAGTTCAATTAAATGCTCTAGTATATGTATAGTATCTTGTTTTATTATTGTAATTTTTCATTAAAATGAGTCTATTTTATGAAAGGTTTTAATCATTCACATTCTATTCATCTTTTAGTTGTAACTGATTAAGGCAACTCTATTTTATGAAAGGTTTTAATCATTTACAATATATTCATCTTACGGTTGTAATTATTCAAAACAACTCTTTAATATTTAAACAACACTTATTAGTGTGTTAGTGTGTTGTTTAATTTTCAATCATTTAAAACAACTGCAGGATAATCATATTTTTGGTTGTGAAATTCTTATGTTAATGAGTAAATAGACTTCTCCGCGCAATTCCTCACTCAAGTAATCGGTACACATTAGTCTCTCACTCTCTCTATATATGTATAAATGCTTGTTCTTCTCTCTAAGGCAAAAACACACCAACACAAAACCTCTTTGTTTGATATAATTCTCTCACGCACACAAACATGGAGAAGACCTTAAAACATATGTGTTTTGAGAATTAGAGGAAATTGATATTTTCTTACTTAAATTGTGGTGGTTGCTATTTCGCTTTTCCACGGTGAGATTATAAGATGTTTAGAACTATTATTTTTTGGAAAACTAATTACAAAAAATATTAATTATTAATTTTTTTTAACTTTAAATCCATACATATATACTAAACTAAAGACATTTGATAGTTTATTTTATCAAATTATATCAATTATAAAATCTATAATATTAATTACTATAATATGTATATAACACGTGTAACCCACGCATACAAACTAGGCATATATAAAACGTGACAATAAATGTCTTTTTTATTTTTATTTTTTCTATTTGGTGAGATAAATGGAGTCTACCCTTTTTTTTATGTTGGGGGGGGGGGGGGTGGTGGGGGGGTATATACTACTTATAACTTATAGTATGAGTTCATCATCACGTGACTATTTATTGCATAGCCATAAGCCCCTTGTAAAACAATAAACTAAGACAGTCTTTTTTTTTTTGGGTGAAATTGAGGGTAAATGATTTAAATTCTACATCTTTAAGTGAAATCAAATGTGAAATTATCATAAGACTATATCTACAATAACAATAAAATAAGATAGTTAGCGGCTTATAAGTGGCTATTGAACGGCCTTCACTTAAAATTCTAATTTTTAATTCTTTTTTTTTTTTTCAAATTATATAAGAAATATTACAGCTGCACTCTTAATTAAAAATTAGAATATAATGTCATGTTGCTATTAATATATATATATATATATAATGCAAAAAAAAAAAAAAAAAACCATCTTTAATTTCTTTATTCAAAAATTATAATATTAACTTTTTAAAAAAATAATCAAAATAAATAATAAGGTTTTAAAATATTTGAAGCATTGTAAATTTATTACGTAAATAGTAAATTTACTCGGTAAATAACTTATTTACAAGAAACAAATAAATCATCTTCATGATAATTTTTTTTACTGTTATTTACTCCAAATACTTGTAAAAATATAACTTACTTTAATTATTTACGTAAAAATACTATTTACAACTGTGTATGTATTTGTGTTCTTAATTTGCAGGTGTTCATAAAAAAAAGTTGATAGCCACCAAGTGAAGTCTCACATAAATAAAGATCCACTTAGAAGTTACAGTGTTATTTTATCTTAAAGACAATATATAATTCGTTACAATTTGTTAATGATGTAGCGGAAACTTATGTTAAAATAATAAAACAGTAAAATAAAGGAGATAGAAGTTAAAAAAAAAAAAAGAAAAAAAAAAGAAAATAGAAAAAGAGATAGATTGGTTAACATGTTGATTTACACATAATGGTAGGAAAATCCGTTAAAATTTATTGATTCACACAGAATACAGTAGTTGACATCAAAATTCGATGATTCACAGAGAATACTGAAAAATTGGAAAGAGAAGAAAGAGTAAACTCGAAATTTCATTCAAAAACTGACTAATTTCATTACAAAAGGATGTCATTATTTATAGGAAAAAATACTTTCGGGAAGTTGAACAAAATGACCTAACATAATTTAAAAACTATTAAAATACGAATTTTTTCAAAAATGGAAAGTGCATAACAGAAAGCGGAAATGAAAACTACTAGACTTAAAGTAATGAGGAAAATCAATCAAAATTGGAATCCAAAATTTATATGTCAGCTTATTATTAAAAAGAAAATAAAAAAAAACCCCTTTTAAAGGCCTAAATGATGGAATTTATCCGAAAAGACGTACATCGTGGCTTTACCACGAGTATTGCTCATTGGCCCATTTTTGAAACAAAAAAACAACTTATTATTATTATTTTTAAATAAATCTGATATCGTCGTAAGACCTTATGAAAGTCTCAAAATTATCTTATTTGATTTTAGAATGGTAGTATCGCTTTACATTTTTACACCATTTCAATTAATTTCACTTATATAAATTGTGATATTAAATATTATTTATACCGAATATATTTCTACTTTGACTGTCACGAATAGTACACAACTATATATATATACGACCTTGATTTGATTGTCTTGCAGGAAAAAAAAAGAAGAAAAAAAGGGAGAAACAGAAGAAAGAGAAAAGGAAATAGAAGAAGAAATGAAACGGCCCACAATGACAAAGCAAGACCTGTCTTAAATAACTAATCCTTAATGGATTAAATTAAATAAAAAAATTTAATTACTTTTTAATCTCTCTGAAATGAGGTTTCAGCTCCCCCACTAAGCCACCAACTCTCACTTTCTTTCGTTCTCTCTCTCTCTCCTCTTTCTCTCTCTTTCTCTCTCTAGGATTGAGAACGAAAACCTTTCCCATTGTTGTCTGAACTTCACAATCAATGGCTGAGTCTCAGATCTGAGCTTCATCCTCTTCATTGCTCTTCCACCTGCTGTGTTTCTCGACTTTGAGCTCTCTCAATTGTATGCTTCTGTCTCTACCCTGTCATTTCCATGGTCTGTTTGGTTGCCGAGAAAATGCTGCGAAAGGAGCGTCGAATGTCGCTTCTTAATGCTAGAATTTTCCCTGTTCTGTGGTCTGAAAGAGCGAGTGTGTCATTCAGTTTACTAATTCTTTGCTCTTTTGTGCGGCTCTGGACTTTCTTCCATTTTTTTCTCGGGAACCAAACGGAGCGTTTTTTTTTTTCGTTCTATTTCTTTTGTTTTCGTTTCAATTTTGCTTAATATAATGTTAGGATTTCTAGAGTTTCCAAATTTTTCTGAATTTAGTGTTCTGTAAATGTTTCTAATTTTGCAATTGCAGAGTTAAAAAGAAAAAAGACGATACTGTTTTTTCGTTCTTTTCCTTTTTTGGTTAAGTATAGAACGATCAGCTGTACAATTTTGTCAAAATTTCAAGCCTTTTTCTTTACCTAGCCAATTAATGAAATGATTTAAACCGGGCTTTTGTATATACTGTGAAATGTGAATATGTTTCTGGGGTTAACTTTAGAATTGATTCAAAACTGAATGCTTTAGTATTGAAAAAAAAAAAAAAAAAAGAAACTTTAGAATTGATTCAGAAGGATATAAGGAAATCACTAGATTCTTGATAACACAGGGATGTTGACCCATGGTTGAAACTTTTATTGCAGAAAATTTTTGTTGAGATAAATTAATCAATGGCGAAATCGAGATCACATTTCTCAAGTCAGGATTCGTCATTGTCGCCTACTTCGGTAAGATCGAGAGAATGGGAAGGTCCGGCAAGATGGACCGAGTACTTGGGCCCGGAAGTGACACCTAGGAGCTCTAGGAATCCTAGTATTGATGGTCATGTTCAGAGTTCAGTTGGGTCCCATAAGGGTATAAATATGCAGTGGGTAGTCCAGCTTACTGAAGTTGCCAAGGGTCTTATGGCTAAAATGTATAGGCTAAATCAAATATTGGACTACCCGGATCCAGTTGGCCATGTATTTTCCGAAGCTTTTTGGAAATCAGGTGTGCTTCCGAACCATCCAAGACTCTGCGTGTTGCTCTCAAAGAAGTTTCCCGAGCACTTTAGCAAACTACAGCTTGAACGTGTAAGGATTGATTTTCTTCCTTTTGGTTATTGTTAATGTTTTAATGTTCAATTTTGCAAGTTTTATTAATCGGAGAGTATACTGGTGCAGGTTGACAAGGTCGCTTTGGATGCTTTGCATGATAATGCAGAACTTCATTTACAAAGCTTTGAGCCATGGATTCAGGTATTGCACTGTTTTTATCCCTTCTTTTCTTATTTGCATATCCTAGACAGGGATCTTGGCCAATTATTTGGTTGTCAATGTCTAAGTAAGAATGTCAGATTATGGACCACTACTTGTTCATGTTTGTGATTTTATTTATTTATTTATTTATATTATTTTGGTAATGGAATTCTCTTCATGTATATACTCTCTAAATTCTAGGACATCGTAAGTTCTAAAGACATTTAAATGTTTTTAGTAATCTTTTTGAGGAAATAGATGTTATACAATTTGAAGTTTGAACTAAAGAATCCATCAGATTTCATTCTTACTCTCGAAATTTTCTTTTTAGTTATTTTCCTTTCAGTTATTTTCCTTTCAAGATACTTACATTAACTTCTCGCCCTGTTTATCTTATAGATTCCTTGCCAATCAGAATGCTTTATGCCCTCAATTAACTTAATTCTTTTTCATGTATTAGTTGCTTCTTGACCTGATGGCATTTCGAGAACAAGCTTTAAGACTCATTTTGGATTTAAGCAGTACTGTTATTACTTTGTTGGTAAGTCTCATTATCACTTCTCTTTGACCCTGGCATAAATTTTTGTGGCCATAAGAAGGATCTCCTTTTTTTTTTTGTTTCTCCTTTCTTGGGAGTGGGGAAAAGAAACATAATATTTTATTAAAATTGAAAAAACACAAAATGGATTGCGAACAGGATACCCTCAGATATGGTATTATAGAACATAAAAAAAGAGAAATAAGGAAACATTGCGTCCTTGCTAAGAATAACCAGCGAAATGGGGAAATCCTTAAAACATTAATCTTGCAAAGCTTCGAGAGAAGCTACGAATTTGATCATTTCATAGACAGAACTAATGTGCTAATATATATATATATATATATATTTTTTCAAGTTGTATTCTAGTTAACAAGCAAAATGATTTTGTAACACAGTTAATTATACGGTCCATTCTTACATGTTGATCCCCAGCCTTGGACATTTGAATGCAGTTTGGAGCTAAACTCATTAGGAATTATTTTTTTTTATTTGTCCTTTTTTTTTTCTTCAGTGATACGGCAATGGCAAAACCCCTAACCTTTTATTCATATTGTTTTTTTAAGTTTTGTCATAAGTTTCATGTGAACTCTGTGGCTTAGTAGTGTCACTTGATAGTAAATTTGCTTGCATTTCAAACTGTTAAACCTCAAAGAAGTATGGTCTCAAACGTTAACAGCTTATGAGAGGTAGCCTTTCTCCCTGATCATTCATTTTCACCTTGGACACAGAGACTTTAAAAGAGTTTTTCTAGGGACACCAGTTTCCTACAGCAGATAGTGTGTGACCCTTTGTGGTCTCTACATTTAAAAGAAGTGTGACTCTAATTGTTTCATTAATTCAAGCATAATATTTGGTGTAACTAGCGTTACTCTTTAAAAATGATCTGGATCAGACTATACACTGCAAAAGGTGGAGAGCTTGCTTTAGATTATTTGAATTGACCTGAAGATGATAAAGGATGATGTAGCATAGAGTAAATAGATAAGGTGTATTACTGATAAAAAATTCTTAAGTTGGTCATTTTATTTATTACTTTTCTTTTTTCACATTGAGGATACCTTATCCTCTTCTTTGTCTTTGATTAAATAATCAATAAAAGGAGTTTTTATTATTTAAAAAAAAAAAAATTAGAACAAACTCCATTTCTGTACTGCATCAATGTTCTGTGCCCTAGTTCAGACCATAACAAAGGAAACGTGTAAAGCTTGTTAAGGTTATTTGAAGAGTCTTGAAAATGATAAAGGAGGATGTTTTCAGTGTAAATAAAGGTTCTTACTCTAAATCAACTACACTGGTCCAGGCCATTTCACTAGTTTTTATGCTGCGTTGTTGTTCCATAGCTACAGTGTAAATAGTGCTTTCGGTCATTGCATTTCACAAAGACAGACAGTTTAGTAGGTTTTATGTAACTGGAAAATTAGAAGTGCTTATTTTAGAATAATTTTTATTCCCGACTTAAGAATGAAATGAAGTTAAATTTCTACACGATATCTCTGATAACTTGGCACAGTATTTTGCAGCCCCATCAGAACTCACTTATCCTACATGCGTTTATGGATCTCTTTTGTTCATTTGTTCGTGTTAATCTTTTCTCGGAGAAGGTAACTTGACTATTCATTGTGTTTCCTCTCTCTCTCCTTACATATCTTTTCATTGCTTTGCTGTAGCTAGTTATGCATATAGGTGAAACCGTATGTCAGAGTACATGTGCTTTCATTTTACCTGACACAATTTTTATAATAGATGCCAAGGAAGATGATGCTACAAACGTACAACCTTTTGCATGCCATGGCAAGAGACGAACGGGATTGTGATTTTTATCATCGGTAGGATCCTCTTTTCTTTTGAAATTAGGTTACTTAGTGCTGCTTGAGTGGTTTCTTAATTAGTTCATATGAAGATTTCCTCTTCTTTCATTTCTTTAATTTTCCGAATCTCTATGCTGATTGTGAGATATCATATTCTTTCCTGTCAGAACCTTAATAGTGCCCTAATTAATCGTTAGAAATGAATTCACAGAGCACATAGGATAGTAGAAATTTAAAAGCAATCCTTTGATGGATATAATTAGCTTGTTTATTTATTAAATTTTTTTTTATAAGAAAATTTTTTAATTGATGAATAATCAATTACAAAGGATAGAGGATGAGAAATCCTCTGGATAACGAGAAAGACAAATAAAAAGAAGAAACACAAACATAAAGATCAAAAAGAGGCCAAAATTAAATTTGCATCCCATCACATCCTTCAAATTGAGAACAATCATAGAAAACGGGAACTCTTTAAAAACTTTATCCGTCGTTGCGCACAACGAAGCTGAGAAGGTAACATAATTGGAGTAATTTAATTAGAAATCTTATTTATTATACTACATATATAATATTCATTCTTTTCAATTACTACTAATGGCTTCATGGTCTCTTTCAGTTGGTAGAGCTGATGTAAATGTGCAATGTGTTATGCAAGCTTGTTTACATCTAATAACACTAAAGTGTGCATGTCTTAAAAAATTTAACACAATGGCTGAGAAAATTCCTCTTCCATTTCTTGTTTTTGATTCTATGATATATATGAAATGTGCCCGGCATAATTTGAAGGTGTTTTTTTTTAATTGATACGAGTGGAAACAATTACTTTGATAGGAATGGAAAACAGCCTTTCTGATAAAGGTGCCTGTTTCTTAAGCCTTTCTTCTTCCCAAGTCTTTGTCATTGCAATGACACATCTAAATAGTGACTATGCATGACGGATTTTGCTTGTACTAATATTTACAGGATCAATGTCTCTACAATTTGTGCGGGTATCTCATTTCCACTTATTGGGTGTTATATGTTTCTCCATTTCCTCACAGGTTGGTTCAGTTTATAGACTGCTACGATCCACCGTTGAAAGGATTACAAGAAGATCTAAATTTTGTGAGCCCGCGTATTGGAGAGGTCAATCTCATTCTTTATTCTTGGTCTTGTTTCATAATCAATTCTGATTTTATATGGAAGAAAGATAGCACAACATGACCTTTTGGTCCCCCTAGAGTCACAGCCTGTAGTAGTGTGATGTTATGACAGTATTTCTTAAGTCGATTTATTGTGTTATGCAGAACTCCTTATTTGAAAACGTGTACAATATACAGGAAAGGTGAAAATCAGGGTATCTATCTACTTAGAAGTCAAAAAGTTATTGTCAAGTTATTATCCAAAGAATTATTAGGATTAGGATGTTTATTATTTAGAATGTTATTTGAGTTGGATTCCTAAATAGTCCAGAATTTATCAGCCTATAATTAAGGCTCTGTTTTGTTAACTCAGTTCCATTTTCCCTATTATCAAATGTCGTAGTTATTTTATAATGTTTTCTATTCTGCTGTGTCAGAAGTACTTGTCCGAAGAAAAGTAAAATTTTCCATCTAAAAAGAGGAAGCTTTTTTTTTTTTTGTTTTTTTTTTTTTAAATTTTTTTTCCAGCAAATATTCAAATTGGAGAAGGTACATTCTTTTTGAAACTTTGATCTTTTTATTTCCAGGTACTAGAGGCAGTTGGCCCTATTATATTTTTATCAACAGATACAAGAAAGCTCAGAAATGAGGGTTTTTTGAGCCCATATCATCCTCGATATCCAGACATTCTAACAAATTCTGCTCACCCAATGGTAGAAACAGTTACTTTGCATAATTTCATTTAGATAAGTTTAATTTTTCTCAGTTAACTAGTTCTGCCTGTTGTATCGTGCAATTGTTAACTAATTGTAATTGTTTCTTTATTTTCCTTCTGCAGAGAGCTCAGGATCTAGCAAATGTTACGTCTTACCGGGAATGGGTATTATTTGGATATCTTGTTTGTCCGGATGAGCTGCTTCGTGTTACTAGCATTGACATTGCTCTGGTAAGCCCCAATTGACTGAACTCTTCATTATTGCTATTGTTATGAAACAGAGCATTTCTCATTTTGAGAAGGGTTATAAAATGTCATTCACTTGAAGTATGGAACCACCGGTAATTTGGTAAGGTGGTAAGGCTGTTCATTCTACTGGACACGGTCTTCGGCTTGAGGTAGTCCCACTGTAGTGGGCGGTTATATGGGCAGATCCATTTCTTGAGTGATCTATATGCCACTTGGGGATGCATTGCCTCCCCAGAGTTATTTGGGCAAACCACGCTACTTCTACAACCCCTTTTTTTTCAGGAAAGAAGTTGAAATAGAGTATCTATCAAGAAGAGCAGAGGGGTGCCTCTATTATGGTTATTGAAACTATTTTCTTAGTCTTTGGAAAGTATGCAACTGAAGTATGCAAAGTATAACAACAAAATGGAGAAAAAAAAAAAAGGCATAACAACAAACAATTGGATGATTGCTTGTTACTTTTAACGCAATAAATATTTTATTGCTCGGTTTCTTACCTTTTCATTTTACTGTTTATTCCAGGTTGTACTGAAAGAAAATACGGTACTCACATTATTTAGGGATGAGGTGAGACTTGCTATATACGACTTTCCAGGAAATAGTGTTCTCAAATAAACTAGTTGATTCATTGTGTTCTTAACTTTAAACATGCAGTACCTACTTGTGCATGAGGATTATCAGCTATATGTTATGCCAAGAATTCTAGAATCAAAGAAGATGGCAAAATCTGGTCGCACCAAGCAAAAAGAAGCAGATTTGGAGTATAGCGTTGCAAAGCAGGTTGAAAAGATGATTGGGTATGACTTTGTATTGTTAACCACTCTTCTTTTCAATAACTGAAAGTCTTAAGATTCTATATAAATGCCTAGTGTGAAATATTTGCAAAAGGGTGAATAGTAGGTAGAAGAAGCAAATTTTTCATACTTCTCATGTGAAGTGAAAAAATAAAAGAAAATAAAAAATGAGATTTTCAATCATCTCTTTAGTTATATTGTTTTTCACTGAACTTATTCCCCATATTTCATGTATTCTTTAAATCAGTATAGTTTGGCTAGGCAAATAGCTGCTCAATTTCCATATGTATATATATATACACATTAAAAAAAATAGATGCTCAGTTTTGAATCTTTCTGGCTGATAATGAAAGCAGTGAAGTGCACGATCAAGCATTACTATCATGTGATGCCATACATCGTGAGAGGAGAATATTATTGAAGCAAGAGATAGGGCGAATGGTACTTTTTTTCACTGATCAGCCTAGTTTATTGGCTCCAAACATACAGGTAAACTGTTATTACAGAGTTTTCCTAGTGTGCTATAGGAAATAAGGTCTGAACGTGTCGTCATCTGGTTATTTTTGTATTCAAGTGCTAGAGTACCGAGTATTGTAGGTTTGTCGAAACCCTGCTTGCAGTTGCTAAAATTTTTGATCAACATTTCTTATATTATAAAAAGAAAATCTTTTTTGCTCTTCCAATTTCTGGCTAGTATTTTCATTTAACTTATAATCATGAAATACTTAATATTGGTAAAATTACATTACCCATGTTTTGTGATGGGAAGAGCATGCAGATACAATGGTTAAGTGTGATCACATTTTTCACAATTACTTGAACTATTGCAGAAAAAAAGTCGTGACCAACTACATGATGTGTGAATTTTTCCATAAGTGTTAATTTTTTTATTTTTTATTATTATTATTTTTTTGGGGTAACGGAAGGTTAATGTACTAGAGATTGTGTGTGTGTGTTCTTTTTTTTTTTTTTTTTTTTTTTGCATAGATGCCTTATCAATGTAATATGTCCGACAGATGGTGTTCTCTGCCTTGGCTTTTGCTCAATATGAGGTCATCTGGTATTTCCAACATGTAGGAATTGCATCATCAAGATCTAAAACTGGTCGAGTGGTACCAGTTGACATAGTAAGTCAACCTTTTCCTGTCTCGTAATGTATATCTGTTACCTATCTTTCTCCAAGTTTTCTTAGCTTCCGTTTTCTCTAGTTCTGTTTTGTCTTCTCTGTTAGAGTATTTGTCATCCTCTTTCCTTGGTATTTTTTTTTTCGTCAATGAAAGAAAACTTTTGTACATATAAAAAAATATTCTCTTAGCTTCTATCTCTCTTCACTCATTTGTTCTTTTGCTCAAAACTGCTTAACCTGTGCCTGACTACTTCTGTTTTTGTCATGGTTGCAGGATCCAAGTGATCCAACTATTGGGTTTATATTAGATGGAATGGACCAACTCTGCTGTTTGGTGCGCAAGTATATTGCAGGTTTGATTTAACATGATACTCTAGGTGAAAAAGGAAGGGATAAAAAAAGCTTAATCGGATATAGTGTGTATTTTCTAGTTCATTTAAGATATAATCGGTTCTAGGTTTTTCTATGGTAATTAGAGATTTCTTATATGTACAAGTGATTTTTGGAGAATTTTCACATTTATGTGCAGCAATTCGAGGTTATGCGTTATCATATCTTTCTTCCTGCGCTGGTAGAATTCGGTTTTTGCTTGGTACTCCAGGAATGATTGCTCTTGATTTAGATGCAAGCTTGAAAGGACTGTTTCAGAAGATTGTTCATCACCTTGAAAGCATTCCAAAACCACAGGGTGAACATATTTCTGCAATCACATGCGATTTATCTGTAAGAAATCTGTAAATATCTATATCATGTTCTACTTTTAATTGTGTAAACATCAGCAAAAATATGTTACCGGATACAAAAATTGGCATTTTGTGGGGTTCGAGTATAAAAATTTCTTATAGCTTAGTGTTCATTACTATTGCTTTCAAGATTGATAAATGAGAACTCATTAATTCATTAGGAATTCCGAAAAGATTGGTTGTTGATATTGATGATAGTTACATCCTCACGGTCATCAACAAATATAAGACATTTGGAGAAAGCTACAGTTTCCACAGGGAAGGAAGGACTATTGTCGGAGGGAAATGCTGCATACAATTGGTCCAGGTGATTTTTCTTTGTCTTGATTAGAGATTTCACGAAAACTATAATGGGGGCAAGTGATCTTCAATTGTTGGTAGCATCATCTATATCATTTTTTCACTTATGAAATCAAAAGCTACCATTTTATCCTCTTGGAATGAATAATTGATATTGACCTTAAGTCCTGGAGGCATGTGTGATTAGATGCTTAAAGAGCTCATAAAACCATTAATATGTTGCGTTACTTTTAATGCAGATGTGTTGATGAACTAGAGTCTCAATTATCAAAGCATGGCAGTCTTAAAAATTTGTACTTCTACCATCAACACCTTACAGCTGTAAGCTCCTGCTCCTTTTTGGTTGCCTTTTCGTTACCTCTTTGCATCACTGTTTTTTGTACTCTGAAAATTGTGTTTGCTTAGTTTTGACAGTTTAATTGTTAATAGGTCTTCAGGAACACTATGTTTGGCCCAGAAGGACGCCCTCAACATTGTTGTGCATGGCTTGGTGTTGCTAGCAGTTTTCCGGAGTGTGCTTCCCCCATTGTTCCGGAAGAGGTGATTTATGAGCTCAAAATTCTTGCCGCCCTCTAGATTTGTATCTCCTCTTACATCATATTAAAGATAACACTAATTGGAGATGTTATTTTGCTGCTGATAGTATAACTGTCACATTACTCCTTTAATGTGCAGGTGACTAAAATTGGGCGGGATGCAGTCCTTTATGTTGAATCTCTTATTGAATCTATAATGGGAGGGCTTGAGGGCTTAATCAACATCCTCGATTCTGAAGGAGGGTTTGGTGCTCTAGAGATCCAAGTAATTAATTGTTTTGTCTTTATCATTAGGGAACAACAAAGTTTATGTAGCTCTTATTTTGACTTCTTTATATATCTTGTGGAATCTCAGCTTCTTCCAGAGCAGGCAGCTTCTTATATGAATTATGCATCAAGAGTTTCGATGGCTTCTACTAAATCTCCAAAGGGAGCAGGTGGTTATCCTTTGCCTGGCCATGAAAGCCATCCTGAAAGTAATAATTCTATCAAAATGTAAGCCATTCGCCATACTACTTTCATGATATATTCAATTAAAATGAAAATCATGATCCCTTCTTATGTGGATAATGTCCTCTCGGATTGGTAATTGCAGGTTAGAAGCGGCAATGCAGAGGTTGACCAATTTATGCTCAGTTTTGAATGATATGGAGCCAATATGTGTCTTGAATCATGTCTTCGTCCTGAGAGAGGTTAGCATAATTTCATTTGTTCGTTTTTCTCACATTCCTTTTTATTATTTTTTTAATTAATTTTTTAAAAAGAAAGCTTTTATGTTCGAAAAAATTGATGCTGGCATGTATGGTTGATAAAGTGCTGAACATGTTGTGACCGACTCAAGTGTTTTAACTTTTTTCCTTCTTAATTATTGTTCTATTTCTTAATCTTAATTCCTTTTGTGATTTAAGTTCCATCCTGGAGCTGGTATGTGGGCATTTTAATCTTTCGTTGAGTTATAACCGGACTAGACTCACTCAGGCATTTACCTAGCTATTTATCTAAAGGGTTGGGGTCTTGCATAGGTAGTGTAGTGTCTGTATTGTACTAATTCTTGCATATCTAAAATTCAATTATCTCGTAAAAAAAGTTGTCAATTATTATGTGCAGTACATGAGAGAATGCATCCTTGGGAACTTTAGGAGGAGACTGCTTGCAGTACTGAAAACTGATAATGATTTACAACGCCCTTCTGTTCTGGAATCACTGATTCGCCGTCATAACAGTATCATCCATCTAGCAGAGCAGCACATTAGCATGGACCTAACACAGGGTATCCGAGAAGTTCTACTCACAGAATCCTTCTCGGGACCAGTTTCTTCCCTGCATATGTTTGAGAAACCAGCAGACCAACTTACAGGATCTGCTACCGAAGCTGTTTGCTACTGGTACATTGAAAACATAATCAAGGATATATCAGGTGCCGGAATTCTTTTCGCTCCTATGCACAAATGCTTCAAGAGCTCTAGGCCTGTTGGTGGATACTTTGCTGATTCAGTCACTGATCTAAGAGAGTTGAAGGCTTTTGTTCGTATTTTTGGTGGTTATGGAGTTGATAGGCTCGACAGAATGCTGAAAGAACATACAGCTGCTCTTTTAAATTGCATAGACACTTCATTGCGCTCAAACCGTGAAGTGCTAGAGGCGGTTGCTGGCAGCCTACATTCTGGTGACAGAATAGAAAGAGAGGCGTCTATTAAGCAGATTGTTGATCTGGACACAGTAATTGGATTCTGTGTTCAGGCTGGTCTAGCCCTGGCTTTTGATAGACTGCTATCCGAAGCTGCAGGTGCTGTGCTTGAAGAAGGTGCACCCTTAATTCATTCATTATTAGCCGGAGTAGTCAAGCATATTCCTGAAGAACTGCCTGAAAATAAGGAAATTAGAAGAATGAAAGCGGTGGCAAACAATGTTGCTATGGTTGGTGATCATGATTCTCAATGGGTGAGACTTATCTTGGAAGAGGTCGGTGGTGCAAATGATGGTTCTTGGAGCTTGTTACCGTATTTATTTTCCAGCTTCATGACTTCTAATATCTGGTACACAACTGCCTTCAATGTTGATACAGGAGGCTTCAACAACAATATCCATTGCCTTGCAAGGTATTTTTGCATTTTCTTTGAAGTTATTATTAGGGTGATGGTATATACTTTGTACTCGGGATTGAGTTCAATAATTTCCATTTACTTTTTAGAAATGCACTCATTCATGTCCTAAACCAGATATATGCTTGATAATTGAGGCATCCCTATGAACACTAAACCAGATAGTGTTCAATAATTTCCATTTGCTTTTTAGAGTTGCACTCATACATGTCCTAAACCAGATATCTGCTTGATAATTTCGAGGCACCCCTATGACCACTAACCGCAAACATAAATGGATTGTTAGCCAATGATCTATTGCTCTTGCTCTTTTCACCCACTATTCGTAGTTTTTCATCATAAATGTTGGCAGGTGTATCAGTGCTGTAATTGCAGGAAGTGAGTTTGTTAGATTGGAACGTGAACATCAGCAGAGACGTTCTTTCTCTAACGGACATGGTGAGGCAGGGGATTCCGAGATGCAAAGCCGTTTGTCAGCTGAAGCAAGCATAAAGTCCACAATGCAGCTCTTTGTCAGATTCTCTGCCGGAGTCTTACTGGATTCTTGGAATGAAACTAACAGGTTTGTGGTTCTGTAAAGCATTGAACCTAACATATGATCCGAGCTTCTTGATAAAATACCCTACCAATTGCTGTATTGATCTTAACAACTGCACGGAACTGTCTAATCGTCTCAACTTTTATCCACAGATCTCATCTTGTAGCACAGCTTATTTTCCTAGACCAACTTTGTGAGATTTCACCGTATCTTCCACGAAGCTTGCTCGAATCCCATGTTCCTTACACCATTCTGCGTTCAATATATAGCCAGTACTACTCAAATTCTCCAATCACGCCACAGGCATTATTACTAAGTGTTTCACCCCGCCATTCACCTGCTCTCTCACTTGCACATGGGTCTCCTGTAGTACGTCAGCCCCGCGGTGACTCTACTCCTCAATATAGTGGTAACGATTCCGGTTTCTTCAAAGGATCGTCATCCCATGGCCCGGATCACCTATACAATACTGACAATGGAAGCTCACGGAGTGTTGAAAGCAAACACAGGAATGTTCGCCGTTCTGGACCCTTGGATTACAGCTCAAGCCGGAAGGTGAAGTTTACCGAAGGCTCAGCTTCTGGGAGCAGTGGTCCCAGTCCATTGCCGAGATTTGCAGTGTCAAGATCAGGACCATTGGCCTACAAGTAGAAAGGTAGCCACGACTGAAAGAGAACCGAGAATGGTAAACTGTGTATGTGTCAATGTCAGACATTCAGAAAGCATAGGAAGACGTAAATAATCCTGTCAAACAAGTTTTGGCCCCCTGTATCTAGCCCGAGCCACTCGACCTTTTCGTCCTTGTAGTAGCTTCATGTTGTAAATTATCTCCATTTGTATTACCATATGTAACTCCTCCCTGTTAGAAAAGGGAAGAAAATGACCTAGCATGGGGAAGTATATCCTTTTCTAAAATTCAGAAAAAAACTTCGTTATTTTGTTTAAAAATTGGTTCAATACAATTTTCCTTGTTTATTTCTCTTGTGGTGTAGAGATTATAGAGCTCTGGTTTGTCGGCTAAAATCCCTTCGTGCTACTTCCGCTAGCAACCAGCTTTGGATGTGAAAAGCATATCGAAAATGGCAGAAACGAGTAGCTAGAAAATTTTATACGCCGTTCTACTAGTAACAATACTGTTTACTTGCAAATAGACCCTTTTTTCCTTCCCCTCCTCAGTAAGGGCATTTGTATTGTACTTCTATTCAAGCGTCCCAGAAAATTAGGGTATCTATATCAGTTAATAATACCCTTGAGAATAACAAACTTTAATAGGCTGTTGATTATTTACAATAAGTCGATAGAGATTGACATATGTGATAACTTGGGAAAGGTTAGAGTTCTGCTGAAAGTATCTGCTACGAGTCATCATCGAAGGTGATGCCTGCAAAATGAAGGAAAGAAGAATGATGGTATATATTGATGAAGAATATAAGCATTATCAAAATTTGTATGAGAAGACTTCTCAGTAAAATTAACCTTAGAGTTTCTTTTGTTCCGCGGCGAACTTTACAACGGATTGTAGGGAGGCCAAGGCGTTGATGAGCTTCATAGCGATGACAACCGGAGAAGCCTGCAGAACATGAACGAATCACAAGAAAGAATGTGCGCAAAGCATACATATCACGCTAACATTACCCTAGTAGCATGATCGTTGTTTATTTCCTCTCCTCGTTCTTTCTCTTACCGCCATTGTCCATGACGCAACAACCTCTTTTAAAACAAGCAATGGCTTGGAAAGATCATCATAGGTGAAACATTCATAGAGAGAAAAAATACGTACCGTAATAAACCCCATCAACCTCAAGCACATCAATCTGCATTAATGATAAATTTACAATAATAGTCAGGCTAATTGAAATTTTAAAAGTAAATAAACATACATATATATTGACAAAATATTTTCATTTCATATATTTTCCTCTTTTCGGCTTTGTCAATGTCCTAAGCATTCCGAATGCTGGAAGATGTTGCTAGAAATTAAATTCTAAAAAGAGAAGCAAATTAAATACTGTCAAACATAAGATTTATACTAGTTCATATGAGAGCTACGTTCACTTTGCCACTACATGATTAAACTCAGAGAGAAAGTACACGGTGATCTCACGCTCGCCTCCTATTCGGGTCTCTCTATCACTCTCTATCTCAAAAATAGATGCCCTTAAGATCCCTTATATAGGGCAAGAATTAGGGTAGACAAATACATGTGCAGAAGATCTAAAATTTCCTCACTAGGTCAGACCGTGGTCAGCAGAGATAATTACATTGTAATTAGGCTCCACACAACTAAATGATCACTCACTTGGAGACTAATCCACCACAATTGGCTCCTACAATTGCTTCAACTCCTCATTCCTAGAGTAAGAAGTCCAACTAAAGCAACAAAACTTCAGTTTCTCAATTGTGACCTTCGTTAGTTGTTACCATAGCAACCGAATTCCAACTTCTATTAATCTTCTTGAGAGCTAAAACTCCATCTTTTAAAACCGAGCTAGAAGGTAGAGGCATTAACTGGATGGCGATCATAAAAGATGACAAGAACTGCTAATAAATTCTTAATCCAGCTTCTTCAAGACTGCAATACACTAGCTTATCACTGATAGATTACGGTATTGCATAACAAGAAACCACTAAAAATGTCTTTGAATTGCTTTGCGAATTAAAAATTGGAAACAAAGCAACCTTACACTAGTAAGGTACTTCTCTCTACTTTTTTGTGAACAAGAAGACCAAAACATAAGAGGTTTGGAAAGTGATAAACATATAAAGATTGAATCTCGACTAATTACAATGGTAGAACAATAAACAACAAAAGAATTTAAAAGTAAGAACACATTGATGAGAAGTAGCAGAATCAATACAATACATTAAAAAAAAAATTTAAGTTTAAGTTTGATTTTTTATTTTTCAAGTTTGAATAAGTTTCCTAAAACTATTTAAATAATACTTACTATTTGCTTCGCTACAAACAGATCTAAAGATTGTCGCTGCAATTAATACTGAAAAAAATGATTAATGATATTAATAATTCTTCAACCTTTCTCTCTAGCACTTCTTCTTCTCACTTTTTCTTTCTTACTATCCTACGTCAAACATGCCAATGACTATTTTTTTTTATAATCATTTTCCGGGGAAACAAACGGAGGAATTAAAAAAATAAAAAAATAAAAAAAAAAAAAAAAAACCCAACAAGCAAAAGTTCCATTTGGAGGGAGATGTACAGGGACTTGGAGGCCGATTTGACTGATGCTGTCCATGAGATCCTTGACCTTGTCTGGGTCGTTGGCTCTGGTTCGCATGAGTGGTCTCCTTATCTTCTCAAGCGGAATCTCCACCACCACTGGCCCTGGCCTACTGCTCGTCGGACCAACAGCCCCTTCATATAACCAACCACAAACCACTTTTCTCTGTTAATTATTAATAATATTTAATCTTAAAAAAAAAAAAATGGAGTTTATGTATATACCGTTTGAAGAAGCACAAGCAGAGAAGGTTCTGAAGCTGTTGGGCACTCGAAGAATGAAATTCGCCATTGCTTTCTTTTCTATTCTTTTTTTCTCTCTTCTTTGTGCTCCATAATTAAAGAAAGAGAATTGGGTGGGGCTGTTATAAGATACGGCACGTCCTTGGGACTTGCTTCATCACAGCCGTGCGTCAGCACTAAATCACTTACCATACATTTGACGGTCCAGATTCTTTTTCTTTTTCTCTCTCTTTGATACTTTTTGAGTTTTGTGTCAGTTTGTCTGTAGCTAGGTAAATAGATAGAAAGGGTATTACCATTTGCCAGTGCTCGTCTATTCTCATGGCTGCAATTCCCTCTTTCTCTGTACTCAGGCACTATTCTCTCTGTCTCTCTCTACTTTGTTAAATTCGTTAAGTAGTTTGGTTCATGTATAATATTGGGTCTGGTTTGGTTTTGCAAATTTGGAACAGGAATTGCGCAGCCAACACTGCAAGAGCTCTTGGGGCGGTGAAAGCTTCTAACCACAACTTCACAAAGTTCCTTCTTCCCCTTCAACCACGCAGGTTTTTTTTTTTTTTTTTTTTTTTTTTTTTTTTTGTGTTGGAAAAATCGATGGTCTTGTGGTCACCAAAGTCTGCTTGACACAACAAATTTATTGTTAATATCATGAAATTAGATACACTTAGTGAACTGGGTTTGCGTTCTTTTGATTCGGAGATGTAGATCATGATTCAGTTTGAATTGGGACTAATGTTTAGTTAAAAAAAAAAAAATTGTGTTGAGAATTTCATGCAGTTGTCCTGTTACTGATCAGAAATGTAGCAAAGGTTTTGTTGTTAGATAGGAATTGACATCAAAGCATAATTCAAGCATATCTATTAATGATGTTTGCTACCTAGTTTCCCGGGTCTAGTGGTCAACTGTAGTTTGTCATACCATGTAGTTTAAGAGTTTGCGGCGTAAAACTATGAGTTGTGCTTAACAAATTTTTCTAATCTGCTGCTAAAAATAAAGATTATCTAAAACAAAAATTGCACCGTTTAATCTGCAAATCTAAATGATGAAGAGGATAATCTGCATAATATGCCATTCGTGTGTGACATGGTGACCTTCGAATGCCAGCCCGTTGCCGCAATATTCTTGCTTTATGAAATAGAGACAATATGTCATGATTTTGGACCCAACTGAGTTAGTGGAAGTTACTTTGTCATGATCGCTCTTTTTGCTGTAATTTTCTGCTTTCTTAGACAATTTACCAATGTATTTGATCATGAAAATTATATTGCCTCTACATTAGCTAGTTATTGTCAAATTCTTGAGATAAGCGGATAATTTTCAGTTGTAGAACTACTCTAATTCCCATCTGTGGACAAAAATATTTTAGTGCAAATTCTACTCTTTAGGCTTCTTTGCTGTGGTTCTGTATTAAGAAAATCTAGATTTTAAACTTCCTAAAACTACTCAAATTGCACTTTATCATTTATTTTATTTTCAAACTCGGTAGTGGGGGATTTAAACTTATAACTTCAACATGAACTTACTATTGTTATAAATTACAAATGCTCTTTCAGATACTTGTGTCGTGTTAAAGCTACAAGCAATGAAGAGGCTGCTGCCAAGGCAGCTGCAGTAGATGCCGACAGCGGAGCTCCAACCATGTACCATCCCTTGTGACAAATGAAACTGGTTTGATCTCAAGTTCAAGTCATAGCAGGCTGTTTAGTCTTGGGAATTCTACTCTGAACTTCCATAATCTTTGAACCTTCAAAAACAAAAACGGAAAATAATGCTAGTCTTTGGTTGCTAAGAGATGCTCAAACTGATTGAACAAGTCACATTAATTTCTCAATGAGACTCAAAAGTTAAAATAGATTAAACCATTATGACATGACACCAATGGCAGAAGATCTGAATATAATACTTCTGTAAAGCTCTAGATTAAATTACTTCTTTCATGTTTTTTACTTATTTATGTAGTTACATGTATTTAAATTAAGAATAGGTTACAAACTTTTTACAGGAATTTTTTTGTTTTTTTGCAAGCTTATTACACGTTTCTCATAGTTTACATAAGATTCTTTAGTTACATCCCCTGTACTGAAACTTTATAGTTGTACACTAGCTCTATAACGATTTCAAAAACACCACTAACCACTGTTTTCGTTGTAATTTTTTGTCTATTCAGTACAAAATAAACTATAAATTTAGAAGGTTCATTTGTGTATTCAGAACCAAAAACTATAGGTTCATTTTGTAAGTTCTTTATCTCATTATGTCAAAGTGTTTACCCATAAACCTATTATTTGCATTGTCATTACGGATTTCTGTTTATCTTGGTAGTTAGTGGCTCAATCATTTTGATTGAAACCTTGGTTTTTAAGTTGTTTCAGTTGAGAACAAAACGAAAGAAAAGATTCAAAGGAGCTGAGAAGAACTAGAGACTTCCTTCTTGAATTCTGTAGAATGAGAAAAAATGGTTTAATACAAGCAATGACAGGATTTTTGAGAGACCTGGTGATGCAGTATGAAAATAGGATAATTAAAGGGATTATTCGAATTTTAAAGATTATCTTTATTTGAATTATTTAGAGATTGTCTTAGGAAGTTTAAATTCTAGGAGTTATCTTTTAGTATTTGAATTTGAATAGTATGAGGATTAGAATCTAGGGTTTACTATTTCACGGCTTCTTTGTTATTTTGTAGTAGAGTTTTTGATCATTATTAATAAAATCCTTTGAGAGTTCTCTCACTCGATTGTGTGTTTATTATACGCCTCTGCTACATTACCTAGCCACTCTCCCAACTGTGTGCATTTGGTTTTCAATTTCCAACTCAAAATTTTCATCTCACTTTTTGTCTTTTTTTGAAAAGTCAACAAAAGTAATAACTAGTTTTTTAAAAAGTCAACCAACTCCAACTGAAAAATTTCATCTCCAACTGACGAACTTCCATTATTTTTCCCACAGTCCCCAATTCTCACTCAATTTACAATTTCTAACTGAGCATAACTTTTCCAACATAATAACGTCTAAGAAACAAACTTCAACAAACTTCAACACTCACTTCTAACATCCGAAGTACTAACTCAGCTAACTAACCAACCCATCTTACTCCTCACCTCCTTACCTCCTCACCTATGCATAGATTATTGGAGGCCTATCACTTTTCCTTTGTCCTTGTTTTATGATTGCATGAATAACACTAGTTCTGGATCTACGTCGATTTCATTGCTGTGATATGCTTAGTACGGATAAGTTATTAGCTCTGTCTATTTCCTGTTGTTTTTTAGATTTGACAAGATCATAGCTAAGGAAATCCCAGCAAGCATTGTTTACGAGGATGAAAAGGTCTTGGCGTTCCGGGATATCAGTCCACAGGCTCCAGTTCATGTTTTAGTGATTCCAAAACTAAGGGGCGGACTAACGCAGCTTGGAAAGGTTTTCTTTTAGCAATCTTTCAACCCCATTTGGTTTCTATGATGGTGTTACTTTAGAGTTCATCATGTATTCTTATTTTATGCTTTTTAACCGTGGAGTGAAATTAAAATCATAGATCGTACCAACAGTTTGGCATTTTCTGGAATAGTTCAATGCTTGCTGGAGGAAGTTAGTACCAGTGTCCAACTCAATTTCTGTCCATATTCTTGATTACATATCATAATTGATAATACGTTGGTGTTGATTGACCAAGTTCAAACGTGTTTGAGGTTTATCCTGGTGATGCACCGAATGTCTACCGATACATACGTCTTTTAGGATCCTGGAATAAAGCAAGCAGGACTTGCATGTCAAGACATCATTCTTCATTCTTACGCATTTCAACGTGTTGAGAATGGTTCATTGACTACAAGCACTTTCATGTGTTTGTGTTTCTTCGGATAAGGACGATACATGATTTGATTATTTGCATGATTCTAAGGTTTGGATCCACAAAAATGATTTGTTAATTTTTGTGCAACTGGGATGAATCAACACCAACTTTCGTGTGTTTAATTCTTCAAATAAACAGGGTGAATAACTGGTTTGTGAAATACGCTGGCCTTAAAATGTTGATTGCTTCATACTTTCCTGTCAGGCTGAACCAAGGCATGTAGAAATACTTGGTCAACTTCTCTATGCTGCAAAAATAGTTGCTGAGAAGGAGGGTATTCTTGACGGGTTTCGTGTTGTCATCAACAATGGTCCAGATGCCTGTAAGCTCCTCCCAACTCTGAGCTCAAAATATTGGATTATTTCGTACTTCGGCAATATTGAATTGTATTAGGATTATCTACATTTCTTTTCATCTGTCTGCTTTGCTTTCCGACTTTCCCAGGTCAATCAGTTTATCATCTCCATTTGCATATCCTTGGAGGAAGGCAGATGAAATGGCCACCTGGTTGAAAAAAATATATTTATTTGAAGCAAATTTGTATCACGACTTGTTCATTTGCTTTCTCTTGAAAATCTTCTCTCTAGAACCTCAAGAAATCCGGACCTCAAGCATGGTAAAATAAATGGGGTTTTCTTCTTGGCAAATGACTTTGGATTGTTAGTGTGTTGTTCACACGACTTTAGATTGTTTACTGCCACATGGTCTAGGGTTGATTTCCGCTAGGCCATATAGCGGAGCTCCAGGTTTCAAACCCGACTACATTACATAAGCAGGAAGGAACTCTGGAATTTGAAAATGGGGAAGGTTGTTTTTCCTTAAAAAGTTATATGGAATTTTTTTTTTCTAGAATAGTGCTGGGACTGTTTCTAAAAATAAATTTGGTTGTTTTTCTAAAGAGATTGTTTTCAGTATTAAAAAGAAAAAAAAAAAAAAAGATTTTGTATTTAAGAATTAATTTTAATCTTTCTAAAGTGTGTTGAAGCAATGGATAATCGGGATTTGCTCATTTCAGGTTTCATCACCAAGCATGCAATTTGTTTCTAATGTAGATTTCTTGGGAGAATATTGGCTATAAATTTTTGTCATTTCAACTTTTCAACTATTTTCTTACTTGTATTGTAATCAAATAACAAGTAGTGCAATTTATTTATCAAAAATAAATAAATAAATAAATAACAAGTAGTGCAATTTGTTTTAACGAATCAAATGAATGTTTAGAATACCAAACAGGGACCGGGGGTATAGGTTGTAGTAGTCAAGCAGCCAATAATCTCTTTATACGACAAGATCGATTAGTTCAAACTGGGGGCGAGAAAAAGAACTCACAATCCCGCCCACCGTGATCGGTACCACATAAGCAATCCTTCCACCTATTACCTCTATTTTAACGAGTTCAAATCTGCTCTTCCCGTTTTGCTATTTCTTTAACTGTCTTATCACTAAAATATTGACAACTCAACCTAAGGGTTTTTTTTTTTTTTTTTTTTTTTTCCAACTCTTACTTCAAAATATGCGCGGTTAACAAACGGAAGACATCCAAGCGAAAGAAAAAAAATAATAATACCGGAAGACAAAGCCCTCAGCGGTACAAACAAAGGCCTCAACAGTACAAAGACGAAACAATGGTGGCTGGTGGATTTTTACCACAATTCTTGGTCTAATCCATGATCCAATATATATATATATATAAGTGTTAAAAAAAAAAAAAAAAAAAAAAAAAACAGAAACATTACCGATTTGAAAACGTTTAGAGGCTGAGATCACCGCTTCGGTGAAAAAAATCCCAACTAGATCAGAAAAGAAAAGAGGAAAAATTCCTTGCAAAAAAATTTTAACTTCTTGCAAAACAGAGAGATTCCAAGCGGCTCCTCAAGGAACACCTGAAGCGCCTCGTCAACATCGACCTTCAGATCGCGCATGTTCTTGTTTCGGACCCTGTTTCTTTCATTTTCGCGGGAAAATCTGAGAAACTGGTCTCTTATGCATTTATATGTGTATGCATATATATTTTTGTTCAGGTGACGGAAGCAACGGACTACGCGGAGCTGACGAATCAGCAGCCATGGCTTTCATATGTAAAAGGCATTAATTTTACTTTCTTATCTATTTTCAGCAAAACCAAAAAAACCAAAAAAAAAAAAAAAAAAAAAGGAAGAATATAGAAAGTTTTTCATCTGAGACCTCCTTCATAGGCTGTAGCAATTGATGTCTTCCGTTTGTTGTTTTTTGCTTGGATGTCTTCCGTTTGTTAACTGCGCGAGTTTTGGTGGAAGAGTTAAAAAAGCTGACATGGCCTGTTATGATGAGTTGTCAATGTTTTAGTGGTGAGACATTCAAGGGGATAACCAAACATGGACAGCAGATCTGGACTCTATTTTAAAGTTCGTGATGAACATTTTTAGCATAGGTGCTTAGAACATTCACCATTTATTCAAAATGTCCCTAAAAGAATCAAACGTGCATTTCATTACTAGTCTTGTTGGAATAGACACACAGACGGTCGGGTTTATTCAAATTCGCCTTCAGAAGCTGTTTGTCCCGATTGAGCATCAATTTGATCATAGGTAGCCTTTTGTGCAACTTGGCGCCATATCTCATTCACTGTTGTTTTTTCATAGTCAAAACAATTATTTAGGATATCTTTGCACAACCATATCTCATATCTCATTCACCTGTACCAAAACAATTATTTAGGATATCTTTGCACAATAGAAATATGCAACTTTTAAACCAAAAAAAAAAAAAGTTAAATTAAATGAATAAATATGCAAGTAATGTGCACAGTGGTTAAATTAACGCTAATATCATACTTGATTCTACTTAAAAATGCAGAGTTTGAATTCCATAAATGGCAAAATATTGTAGGGTAAAAATTCCTAATCTCTTTCAGTTCTTTCTGGCATTGAAGAACTGTTTGAGTAGGTATAAATCTCAACATGGAAACTAAGAATCCAGGTTTCAAAGCCATGGAGCTTTAAACAAAAATGGCAATCTTGGAGTAATTGTAAATGAGAATAATTGGAAGAGAAAAATCTAATATCTCATATTTTTAATCAAATGTTATAAGGAAAACCACCAATAAATAGATGACAATAGAGAAACATTCTGTCAAGAATGTCTCACCAAGAAAAACAGAAAATCTACTCTACCTATCCCAAAAATATTCAAACCACAAAATATCTCCCCCATATAGGATTTTCTATTTAAAATCCAAATAAAACATATCAAATAAACAGATTTTAATTATCTAACTAACTCCTAATATTCGACACTCCCCCTCAAGATGGCGCATAGATATCAATCATGCTTAACTTGCTTATCAGAAATTCAAAATTCTGTCTAAGGAGCCCTTTTGTTAGAATGTCGGCAATCTATTGTGACCTTGGAACAAAGGGCATGCAAATCTCGCCACCTTCTAGCTTTTCCTTTATGAAGTGGCTGTCAACCTCCATGTGCTTCATTATGTCTTGTTGGACAGGATTGTGTGCAATACTAATGGCAGCCTTATATTGTCGCAATATGATAGGTATTTTTCACAAGTGCACGAGCCAGTTCAAGCAATAAAGTGATAAAAAGATATCGTTTCCAACGAGGACTATTTCCTACTAAGTACCGAATTACTTTAATCTCAATTCTATTTTAACAATAAATTTATGAGATGCAGTAAAATAAAAGAAAATTAAAATAAACACATCGCATGAGTTTAACAAGGAGAAATTCAATATATTAGGATATCTAGGGTTTCCGATTTCATCAGATTTATCCTGTTCAAAGCACCAAATTTAATCACCTAACGCTTATTCCTATGCTGATGACAAACTTCCCTAATGTAATCATTAATCTTTCTCAAGTATTAGCAAACTATCACAACAAGCCAGTTTTCACCTTTTGGTCTCAAACTCTAAACCTATCATGTTTAATTAAGAACAAGAAATTCATAGTATCACACAAGTCTCATTGATATCTCTAACCTACGACAATCTCATGGTATTTAATCAAAGTCTAATCCAACTATCAGTTCTCAGTATCAAATTGGATCACAAATCAATGGGCAAGGGCGCGCACACTTTTACAAGCATTAAGAATATATTAAACACTCAGCATAGATATGAATAAACATCAAAATTGAATTAAACCATGAAGAATTTGAACATTCATAATCCGGCTACATCGTAGCCCTAGAAAAAGAAATTTAGTTCATAATAAAACTAAAAAAAAATCCTAAATAAAGTTCTAAACATGATGAGAAAAGGAAAAGAACTGGTTTTATGAATCGAAATTGCCGCGTTCCGTCTCCGGAATTGCTACTCTTCTTATCCAATTCACCAATTGCTCTCTTCTCCTTCACACCTCCTCTCTTTTATGCCAAAATACTTTTTTGGAACTTTAAATAGATTCTATTTATAGTCATGGCCAGTCATGGGCCGAAAGATTTCCTTTTTAAATCACAAATTCGGAGAATAAAAAAGAATCCCACATCTAGTGCCTAGGCCCTCTTTTTTCTGTGGCTAGGCACAAAACTGTTATACGAATGGTTGCCTGAGGAACCACGATCTGTGCCTAGGCACACATTTATCAGCACCTAGGCCCTAATTTACGTAGACGGATATCTTTTTTGGCACCTAGGCACTTCTGAAACAATGCCTAGGCCCTAAGCTCTCGGGTTTTTGTACTGAAAAACTCAATTCAAGCGCCCAGATGCCCAGAAAATTGATGCATAGGCATACATGCTCTTTGAAACAAACAAACTTCACACCAAAGTATGCCAAATGCTCCATTTTAGCTCCAGTCGCACCGAAAAACAACGAACCCACCTTTTTACCTAAATCTTACAAAATAGAATAAACTAAGTGCAAGAACCTAAAAACAAATTGAAAACTAACAAAATAATAAGTTAAAAGTACCCAATTAATTAGTATAAAACTAACTTATCACAATACAGCTTCATCGGGGCTTCAACTGGTCCTTTTAGCTCCGCCAGAACTCACTTCAACCAAAGTATCTCATAGACTCCTTGAGACATAGCCCAAAACTCGGCTTCTGCGCTACTCCTCGCCATCACATTTTGCTTTTTACTCCTCCATGTGAACAAATTTTCCCAAACAAAAGTACAATAGCCTGAGATGGATCTCCTATCAGTAATGGATCCGGCCCAGTCGGCATCTGTATAGACTTTAACTCCTCGTTGCTTATTCTTCTTAAAAAAATAAGCCCTTCCCTAGAGTACTTTTAAGATATCTCAGGATTCGGTAAACAGCTTCCAGATGCTCTTTATAAGAAGAATGCATAAACTGACCAGCCACACTTACATCATAGGCTATATCTATGAGAGATAGATCAACTTCCCAACTAACTTTTGATATCTAGTTTTATCCACGAGACCTTTTTCTCACTGTCTCCAAGTTTTCAATTTGCTTCTATTGGAGTCTCAGATGGTCTGCAGCCACTCATGCCAGTTTCCTTCAACAAATCAATAATGTACTTCTTTTTAGATACTACAATTCCCTTATCCGATCGAGCAACCTCCATACCAAGGAAATACCTAAGTAGCCCCAAATCCTTGATCTCAAACTCTGATGCTAACCCCTTCTTCATTCTCTCTATTTCTTCAACGTCATCATCAATGAGGATAATATCATCCACATAGACTATCAGAACTGCAACTCGGCTGGTTGATGAGAATCTCACAAATAGGGTATGATTTGTCTCCCCCTATGTGTATCCTTGTTTCTTCACTGATTGGGTGAATTTCTCAAGCCAGGCCATCGGTGATTGTTTGAGACCGTACAAGGATTTCTTCAATTTGCAAACCTTTGAACCATACCTCTCCTCGAAACCAAGTGGCGAGTCCATGTATACTTCCTTCTTGAGATCCTCATTCAAAAAGGCGTTATTGACATCTAATTGTTGCAATGGCCAATCCAAGTTTGCAGCAACTGATTATAGCACCCTCACTGTGTTAAGTTTGGCCATTGGTGTAAACATCTCCGAGTAGTCCAATCCATAGGTTTGCGTGAATCCCTTGGCTGCCAACCGGGCCTTGTATCTTTGTAAAGTCCTGTCTGAGTTGTACTTGATAGTGAAAACCAACTTGCATCCAATGGTTTTCTTTCCTTCTGGTAGATCCACTATCACCCAAGTCTTATTCTTGTCAAGAGCCTTACCTCCTCAAAAATAGCTTATTTCCACTACGAAACATTTAGAGCATCTTACACATTCCTAGGGATTTCTACACTAGAAATATGTGAAGTAAAAGCATAAAACAGGGATGACAACTTTTCATATGACATAAAATTTGAGAGAGGGTGTTTAGTGCATGAAAGAACACCTTTCTTAAGGGCAATAGGAATTGACTCATCGAAACTAGGGACATTTGACTCAGAAGAAATTTTACCTGACATGATAGGGTTCAAATTTTTACTCGGTTTAGACTCTCTACTGTGCTTCAATGAGAGACCTTCTTTTTCTAGAAAATACTTCTTCCTTGAAGAAACACCAAGCTCCTTGTTTCCACTTGGTTTCCCACACATCTTTGTTCCTATGTTGTTCTGCAAAGGCATAGTAGATAGATTTTCCAAGTTTTCTTTTTCTAAAAACTCTTGGTTGGATGGTTTTGATCTCTCTGGATTTTCTTGGCCTAAAGTACCCTCTTCTTGGACAGAGACTTGTTGGTCTTGATCCTGGCATCTCGGCTAGAGACCTAATGGTCTTGACTTTGGCCGTGCTTTTGATGTGGAAAAGAAACCTAGATTGAATCTAAGGTTATGTGCTTAAGTGGAAAAAATATTTTTAAATCGATCATCTTCCTTCTCGATCTCCCCTTGAAGATGATCATTAAAAAAAACTTTGATATTAAAATAAAGTGACATCCATCGAAACAAAAAAAATTTCAAGAGACTGGATCGAAACATTTATAACCTGTTGCGGAATGCCCAACAAAAACACATTTTTTTCCCGGGGATCGAGTTTGTCACGGTGATGTTAAGGATTATGAACGAAAACAATACACCCAAAAACTTTTGAAGGAATATCAGTAATTAGCCAAGAATGTGGAAAAGAATTTTTGAAAACCGACACAGGTGTTTGAAAGTGTAGAACTTTGGAAGGCATTCTATTTATTAAAAATGCTGCGGTAAGGATAGCTTGACCCCACAAATATTTAGGTACCTTCTTAGTAAATAATAATGTCCTAGCAACATCAATGAGGTGTTGAGTTTTCCGTTCAACCACTCCGTTTTGTTGAGGGGTGTCACTACATGAGCTTTGGTGAACAATATCATTAACTGCAAAATATTTACCCAAAATGTGGTTAAAATATTCTCGGCCATTATCACTTCGAAAAACCTTAAGATGTGCCTAAAATTTATTGTGACAATTTTTGAAAACTTGTTCAGCCTCAGACTTTTCTTTCAACAAATTGACATGATTACCAACACTTACCCAAACACGTGGGAACTCGAGAAGCTCCCCACACATCACTATGAATCACAAAGAACGGTGCAGATGAAACATATGGTTGTGGAGGAAAACTAGTGCGATGGTGTTTTGCCAATTCACATATTTCACAATGAAAAGAATATGTATTTTTATCGATGAATAAACTGGGAAACAGTCTTTAAATAGAGAAAACTTGGATGTCCTTTGGATGTCCTAATCTAAAATGCCATAACATAACATTATTGTCACTTGAAACAAAAATAGAATTGAAACAAGTGCTGAGAGCTTGTTTTGTCAAAGTAGAACCATCTTCAAAAAAATAGAGATTGCCTCGTTGTTTAGCACTGCCAATCGTCTTCCCTGAGGTCAAATCCTGAAACTCACAATGAGAAGGAAAAAATAAGCTTGACAATCGAAGACCATGGGTTAGTTTGCTAATAGACAAGAGATTACACGACAAGTTTGGGACATGAAGGATATCGTGCAGAATAATAAAGGAAGAAATAACAAAGGAATCTTTTCCAGCAATAGCTGAAAGGGAGCCATCCGCTATTTTAATTTTTTGAATTCCTGCACAAGGGTTATATGACACAAAGAGATTTGCAGAACTTGTCATGTGATTTGTGGCACCAGAATCTGTTATCCAAGGATGACTAGAGTTGACACTTATAAGGGTAGCAGTGAGGTAATTACCTTTTTGTGCGAAGGAACACGAAGGACTAGGATTGATAGATGGATTCAAAGACTGAAGGGGTTGGCAGAGAATGTCTATTTGTTCCTTTATGAACGGAAGTTGTTCCTTTGTGAACGAAAGCTTCTAGAAGGAAGAATAGGACCCTGGATCATCTACAGAAGCCTGAAATGCCCGGCTGCCATCCTTCTTCTTCCAATTAGAAGGTTTCCCTTGTAGTTTCTAACATGTCTCATGTGTGTGCCATGACCGCTTACAATGGTCACACCACGGATACTTGGAATTTTTCCAGTCTCCATCAGTGTCAGCCCCCTGAGAGAACAAGGCCGAAGACTAGGGCTAAGCAACCGGGTTGACATCACGTGGGTGCAGCATCACACATCTCCATGCTTCCTCGCGCCGCACCAACAAAAAAACTTCACGGATACTCGAAAGGAAATTTCATCCACTAACTTCGTCTAAATCCTTGTTGATCCCAGCCAAAAACATGTAAACTTTGTCGTTTTCTTCCCGTTTCAGCAGGAGTTGGACACCTTCCTTGGAAAAATCCCATTGATCATCATAACAATGGTTGAGATCTTGCATAGCGTTAGCATCTCGTTGTAATAGGTGGTAAGGTCCCAATCCCCTTACTTGTTGTGCCACAGGCGCATCTTGAGGGAGAAAATTTGGGAAGAATTCTTCAAATCGGAGTAGGTTTCCCGAATGGCTTCCCACACTTCCTTGGCTGTCGGCATGAACATAAATTGCTTACTAATTGCAGGCTCCATCAAATTGGTTGGCCAAGCTATAACCATGGAGTTTTATGATCTCCATGTTTGATAAGAAGGATCGGTCTCGACTGGTTTTTGATTTTCTCCCGTCAAATAGCCCAACTTGCCTTTCCCATCGATCATAAGCTTTATAGATTGTGCCCATTCCAGGTAGTTTCGACCATTCTACTTGTGCACAGTTAATTGAAAGGAATTGTGGGCTGCCAAACTTGTGGCATCCTTTTAGGTGGCAGACCAGCCAGTAGACGTGCTGGCAGGGAGCTCTCCGGATTCCTCAGTGTCTCCGGTCGCGGCCATCATCACTGTGGCAGGGACTGTGTGCAGTCGTACTGATTCGGCACGATTGTACGGATATGTACAGATATGTATGGGCGTGTACAGACTGTATTGTCAAATGGCTACGGGTATGGTTTTCTAGGTTATGTCTCTGATACCATGTAAACGAGAATAATTGGGAAAGAAAAATCTAATATCTCATATATTTAATCAGATGTTATAAGGAAAACCACCAATAAATATATGACAATAGAGAAATATTCTGTCAAGAATATCTCACCAAGAAAAATAGAAAATCTACTACAAAATATCTCCCCCATATCAGTTTTTCTATTTAAAATTCAAATAAAACATATCAAATAAACAGATTTTAATTATCATATTAACTCCTAATATTCGACAGTAATCAATAACATTTTCGGCAGCAACTCAATGTCATCGCTAATACTGACCGGCACATACTAACTGACTATGGAATCAAACAGTCGAAAGACGAACAACGTTTCGCTGGTAGGATTTAAACAAAACTTCGACGTATGCATCCCATGCGAAGCCGCTCGCCGGTTCTCCTACGTTTGCGTTCCAGATTTTATCACCACATCATCTTCATTTTCAAGTATTTGGAAAAGCATGTCGCGCATTTTACCGCCCTACAATAACATTATAAAACAAACACATAGGATTAGACGGATTAAAATAACTGCTTTTTTATTTATTTATTTATTTTTAATTTTAAAAACAACACTGTTTTTGATTTATTTTGATTTTTTGTCACAGTCACGTAAAATTATTTAAAAATTATGTAAATGTTCTATAGGCGAATAAGGGTTTGTTTGGCACATGCATATGTAAAACATAGCATAATTGGACAGTAGTAGTAAGCAAGTTAATTATCATTTGCTTTAGGCATGGATCATTAGGGGGGGGATGCCTTTTTTGTCCTGAAATTTTTTTTGTTTTGTTTTGTTTTTGTTTTTGTTTTTTTTAATTTTAAATTGGCTAGCTACCTTCTAAAACTTTAGTTGTAGACTATAACCCAAATAATTTTGTAAACTGTTACGAAGTGCATTCAATGTGATAAAAGCTGTTAGAATTTTAACAAATTTGTAACTAAATTAAAAAATCGTCGTGAAATCTTTAAAGTTTTTATGAATGTGGATTTCACTATGATTTTTAACCATCGGGTCTTTCCATAATGGTTACTCTTTTGGTACTAGTAAAATTTGAAAGTGTCCTTTGCCCTACAAATTAGCTTATTCAATGTACATGGAGATAAAATTTTTTTCAAATTTTTACTAGTCGTCATCAATTAGGATGAAATTACTAAAATAAAAATTCGGAAGACAATAACATGAAGATTCCAAAAAATTGAAAGAGCAAAATGCCAAATTTCCAAAACTTGAAAAGAGGATCAAAACAAGTAAGAAACACACATCAAAAAGATAAAAACTAGCACAGAAGTTACCTCTTTTCTATACCGAGCGCCCATAAAGAAGAGCAAAGTATTTCGATTCGCAACACCGATGTCGCCATTGTAGGAGCTAATCCGATGCGAGTATGGAATATCCACGTCCTTAAGAAGCGAACCCTGATCATTCCTCAAGCTCCCGAAATCAGACACAAGCAGAACACTCCTCTTTATCCTGACAATCACCTTGTAATACTCATTCGGGTCAGTGGCCACAATCGCATGGTCTCTTCCCTTGTTCCTCTCCAGCCACTCCACCACCCCCACCTGCGTCTCCTCATTGCTATAACGCGGTTAACCAAAAGATCTCTTAATTTTTAACATTTTTTTAGTAAAAATGATTATTATATACATTCTTTTAAAGAGTTTAGAGATTTTTAATCACCAAAAAAAAATTTGTGGTTCAAATTGTGGATCAATTTGCCGTTTATTAATTAATAAAAGGCAAATATTGTTTTACTTTAGTCCTAATGGTCTGAGGAGGGATGGAGATATAGTTTCTTTTGTGAACTAGTTGTATGTTCGTGTGTGCAGAATAAACAAACAAAGCAAAAGAAAAAAACAAAAAAATAAAAAATAAAAAAATACTCACGTGGTGATGATGTGACTGTCACGTGATAAGTAAGAAAGGTACGATCGAAAAAACTATTAACTCTTTTAAATATATGATATGATATAATATATATATATATATATATATATATAGGCAAGAGATCTATATTTTGAAAATATATGTTTGCGTGTGTGTATATATACTTGACGTCCTTTTTAAAAAAATTAAATAAAAAAATTTCTTCGAATGGCTCATTATTTTTCATCTTATAATCAACACTTATTAAAACTCTTACCTATATATATATATATATATATATATGTGTTTAAAATAGTCAATTACTCTTTTGATTATGTGTTATTTACTTATCATATGACAATCATGTAGTCATCACGTCATCATCACACAGGGCCACATCATTGTTACATTTTTTTTTAAATTATTTTTTTGCTTTTATTTAACTTTATTTGTCTATTCTGAACGTGCGAAATATAACTATTGTTTATGCAAATTAAAATAGACCATATCAGTAGCATGAAAAGGTGTTTTAGGAATTTGCTTGTGTACAATATCAAATTAAGAGATTATTGCATTTATTTTGGGAAACGATGTAATTGAAATTTGAAATTTCGTTTATCGTGGGTTTTCAAAAATTCATTTATTGATGATTGAAACTTGTCGAAGAAAATGATTTGATTCAATTGTCCACCAAAAAAAAAAAAAAAAAAAAAGGATATTTCAATAATTGACCAATCCATCCATTGTTACAGGACACGTGCATTTAAATAGAGACATCGACACCAATTTTTTTTTTTTTTAATTTTTTATTTACAATCTCAAGTTTTATTGAGTTAGAAAAATAACCATCTTCTTCATAATGATTATTACCACTTGATATATGATCAATTACTGATTGATCGATATCAAAATATGTTTTTACTGGTCAATCATCACCTATCACCATTTTAAATGAAAGAAAATTGTGAAATCAGTAACATAAATAGACATGTTTATGCTTTTTGCCCTCACTTAATGTTTACTTTGGATTTTTTACCCTCCATACTTACCAAATTGGAGGTCAAAAAACTGAAACCTATAACAATCCAAAAATATGCTTTTTGAGTGACAATCCTATACATCACCCTTTTAATGGCCACCATCTAATTTGCACTAGGAAAAAAAAAAAAAAAAAAAAAAAAAAAAAAAAAAAAAAAAGTTCGGCCATTTTCTTAAATAAATGTTCAAAAACTATCCATCTATTTAATTTCTCCTTTTCTTAAATGAACTCAAGTGTGATAGAATCAATTTAATTTAAAGTGTTGAGTTCAGAAATTTTTTATTTATATGGTAGTGTAGTTAGTTTAATTGTTGATTTATTTGGGATATTAAATGTCAAAAATGAGTAGTCAAAAAACTAAATTTTGTATAAAATTGAAAGTTTTTTTTAAAAGTTCTGTAATTGTAGTAATTTCAAAAATTATGGGGGAAAATAAAGAATGAAATTGTAAATTAAAAATAAAATATGAAGGGAGAAAATCATAAAAAACAGTTGAAACTTTCAAAACTTAAAATGGCAAATTGTTTGATTGATCTCTGGACTTTTAATTTTTTACAACGTTGGCCCATTAGCTTTTTTTGTAGTTGAAATGGCCATAAACTATTAAAATATTGTTACAATAGTCTTTTACATTATTTTTTAGATGAAATCTATTAGTTAACATAACTTTTTGATCAAATTACTAACAAAATCCGTCAAAATTAACGAAAACGATTATTGTAGCAATATTCTAATTGTTTAGGGGCATTTCCTGTTCTTTTTTACGTAGCTAGAATAATCATAAACTATTAAAAACGTTATAGTCTTGTCCGTTAATTTTTGGACGGAATCTATAATTAACATCATTTTCTGATCAGCTTACAAATAGATTACATCCAAAAAGTAACGGGAATGCCTATTCTAGCAACATTTTAATAGTTTTGGGACATTCCAGCTACGAAAAAAAGTTCATGGATCAAAATTGCATAAAGTTAAAAGTTTGGGAACTGAATAAGCAATTTACCCAAATTTTAAAAGGGAAATGCCAATTTTCAAACTAGTTAGCTAAAATCCTGATTTAAGTGAAGAGAAATCCTTGTGTGTCACGCCTAGTGTTCGATCTCACATGCTAGTCCTAGAGAGCAATTTTATTACTGTAGAATCTGTCAACGATGCAAGAAATTCAGGTATTTTTTTTTATTAATATTCTTCTGTGTAAATTAACAGGTTAACTTATAACAAGTATTGCAGCAGATAACCTTCATCAACTCTTTCTCGCTGGTTTTCGGTTTCAATCCATTTTCCGGATCCAATGAGTCCCCAGAAAGTTCTTACCAAACATCTATTGAAAGTTGCAGAGGCAGCTTGGGATCGGGATAGAAGGCAAGCTAAAACGAACAATACAACCTTTTAAAGGACTCTTTCACCAGAGCATCTCACTTAAACGAGAAGAATGTTCAACGTGAAGTGAAAGCGGAGAGGATGACGGCAAACACAACTCCGCCGTGCTAACAAACTACTTAGAGGATGAAGAAAGAGAAGTAAACTTATTTAGTTGCCTGAGGCCACATCCAGACAAGTTCCCAAGGGTTACCACATTCAATTTTGTGGCAGCAGGCATTGCCAGTGTAAGCGCATGTCTCACATGGTTTTTCTGGCTTGTTGTGACACACCCGTCTGTGAAGTCCAAAATTCTTGCAGAAATTAGGGAGAATTTGCCAGCCAACATTGACGATAGAATGATAGCGGGTTTGTTAGTTCACAAGAGTTGAATAAATTAGTTGATCTTCACGCAGCATTCTGTGAATTCCTGAGATTGTACCCTCCAATACCTTTCAATCACAAAGCTGCCGTCGACGCCAATGTACTTCCACTCGGTCACCATGTTAAGAAGAACATGAGGATCATGCTTTCTTTCTACCCAATGGCAAGGCTAGAAGAAATATGGGGAAAATACTTCATGGAATTCAAGCTAGAGAGATGGATTTCCGAACAAGGAGGCCTTGTCTACGTACCATCTCACAAGCTCATAGCATTCAATACAGGGCCAAGGCTTTGCCTAGGTAGAGACATGTCGTTCATTCAGATGAAGGCTATTGCCACCGCAGTCCCCAGAAATTACCATATTCAAGTGGTGGAAGGTCATGCGATTTCCCCGCGTTGGGCTGTAGTGCTTCATATGGAAGATGACTTGAAGGTTAAGGTTTCCAAAACATCAAATGCTTAGCTGCACAGGAGAACTCTGCTATTTCTCTGTACCTAGGAAAAATAACATTCTGCTTGTGCTTTGTGCTTGTCTAGTTTTTTTAATTAACACCAGGCAGAACTTTCTGAGCAGCCGAGGCGATTTAAGTTTAGATGTGACGGACATTAATTTGATACCAAAACACAATGTCAGGAAACAACCAAAATCAATCGACAAAACCAATCACTAGGGCCATGAAAAATTACCTGTGAAACTGTTATGTTTCCAAATTCTTGATATAGCCAACTCCGGAAATCTCTTCACTAACAGACTAACAAATAGTGCTGACGAACTGATGGAAATGGACAATGAGATCCATATCCAATCTACCTTGGATGGTTCGAATCTCATTTTATACACATAAATGTATAATTGTCAGCTAACCTAACAAATCATTTGCATCACAGTTACATAATGCAAAAAGATTACAGGAAAATGCAGCTGTTTAGGTACAAACACAGCCATAAAATTGCAGGTGGAGAGCTATATGAAAGAATTCCGCTCAAGAGGAAGGAGATAAAGGAACCGATATGAAGGATTACTTCCGAAATTGCTGCTACTTTCTCTGTCAAACTTCTGAAACATGTAAACTTCCTGAAAACTGTTATACATCCAAATCCTTGATCTCAACTATTGGGAAAAAAGTGTTGATTTGAAAGATATATAATTGCTAAAACGTTTTCATGGCTTTGCTTTTGGGCAATTAACCAATAGTACTCGGTTCTATTTAAAGGTTTCTAACTAAAATAAGACATGACTCTTTAAATCAAAAGTTCATTATAAGTTCATTTCGGAGTCTTGTCCAGTACACCCTCAGTTATGTTGTATACACACTATACATGGACAGCTTAAGACCAATCAAAATCCCATCTAACCACCGCAGCCATCGTGCCCTTACAAACTTCAGAAAGTATTACAAAAAGACAGGATCAACTTTCGTCAACTCCGATACTTGTAGGTGAAAGATACGTAGTAACAGTGGCACATTAAAAGAATCGAATATACCTATATTTTATTACCTAGTATCTACAAAAGAACTTAAAATTCCAAATCAAAGAAAGAAGTGAATCTAAATTCTACAGTCAAAATGTATTGAAACTTATTATTGAACTCCAGTGGCTGAAATGGGTCATTTTTGGAAGAAATTTGTGTACCTTCTTCTATGTAATCAGTGGTAGATTTTATGCACAACTAGAATTGATCCATCTTTCAATTCAGTCGCTGATGTTCACCATGGAAGACTTTCCAAATAGTATGCTCCGAACAGCTTTAATCAGACAGTCAGGCAAGATGAAAGACGAACAGTCTAGTTACAAGCATCACCCCATCCAATCATAGAAAAAATAGTCGTCATGCACTCGTTAGAATCCCAGTCTGATTTGAACATAGACAAGAGCAATCTGGTTCATTCAAGTTTGTTTTGACAAGACGTTTGTCACGGTTAATCATCAATTTAATCAGCGGTAGCTTTTGTGCAACCTGGCGCCAGATCTCATTCACTGTTGAACTTCCATATTCAAAATAATGCTTCACCTGCATTTTTATCATTTAGATTCAGGTATCGATCTATGCAAATATTTTGGTTGTTTTAAAATCAAATCACTCTACAAATATCTTTAATATTTTATCACTTGAAAACAACTACACAAAGAGAGAGCCAGAAAACAAGTCGCAAGTGCTTAAGGCACAAACAACTATACAAATTGCTATTTCAAATTTTATAAGCACAAAAAGTATTCAGCCAAGTTCAGCCCACTATTTATAACATACCATAAATGTTAAACCAACAATATGATTAAGGAGTTCTCTACACATTTCGGGCATCAAATGAAAACTAAAATGATCAAGATGGCATAAGAAAAAACAGGGACTTTTGGGAATCAGATAAATAATACCACATGTATATGAACATATATGCACGCTTTTCTATTTTTTACTTTTTCCTATTTTGCCACTGATGTAAGTCTGTATTTACAAACACGTAAATTTAGTGTGCAGAAATTATATATGCAATAACACATATACAGAGACAGAGAATGAATAGTCTAACCTCTTTCAGCTCTTTCTGATATTCTAGAATTCTTTCATCAGATATTGCTCTTAACATTGATACCAAATATCCTGGTTTTAACGCCACGGTACTTTCAACAAATATGGCAATCTTCCTATAATCTATAACATCCTCGAAAGGTAGCTCAATGTCATCACTTATTATTACTGGCACACACAAGCTAACTATTGAATCAAAAAGTCGGCAGGCGGATGGTGTATCACCAGCAGGATTTAAACAGAACTTAGATATATGCATCCCATGCGAAGCAGCACGCCGGCTTTCTCTGGATTGTGCTCCATGTTTAACTACAACATCCTCTTCGTTTTCAAGTAATTGGAAAAGCAAGTTACGGATCTTACCTCCCTGTAATAAATTAAAAAAAGAAAAAAAGAATAAATAAAAAAAAAACATAGGAAAAATAACCAAAAAAAAAAAAGTATGACAAAATAAATAAGTAATATTAGAGCACACAAGAATGAATGAATATTCATAGGTAAATAAAACATGGTTATAGAAATGTCCCCTCAAAAAATGAACCTCATCCACACCACTTATCACAACACTTGGCGATCAATTAGTAATGTTTTCAAACCCAATAAAAGTTCGGCAGCAAAAACAAAGTTTCCCACTGTTGGATACAAGTAAAATTGAGCCAAGAGGTTAGAACAGATTAGAGAAAAGTTAGGAGAAAATTTCGACATTGTACAAAAGAAACCAAACCTGACTAGAAGAACTCTATAATTATGAGATTGTGAGAACAGCAGAACAAAAAACCGGATCCAAAGACACGGCAGAAAACGCACACACACAAAAACTAAAGGCGTTCAATTTAGTTTTTTCATGCTGCAATTACCAAAAATTTAGAAATGTCTCTCCCAGGCAGCCCAGTTTATGAAGTTTATATCATCGCTATTGTGATGTGATATATGCTCGCCAATCCTAAAGAAATGTTTGAAAAACTTATCCAGTCATGATCAATCACACTACAACCTTTCACCTACCAGGTGAATAACTCAACTTGTATGCTATGTCCAGATTCAGGATGTTTCTAAATTATCCATACCCATATATAAGCTAACAGATTTTCGGGTCAATCTCTTTTTCATTCTTTCGAAATTCAATCCTAGAGCTACAGAGAGTTTAACCACACAAACAAAATGCCAGTCAAGAGCCAAAAATGAAAATTTTCCAATTGCCAATTGCCAATAAGAGCTAAATTATAACAAAAACATACCCAAAAGAACTCAATCAACAATAACAAAACCAATCACTAAACAGATAATTAAAGCAAGAGGCTTATATTCACCTCCTTTCGATATCGAGCGCCCATAAAGAACAACAATGTGCCCCGATTTCCAACCCCAACATCGCCCTTGTACGTATTAACACGATGCGAGTACGGCAGAATCACGTCCTTAACAAGAGACCCCTGGTCCTTCTTCAACCTCCCGAAATCCGACACAAGCAACACACTATTCTTCATCCTATCAATCACCTTATACAGGGCATTCGGGTCCGAGGCCACGATCACATGGTCGCGTCCATTGTTCCTCTTCCAATACTCCTGCGCCTCCAGCCACTCCGCCAGCGCCACCTGCGTCTCCTCGTCGCTGTATACTGGCTCAATCCCCGGTTCGGACCGGACCGGGTTGACGATCAAGCTCAAAGAAGAGAAAAACGGAACGTAGAACAAATCCGCCTCGTCGGGATCCGAAACCCGGGTGACTGGCGACTCGCTCCGGTCCGAGTCGGACCGGGTTAGGTCCTTGAAGAGGTGCCACTCGGCCATGTGCTGGTGGCCGGGGTAATTCAGCGCCGTGACGTCATCGGCCGGCCGGCCACCGCGAGCCAGGGAGTGGTAGCGGATCACGCCGTACGTGAAGCGGTGAGGGAGATCGTAGAGGTAGATCTTGACGGAGGTTACGATTTGGAGATTCTTCCGATAAGAAGAAGAAGAAGAAATGGAGGTCCGATCGGAAAAGTCGAGGAGGAGATTGGGATCGAGCTTGGAAGTGGCACTGGGGAAGTTGAAGATGTTGAAGAAGGCGTAAATGGCAAACACGACGCAGACCGTGGCCAGGGATTTCTTCGCCAGAGAGGCTTTCCTAGCCATTGTTGCGGGAAATTGGAGGATAAGGGCAAGGGTTAGGGTTAGGGATTTTCCGGTGGATCCTGGAGAGTCATGGGAATGGCAAGACGGAGGTGGTCCGATTTCTTCCTGGTTTTGGCTTTTGAGTCGTCCGCTCATTGCTTTCGAGTTCCAAGCAGCACACGGTGCTAAGGTGCGCAGGTTGTTCGCACGATTGTAGAGTTAACCCAACCCTCCTCTTTTTCTTTTTCTCTTTCCTTTCCACGTTCACTTATCACGAATTCTAAAATAAAAAATTATTTTATGAATTTTTTTTAATTACAGAGAATTAAATTCCTGAATTAAATTAAAATATTTATTAATCTATAAAAAAAATTTAGTTATTTGAGAAATTAAATTCTTATTATATTATTTACTGTCCAAATATTAGAAGTATTGGGAATAAGTATAAGGATATATTTGATATAAAAGTTAGTTAATTCTTATTTTTAGGGGATTGAATTTAATTTCAAAGATAGTAAAGGAGAGACAAATTCTTCCTAATCAATTAAATTAATTTCATATTTTTAGTTAGGATCCACATCATTTAATTCTCTAATATAAAAAAAACTCTGAAATTTAAAAATTAGGAATTTTATTTCTTTTTTTTTTTTTTTTTTCAAATTGGATTACTCATTAGTAAATATGCCCAACCAAAAAATCCACTTAAAAAAAAACCACATAAAAGGTCAAAAAAAAAAAAAGAAGTTTTTTTGATTTAAAGGTAAATAGCTTTTTTAAGAAGTTTTTTTAATAAATGAACAAAGTTTTTAAAAATTAATTAAAAATCTCTCTTTTAAAAAATGATCAATCAATTTTTTTTTTTTTTTTTTCAGTTGTCAAACAGTGATTGACTACATAATATTTTCAATTTGATAAATTAGTAATTGACCATAATATATATGGTGAGTCTATTGACACTCCATATTTTACTTTTTCCACCCACTTTCCAAAATCATTAACAAATTAATTTTAGAATAAAGAAATTACTTGTTTCAACTCTTAGTTTTCCCAAAATGCTTCGTAACTAAATTATTTGTCTTTTTTTCTTTCTATTTTCTTTCTTTACATATTAAATATAAACCATCGCACATTTTTTTAAATACGTTTTGTTTTTTTTTGTTTTTTAATTTTTTTCTCACAAGATTTTTTTTTCTTTTTTTGGTTTTAGATATCCAATAAAATTCTTTATCAGTTTATATATTGAGATAAAAATCTATAAACTTATTCTTTGGCATACTTCTTCTTGAGACGATAAAAAACTTGAGCGTATTTCACACACATGTTTGAAAATATTATGAATTTGGTTAATACTTTTTATTAGATAATTACAAAAAGTTCGCAATTCAGAGTTTGCATGAATTCCTAATATTGCTCTCAATTATTGAAAAATGAATAATCAATCAAATCGATAAATTTGATTATTTATTCACATCATACATACGTGTTTTCCCATTTTCTTGTTATTTCTTAAAAAAAAAAAAAATAGTTATAATAGGAAATTACAAAAACTACTGAAAAATAGGAATCATAACAAACAAAATAAAAGAATCTTCTCTAAAAAAATTCTTATGGAAGATGAATTAAAAAATAAAAAATAGAAATTTAAAAATTAGAAATTAAAAAAAAAAAAGTAACGAAAAATGTATAGGGATTTAGATTGTAATGGAAGAATAAGAAAAAAAAAAATAATTTATTTATAGAGTTTTTTTGGAAAAATTAAGGGGTGAAACAAGTAGTTATTTAATTCTAAAATTAATATGATAAATTGTTTTGAAAAATAGGTGAAAAAAGTAAAATGAAGAGTTATCAATAGATTACGAATTTTCAGTCAATCATTGTCTACCAAATCTAAAATAATAATAATAATAAAAATACAAACGACCATTTTACTAAAAATATAAAAGTTCGGCCATTTAAAATTGAGGTAAACAAAATAGGTAACCCCACTATTTTTTTTTTAATTTTTAAGAAGCAAGCCTTTTGTCCTACATAAATGCTATAAATATATCTCAAGAATAATTTCTATTATTAATACAAAATCTTGTGGAAAATGTCACATGAACACATATGAGTTACAATATAATTCCCAACAGTTACTTTCAAACTAATATATAAAAAGTAGTGTATATCTTAATTATATGATGATGTGATAATTTTCATGACTTGTTATAACATGTTAAACAACCAATTTCCTTTTAAAAGATAAATAAACAACCAATCTAAAATGTTAATTAAAATCATTTTGTCATTTTCTAAGTAAAAACTTTAAACATATTTAAGAGAAATTATCTCAATGGGGCACTTAGCTAAGAAGATTTTATTCATATTATAGGAAAAAAAAATTAGACGAATGCCTAAAAAAAAAATTTTTGAGTTGGGTATTTGAAAAAAAAAAAAAAAAAAAAAAACAGATTATTTGATAGAGTAAAATTAAGGAAAAATGCTAAAAATATATTAAGAGTAGTAGATTTACCAAAAAAAAGAAAAAGAGAAAAGAAAAGAAGCAAGAAAGAAAATATCTGAAGTGAAATAGATTAAAAAAATTTATTATAGGTAATATTTTGAAAAAAAATTGAAATGATTGTATGGAAAACTGTATAAATATTGGAATAGTGAGAGAAAAAATACAGTGAAGAATACTTTAGGAAAAATAATTTAAAAATAAACGCTAGAGAAATTTTGAGGAAAAAAAACACCTTTGAAGAGTAAGTTCGAGGACAAAATACCTTTAAAAGAGTTTATTGGTAACTTTTAAAGAAAAACTTAAGAAATAAACGAAGGAGATTCAAAATTAGAAAACAACATTCAAATTAAATTCTATTAAAATTTTAAAAAAATTTAGAAAAGCCATATCAACAAGTTAACAATAAGTTGCTTATTTAAATTATATTCAATGAGCTTTATAAGTTTAATGTTCATTCAATATCGTAAATGTTTTTGACTAACTACCAAATTGATTACAACCGTCTGATTCATATCAAACGGTCAAAATAATGATAATCACCGATGGATAAATATTAGAATAATCATTAAAACTGCACTCATATATATATATATATATATATTAAAGGTATTAAAGAGGAAAATTGCATAATTTAAGGTGACTAAAGAAAAAAGCATAATTTTTAGAGAATAGAAGTCGATAGCAAATTTTAAACGAAAATAATGAAAATGGCCAAATGCCCTCAATCTTATCCCATATCTATCAGGTCGTCACCGGCATCGGTGAATATGTCAATAATAATAGACACGAGCATGGTTGACAGAGCTCTAGTCTCCTGTTGTCATCGGCCGGAAGCACATTATGAATGGATCCATGTTGAGATTAGATCGCGACTTTGCAAGATGAATATCATATCATTATTTCACAAGGATTTCTTCGACTGTTTCGCATCAGCCTCACGACTTCGTATGCACCACCATCCACCGTGATTGAGCGGACCTCCCTGGCAAGATCGCCGTCAACGCCATCTACCGCGATCAAGCAGTTCTCCATCACCTAAAAAATAAAACATAAAATAAAAAAACACCTAAAGAATTCAAACTTGAAAAAATAAAATATGAGAAAAAACAACAAAAATCCCATAATTTTCTTTTTAATTACTTGCAGCATTTTTCATGGTGGAATATGTGAAAACTAATGGATCACATAAAAATGTACACGAATAAGAAGGGGGGCAAAAAAAAAAAAAAAAAAAAAAAAAAAAAGGGGGGGGGGGGGGGGGGGGGGGGCTTTTTGCATTGATACAAAACGGACTTTTTGATTGATACACCCTAAATTTATCATAGAGTATAATTTATACCCTGAACTTTAAATTTTAACAATTACACCATTGAACTTACAAATATGTAGCAATTTGTACCCCATTGATAATAAATTATCTTTTAAAGGAAATGGATATGTGATTTGTACATACGTTGTAATTCATTATATAAATACTCATATTTATCTTGTTAATTAATGATTTATATGGAAGTGAAGTACAATTTCTCATTAAAAAAATCAACCTTGTTTATCAATGGAGGTGCCAATTGTATAGATTTGTAAGTTTAAGGTGAAATTTATCAAATTAAAAATTCATGGTGTAAATTATAACTCTCTAATAACTTTATGGTACACCAATAAATAAAAAAAAAAAAAAAGGTCACTTTCACCCCCCCCCCCCCAAAAAAAAACGAAAAATAAAAAGATTTGTTTGAAAAGCACGTTCAATTTACACTGTATCTGAATGTAATTACAAAATGCAATAGACATTTGAATGTCATCTTTTTACATTATGTTCAAATGTAATATGTGTTTGGGTTTTAATATTTGAATAGTCATTCTAATTTATATTGGTAAGAGAAATAATATATGTGATGTAATTGGTAAAAGAAGTAGATAAAAAAGCGAATAGATAACTAATAAAATGATATTAAGTGTATTGATCAAATATATTTGTATGGAAAATGTTTAGAAGCCTGATCTTTATACTTAGAACTTTCACTACTGTTGACATGTGAGTCCTAGTATCCTTTCTATTTTATATAATTAATATTGTAAAGTCATTAAACAACATGAATTTCAAAAGTAAGATATCTTCCGAAAAGAGACGAGAAAGAGAAGAAAATCGACTCCGATCTTCAGTCTTCTATTCTAGTTATTTGAAAGAAAAAGTGAAATAAACTAAGGATTTATTTTACTAATGTCCCAAGACTATGTATCCTATTTCATTTTGCCTTTTGAATTATCAAATCAATCATGTGCTCTTGATATATGTAAAAGCATTCAAATTGTCTCTTTCATCTACTTTCGTTTATCTCTTTAACGGAATGCTGATGTGTCACACTATAAAAAGATTAAATACATATATTTTAATTATAAAAAACAAATATTAATTTTTTTATAAAAACAAATTGAAAAGAACAAATATTAATTTTTAATAAAAACAAATTGAAAAATGTTTTTCTCTCTCTCTCCTCTCTTTTCTCTTTCTACCGTATATCTTCTAACAAAATGTGAGAGAAACTTCACAGCCTTGCCTGTGTTATTTGGCATTTGGTTGTGTTGAGCATAGCCGGGAACATTCTTGTGGAAAGTTTTTTTCGCTAAGGAGTTCTTGTGGGGAGTTTGGCATGGGCTTCTTTACTCAATAGATTTCTACTTTTGATGCCTTTAGACATGAATTTAGGCATCGTCGAGTCTCCCTCTTTTGACGGTTGCGTGATAGGCTGTCATCATCTCCATTAATCCTATCATGTGTCTCCGGGAAATAGTTTTTTGGTGGGTTTTTGGGTTTCGACTTTGCCCTTTTTTTTTTCCCTAGACTTTGCTAAATTCTTGAACTTCTGTGGGTTTCAACATGTTTGAGATCTTGAAATTCTTTTGAGAAGAAAAACAAACAAGTGAAAAAACAGTTCGTAGAAAGCAAGTTGAAATTACATATACATATATAAACATATATTCAATATACAACGTTTTTCTACTTTTGAGGCCTTTAAACATGGAAAGTTTCTACACAATTTTGTTCAGAAATTACAATAGAGAGAGGAGAGAGGAGAGAGGAGAGAGGAGAGAGAGAGAGAAAAGAGAGAAAGACAATTACTTTTTAATTGTTTTTAGGGTTAATTTCAAAAATAACACTTGTGGGAAAAATATTATTAAAAATAACATCACTTTGTTTCCCTTCATTACTAGCACTGTCACGTCAATCAACATCAATTTAGGTGGCTGTAAAAAGTCAAAAATGCCCTCAATCAACCTTAAACTGAAGTTTTTCCCACTCCCTCCCCCCCCCCCCCCCCCCCCATATATAAGTCCTAGTTCTAAATCTCATTTTTTTCTCCCTCGGTTTTCCTCTACACCTAGCCTCACGCACTTTCTCTTCACCATGTTGAAGATCTGAGCTCACTCTAAGTCCAACAAATCTCTCCCCATCTTTGTTCACTCTATTCAACAATGGTATTGACGCTAACGAAGTATGATCATTATAGAAATTACCATCTGGTCATTACGTAAATGACCACACTGGTATTGACGTTAACGAAGGTATGGTCATTATAAAAATTACCACACGGTCATTACGTAAATGACCAAGAATAGTATTGACGCTAACGAATGTATGGTCATTACAGAAATACCACCCGGTCATTACGTAAATGACCAACATTGGTATTGACGCTAACGAATGTATGATCATTACAAAAATTACCATACGATCATTATGTAAATAACCAACACTGGTATTGACGCTAACAAAAGTATGGTAATTACAAAAATGACCACCCGGTCATTATGTAAATGACCAACACTTGTAAATGATTTTATCAGTAATAATATATATTTAAAGTTTAGAAATTATCTTTTTCTCACCAGTTAAAGCCGACATCACATCATCAAACTTCACATTATCCGCAGAGGTCCATGACAGCATACGCGGAATGACCTCAACGTACTTAGTGGTGAATTTGCCTGCTATTGTTGGGATGCTCTCATATGCCCAAATGAGTAAGGCATGAGGAAAGCTCGTAATACTGTAATGCACTTTATCAGACTTCTTTAACGGTCTTCTTTTTGAAAACAACCTGTTTTCAACTGCATTAACTATTGCAGCTCGGGTTGCCTCCCATGAGATCTCGCCCCACGGAAAAGCATTGTACTCCTCCAAGTTATCGGCTAGGGCGAAATATTTTGGGTCAGTCTTCACGGAATTTGCATTTGCAAGAGGAATGTAAAATATCATGTATAGTAAGCCATGCTTGACAGCGTCGTCGTCGTTTTAACTTCAGAAATTTCTTAATGCATGGCTAACGGATCACGCCCTCGTACTATCGGGGTGACAACCACTATTTCAAATTATTACATGTCTCTGCAATGTTTAATGAAAATATTATTTTGGCCCTGGTAATTTCACTATCCGGTACGCGTCGAACATAGTGAACTTGTGGTAAATGTTTAATAGTATCATAAAAGAGTAAATTACATGTATGACCAAAAAGTAATCATAAAATGACCAGCTGGAAAATATAGAAATCTATCTAAGATTAACCATTGAATATTGATGTCCAGCAATTCATCATAAAAATGATCATCAAGTCATCATAAAATGACCAACTGGAAATAACAGAACTCTGAGTAATTAAATTGATGACCAGCAAGTTATCATAAAAATGACCATCTGGAAATAATAGAAATCTGAGTAATTTTATGATGACCAACAAGTCCATCATAAAAATGACATATGAGTAAAATTACAAGATGATCTCAAATAATAATCAGATAACCGCATTTTCCGATATCACCTACAATTAACCAAACATCAACAAAAACCTAAACACCTTCGGCAACCAAATATTTATATAAACCAATACACTCAATTTTCCTCTCAATATCCAAATCCCAAACTAACAAACTTTAGTTTATGTCACAAAATCAAATAAAAATACAAACTTTGCGATTTTTTTGCAAAATTTTTTCAAACAAATCAATTAGAAATGTAGAATCTCATAAAAAAAAAAACGTATAAAAATGCAAACATTTTTTTTACATAATCAGTTAAAAATGCAAACATTCTCAAATATAATGCACATTCTTACCGAATGTATATTAAAATGCAAACTTTTAAACATATAAACGAAAATGCAAACATTTTTACTTCTTCAGCTTCCGAGATCATCTTCTCTTATACGGCTCTTTTTGCCTTCTTCGATTCCTTAGCTTCGATTTCCCCTTGCTTTCTCTTCAACCCTTCCTCGACCACTTTTCTCTCTCTCTGATGCCGGTTTTTTGGAAATTTTCTCCGCCGGTGGCGTTTTATCTGACGAAGCCATTACTCGGAGAGACCTTTTTCTCGGGAGTAATGTTTTTCTTCTCCGCCAACTTTGTATGCTTGGTTTTAAAAGATTATCCGACGTTCACAGACTTCCAAAAACTTTATAGAGGACGTTGGTGGTGGTTTCAGATGGTTATGAAGTGGTTTCCGATGGTTTTTGTGGGTGGTAGGAACTCTTTCTCTCTCTAAATGGGAGTTTCTCTCTCTAAAACACTATAAATGGTTTGAAATAAGGTTAGAGCAGACGAGGGAGTTTTGGGCAGGTGGGAAGTGGGTGTGAACCAGGAATTCGGCATCCCTTAAATGCTTCTGGGACCCACATATCAAAAGTGTTGATGATGTGGCAGTGCTAGTAATGAAGGGAAACAAAAGTAGTGCTATTTATAATAATATTTTTCCCACAAGTGTTACTTTTGAAATTAATCCTTGTTTTTATTAGATATTAAGCATGCGCTTGGTCCTAAGGTTTGAATTATAGAATTTGTGTTTGAATTGATTATGCGTTTATCGAGGCATTTAAATTGTTGGAGTTAAAAAGTGTAAAAACTTGAAATTTGTTAAAAAGAAATTTTATATGGAGCTTATTTTGTTCGTGTCAAAATTCTATGTAATTAAACAAAAAATCTTCTCATTTGAACTTGTCTATGCAAAGTTTTGGACTTTTAAAGTTTGAGTCATAAAACTGTGTGAATAGTAAAGGTGAGAAAAAAAGACAAAAATTGGATTGTGATTCTAAGGTTTGGATTGTGCGTCCAAACGCATGCTAAAATTTATTTAATAATTAGGATTTAGATTTTAAAATATTTATTTAATCTTATATGGTGTGACATGTCAACAATCCGTTAAATAGAAGTAGATGAAATGGGCAATTTGAATGATTTGACATATATCTGGGGGCACAATGAATGGTTTTGATTATTTATGGGGTAAATAATAAAATATGGTACATAGTTTAGAGGACATTCGTAAAATTAATCCATAAACTAAAGAAGACAAACTCATCCTTTTCCACAAAAGAAAAACAAGGACTGACATTATAAACCAAACTTGCATGTTGTGAACAATTATTACAACCTCTCTCTAACAATATGTACATCCCAAACTTTACTATTTTTTTAGGCCAAAAAAAAAAAAAAAAAAATTCAATCACAACCTATCTATTTCTATCCAAGTAGTACGTTAAGATAAATCATAAACTGTTAAAAAAAAAAAAAAAAAAGGCTAAAACTGTGGCTAACTAAATAGCTTAGAGGAAAAAATAAGACAACATAATCTATGTTAATCCTAGAGAAGATGTAAAAATCAACATGATACTAGAAAATAAAGACGGATTTGTATAAGTAAAAATATGGAAACTAATTAAGGAAAAGAAAATCAAAATTTAGGACTTATAAACGTTATTAGATTGTCTCTCATTCTACATTATGTAGGCATTTCATGAGTAGTGCGATATTGAACGGAGAGTGAAATATGACAATGCATTATTCCTTTCTCACCTCCAATTAATCGCGCTTCCTTTTACTAAGATAAATTTTTTGAAACTCTCGTTAAGAAAGAGTAATTGTTTATAACTTTTGAAACTCACATAAAGTGAGACTTATAAAAAACTATTATGATAATACTAATAAATATCAAAAATTTTGTAATATATGGATATTATAGTAAATTAGACAAAATCATAACAGGAAAAGATTAAGTGCATACCATGAAAGCAAGTAGATCAAGATTATTAGGGACTAACCAAAAAAGGTATAAAAGCCGTCTGTTCTTGTAATTATATGAATAATTTTTTTTCAAAAGTAAAACTATTAATAAAAAAAATTAACATTTGAAAATTAATTACTATTAATATTAATAGTATATTATTAATGATCCTACCAATCAAACAAACCGTCTTAATCCCATTTGAAAGTAGTTTCCATATGTCAACATACTATTTTTGAAAAGGTCGTATAAAAATGAAGTTGTTAATTATTAAGGTTTTTTTCTTCTATTTTTTGAAATAAATGGTTATAAATTAATGCCCATCTTTATAACACATTTCATCAGCGACTTGGATATGAGCATGGAGATTATGGTTGGAGAGAACTTTTTTTTACTTTGCTCATATCATTGCGAGAAATTACCAACACCAACACCACACACAAACAAACATAAACAAAACCACATCAATGCCATCATAATCCGAAAGCCGCCATGTACCTTCTTCGGACACAACCACTCCACCACTCAAATTCCCAACATTTCAACCTCCAACCGATAACTCTTAATAATCAGTACTCTTTAATTAACATTAAAACTAGTGTCCCTACAACAAGGCTACAACACCACCATGAACACAAAGCGCAAGGCTTGGCTTCTTCAGCAGGCGGTGACTTCCGTCATTATCCTTCTTCTCTTCGTCTTCGTCTTCTACGTTTTCTTCGTACAACAAAATCCCGCGATATCTCTGATTTTGCACTCGAAGTTCACCTCCCGCGGAGGTTCCGAGGATCGGCTGTTGCCGATGTGGCGGAACGAGCCGTGTCCAAGCCGTTTTGGGTTTCGGATCCGAATGAATTGTTGATCGGGTCACAGAGCGGGTGACGAATTCGGTGTCGTTTGTTTTGGGTTTCGAGCCATGGTCCGGATCCTGCGCCGTTGACCAAGGACGTGGTCTTGTCGTTTTGGGTTGGATCAACGGGTTCAAGATAAGGATAACTTTGGGCATTGAGATGCGGAACTTCCATTTGTGTTCGGTTTTTATGCTGCCAATTGATGCTGTAAAGACGAATTTAATGTATTGTATGTCGTTTCAACCCAAAAAAATGTGTTGTTTGTCATATTTAGCAGCTACTTTCGTCTTTATATTCTGCTTCGTTTGGATATCCTATTTACTTTTGATCTTGTATTCTCTTGAAATGATTGAATATGAAAATATGTTTGAATATTTCTTTTAATTATTGTATTTAAACGAAATGTGTGTTGGATTTTTTATAGTTGAAGAGTTATTTTAATGTATTGGTGAAAGAGAAAGAGAAAGTCCCGTGATGTAATTCGTAAAAATAGTGTACATTATATAAGATTAAAGGGTGATCTTTTGTAACATTAGATATATATATTTTTCGGTCATGTTATTTGTGCATTTGTGTTTCTAACTCTAAGTTCATTTTTTTTTCTTTTAAGCTTTTTGTACAGATACTCTCTGAATTTTTCACATTTGACAATTTAGTTCCAACTAAAATTCTAGGCAATGAACCCCTTGAATTTTAAATCGTTGGATTGATGGTCCTTCTCATAACTTCTATTAAACATTAAATGGTTTTGACATGTGCATTGCACATGACCTCACTATCATGGGTATTGGCTGTCATTTTCCACTAAATAAACATAATTTAAAAAAAAAAAAAAAAAAAAAAAGCAAGTTCTTTCAGTTTCATGTCCAGATAAAAACGGAGAAAAAAAAAAATAAAAGCTAATGATTATCTTCTATGAAAAACAAATTGTGACATTTAAATTTTAAAAAGTAAATGATTATCTTCAAGACTGCACAAATTGATTTGTCCAATTTTCAATCATTAAACCATTTTTTTTAAGCGAGGATTTTGGATTTGATCTGAAAGAGGAAGCATAAGTTCTTCCTTTCCATTACAGTTTGTGAGAATTATTAACAAAACGACACCTGAGAATTTTATTTTATCTTTTGATAATTGAGATTTTTATTCCAAAAGAAAGAGGCGAACAGACAAAAGGCATAGTCCAGAGAAGCACAAAAGGCAGCAGCAAACTAAGAAGAACAAACTTGAATGCTCATCCATGAACGACAAAATGATTTAGGCTTCGAGGGATCCACCGGCAAATGATCCCAAGCATGGTGAGTTTCGATGATGGAGGGATCAATTATACACTGTAAGAAAACAGGTTTTTAGCGACAATGTTGTCGTCGCAAAAGGTATAACGTCATTACAAAAAATCTTTTAGCAATGACAAGTCGTCGCTAAAAATTTACTAGCATTGACATGCCACATCGTCACTAATATTGAACAAATTAGCGACGACATGTCGTGGCTAAAAAGTTCAAAAATGTTGTTGCTAAAGTCGTTTTATTTTTTTTAATAAACAACATTTAATATTTTGAAATTAGACAATTAGTGACAACTTTTTCAAATATATCATCGCTAAAATTCAAATTTTGTTTTTAAAAAATTATTTCAAACTTAAACAATTAGCAACGACTTTTTCAAAAATGTTGTAACATCTCGAATTTAACTTAACGTTGAATAGAATTAAGACGTCCAAGATAGTAAAAAAGTTTCGATATGATTAAGTACAACTAGCGATTTATTTAGTAATGCTTTAGATTACATCTGATATATTAATAACCTAATGATAAAGAAAAGCTAAGTGTGAGTAAGTTATTAGTTAAGATTTATAATTTGTTAACATTTTATTGAGTTTTCTTACAGGTGCACTACTACAAAAGTTGACTTAGACGATGGAGATTACACGACGGTTTATAGAAACTGTCGTGTAATCTTCCGATTTTCATAAGATTACACGACGGGACGGTTTTTAGAAACCATCGTATAATCTCGAGATTACACGATAGTTTATGGAAACCGTCGTGTAATCTTTCGATTTTCATAAGATTACACAACGGTTTATGGAAACCATCATGTAATCTCGGAGATTACATGACGGTTTATGAAAACCATCGTGTAATCTTCCGATTTTCATAAGATTATACGACGGTTTCTATAAACCGTTGTGTAATCTTCCGAAAATCAAATTTCAAATTTTTACTTCATGAAATTCGCGCGTAAACCCTTGACAAAATTTCAAATTTTTAGAGTGATTTTTGGAAGATTACACAACGGTTTCTGGAAAGAAACCGTCGTGTAATCTCGGAGATTGCACGACGGTTCCCTAAACAGTCGTGTAATCTTCCGAAAATCTCTCTAAAATTTGAAATTTTGTGCTTTGAAATTTGCGCGTAAACCTTAACTTAAATCCACTTTCCTCATCCTTTATCATCATTTTTATCTTTCTCCTTCTCGACCACTTAAAGATTTCTCCTACCCACTATCTCTCCTTCGCCCGCCCACCGACAGTGCCGCTGCCTTACCCTCTCTCTTATTCTCCCAGTGATGCCACCACCCTCCATTCTTCCTCATTCGACCGTCGCCCGCAAGGCTGCCATCCCCTCCCCTTCATTCTCCGTCACCCTCCCCTCTCTCTCTTTTTTTGGCCGCCGCCGTCGCCACCCTTCACTGCCACCCTGTCTTCCCATCAAGGCTGTGAACTATTTTGCATCAAAGAAAGGCAAGGTGACTGTCCATATTGCTCAAAATCTTGTTTTCCAACAAAAATACGAACACACAATTATTTAATTACTTTTTGGAATGCAATTTGTGTATTTATTGTTGTTCAATTTTTTTTTTTATTGTTGCTCTTTATAGACGAATCTTTGTGTAATTTTTGGTATTTTAAGATCTACGAACACACAATATTCTACGAATTTTTTTTTCTGCCCATCACATGCTCGATGAAATGCCAAAATGTTTTTTAAAAACCGTCGTGGTATCCGTTCCGGAAAAATTAAAAAATTACCCGGGAAGCGTGCGCGCTTGCATGTGGCCCAAATTTTGCTCCCTAGATATAAAACAAATGAAATACCTCATTCCCTCCACTTTCTCTATCTAATTTTCGGTAACTCCCTCCACTTTCTCCCTCTTTGCTTGCCTTGCATCCTCCATTTACTCTCTTGCCTCCCATCTCCATTATCTCTTTTCCTCGCCCTCTCTCTTTCCTCGCCGCCGTCGCCACCTTGTCCGGTTTTTTTGGTTTTCATCACCGTCGTCCACGTCCACGCCCACGCCCACGCCCACGCCGTCGCCAAGGCCCACGCCCACGGTTTTGTCGCCGTCGCCCATTGACCCGCCCATACCCACACTAAACGATCAATTTATGTTGCTATTTCACCAAACGGTTGATAGAAGTGAGCTAAGATAATTGTAACTTTATTTTCGGTGATTGTTGATTGTGTTTTGTGATTTTGGGCCATTTTGGGCCATTTTTTAAACGGAAAAAAGTGTTGCTCTTGCATGTTAAATTTATGCACACTATATGTTCGACCAAATTCCTCTTTGAATGAGACTTAGTTTCGGTTTGTTGTACAATGGTTGGGTGAGGCGACGATTTACCAAATTTCCGGAGAAAAATGGTTCAAATTGTTTATAGTTGATTTCGGAAGTGACCGTCCAAAATCCGTCCCTTACACATTCGGTGATTGTTGATTGTGGCCGTGATTTAGATTGCTCTAAAATTGCTTGGGTAATACAAGGATTTGGCCATTTTCCGGAAAAATTATTGATGTTTAGAGTATGACATGTTTGCTAAATTGCCTTTTTGAGTTAGAAATAGTTTGTAGCTTGAATTAAATTGCTTGAGTAAGGCACGGATTCAACAATTTTTCCAGGGAAAGTGTTGATTTTGTGACTTATATTATAGTGTTGACATGTTCGATAATATGCTTATTTGAGTTCGAATTAGTTTTTATATTGAATTAAATTGATTGGGTTATGCACGGATTCGACAATTTTCCGAAAACCGTCGTTGATGTTGTGACTTAGATGTTAGCACATGACATGAAAAGATCAAATGCCTCTTTGATTAAGTTGTGTGTCATTTCCGTAATTAATTAAGTAAAAACCTATGTTTACTTGCACGGATTTACAATGATTTTGTAATGATTTAATGACAACATTTTTTTTTGTTTTTTAACGTGTTTCGGTGCGGAGTTGCTTTAGATTGATTTAAATGTCACAAGATGTAACGACCCCTCACGGACCGTTACAGTTGACTTCTTATTTAATCATTCATCTCTTATAAAATTGCGGAAAAGATTAAGCTTAAAATAAAAATCTTTATAGAACGAAAAACTTTACTTAGATAATTTTAGAAAACTCTAGAAATTTTTTTATTTTTTTTATTTTAAAACTATAATCAAAATTATACTTCAAAATTAATTTAAGTATATATATATATTTTTTAAACATACTCATGAAATAAAATTTAAGTCCTTATGAAACATCCAATCAAATAATAATAAATTAAAAATCTCAAAACTTCATTTGAAATCAAAAATGTCCCATCTTATGATCGTTCATCCCGTTTTCCTATCACATATCGTCCCGCTTCCGCTCCAAGCTCCTCCAACACTATATCTTACTCTTTCCTTATCTGCAACATGAATTAACTTATATAAGCAAGGGCTTAGTAAGACACTTAAATCTCACAAATGTAAATAACATTTTTCTTTTATCATCATAAATATAAACATCATTTAAAAACTTTTACTACTTTAAAACCGTCATATATTGGGGCCCGGCGTTGTACCATCATAGCGCGCTAGTCATGAAAGGGTTGGGGTAGCAAATCCCAAACCAACGGTGACAAAAGTCCGCTCACCGGACAACATCATCATCATCATCATCAAGGGTGTACAACGTCATTTTAAAACATAAAAATACATATACATACCATATATATACTTTTCATCAAAACATCATCATAGGAGAAGTATTATTTAATAACATCATAACATCATCATCAACATCAAAATATATACTTCTCAAATCTTTAATTCATGTTGCAGGTGAGAGTGTACTTACCTAAACGCCTTACTTAACCTTTTCGAATTTTCCGATGGTGACGCGCGATTAAGGTCTCGGGTGCTCGTCTTTAGAACCGTTCATGCCATGAATGATAAATATAACAAATCAACAAAAGCTCATAATAATTCATCAAACGCATCCATCATATCATAGCAGCACCTACAAGGCCTATTTCATCATTTAATTACATCAAAACACAAAATTGAACAATTTCATGAAATTTCAAATTTGATATAATCTGCCAGTCAGACCTTTGTCCTTCAAAAATTCATAAACATTCATACAGAGCTCTAAATGATCTAAAAATAATTTTAAATGAAAGTAGACATCCAGATCTTTCTAATGGTACCTAATTTGTAAAAAATGAAGACCGTTTGGACCCTCAAAAATAGTTTTGAAATTGATTTCTAAACTTTTATCGAAACTGGCAGCCGGACCTTTGCCGGTTTGAAAAATTACAAAAATTTATAGATATCTCCAAATGATATAAAACTGATTCCAAATGAAAATAGACATCTACAGATTTTTAACAATATCAAATTTATTAAAAACGGAGACCGTTTGGATTTTCAAAAACAGTTTTGAAATCTGATTATTAAAATTTTACCGAACTTGGCAGTCTGACCTCTTCCTATTTGAAAAATCATAAAAATTCACACATAACTCCAAAGGATATGAAACTTATTTCAAACGAAAATAGACATCTAGGGCTTTCCAACAATATCAAATTTGTTAAAACGGAGACCATTTACACCCTTTAAAACCGTTTGGAATTCTTATCTTAAAATCTGGAAATTCCGGAAGCAGTGATCAAATCCGAAAATCATTAAAAGTATAAAAAAAATATCATCACAATGTATATGATTCATACACACACACACCCCCACAAAACAGCCCTAAGACATGTTTCTAACACATAAAATTATTCAATCATCATATCAATGAAATCATACATCAAGAAATCAAAAACCCTAATTTCGCCTTATTCACAAAATCAATCTTATCGCCATCCTTCGATCATCATTCGATAAATATTTCTCATCCTCTTTTCAAACTCACATAAGGACACTCATCAAGAAAATCATCCAATCCCTCAAAGAATCCCAAACTAAAATAAATAACAAAATCATTCTCATCATTAAACAATACCGAAACTTATCTTGAAATCCTTTGATTTTCGGTTTGGAAGAATTTAGAGGTTTGGCGGATTCTCTTCTTGTTTTTTTTTTTTCCCTCTGTGTTTGTGCATGGGAGAGGGCTGAGAGAGCAGACAACAAGAATGGGAAAGAAGGGAAAATGAGGCTAGGGAAAGGAGAGAGAGAGAGAGCATGTAAAAAGAGAAACATTCAAAATTATAACCAAATTTGTGAGTAATTTAATTCCAAATAAATTTTGGAATTAATTGAGATTAAATTCTTTGGTTTAATTGTCTTTGAATTGCTGTGGAATAGCTGTCATTAAGGTCTGAAAACGTGTGGGAGGAAAAGGAAACAACTAGGTTAACTTTTAGAATTTTCGCACTTAAAATTGCACATGGTAAACTGGTTGGCTACTAGTACATATCCGGATAGTATACTAGTCATAACCTCTTACTCTGATATCGGATTTGCACAAATGAGTAGGCGTTGGAAAGCTTATGAAAAGCTCTATAAGTTTATTTAAATTGCAACATAATTTTTGACATTCAACGATTCATAATTGAATTGGAAATTAAGATCTTATAAAATATGTCTTTTTCGGATAACATACTTTCCCTCTTTTTTTTTTTTTAAACATTAACATCATCACAAATACTACATACCATATATATATATTTAAACCATCACACAAAATTATCAAGTGATCATAAAAAATTTCATCAATTTGGCATGAACTTTGTTCTAGCACATCGAGTCCTCGTCGCGTCACCTGTGAAAAATAATTCAACGTAACATTAGAATTAAGAAATTGCTATCTCATCACATATCTATGTTAATTCTAATGTTAATTTTCTAACGTTAAAGTTAGATAGCATTTGAGGCGTTACACAAGAGCACGAGGAGGAACACTCAACTCAAACTCAAATTGGAAACCATGACGAACCAACTCACCTAGATTCAATCCCGATGAAAATGGTAAACGAAGAGCAACTCTTATGAGAAGAGTCCACCAAGTTAGGACAAAGGGAAAACGACTTGAAGTTTCGTTTGACGCGAAAGGACAACTAATAGGGAAGGGAGGAGATGCATTACAGAGTTAGATTGGAGTGCTTGCTCGAGAGCACATACCCATTTGGATATCCGACTTTAGAACTGCCGATTTAGCCCAAAGGAAAGAAATAGTGTGGACGGAAATCGTAACTTCTTTCACTGTGGGTGAATCGTATAAAAAAAAAGCTTTAAAGTCATGTGCAGATTAGGCAAAAAAATTCAGATATGATCTTTACCAAGCTTTTGTAAGGGATCATATTGACGAAGAAGCTGTGTGGCAACGACCGTCAAAAGTGGTTCACAATTACCCCCACCATCAGCCAGGATGATTGGGAAACTTTCATTACGTATCCTCGGTCCTCGGAATTCAAAAGACTATCCGAACAAGAAGTGAGATAAGAAAGAAACTCAAATACGGATCAACGGGAGGCTGAGACGGATATAGGAAACGTGACCAAGCACATGTACGTGAATAATTTACACAAAATTTGTAAATGGTATGTTTTTACTTCCAATTTCTTCTTATATGTTTACTAATGGTAATTATTAAACTGTAGTTCGAGAAGACGGGGAAAGTACGCAGAGAGGCATGAAAATTGGCTGAACATGCGCGTCAAGCCCGATGGATCTTTCAAGAATGAAGAATGTAAAAATATTACCGATATAATAGTAAGTTTTCAAATCCGATTAAAATATATTAATCTCGTATACTCGTTTATGTTTATGAAGTCATAACATATTGTATAATTGTTACAGGATGACTTCAGTGAACAACAGACACAAGGAAGTTTCGAGTCTGTGTGGACAGATGACATATTGACCAAGGCATTAGGCAATGCCGAGCATTCGGGTCGGATTCGAGGTCAATCTAAGTTTGTCAAGCAGTCGCAATACTTTAACGTTGCGGGGAGCTACCACGAAAATGCTGAAGTCTTGGATATGAAATGGCAGCTAGCCGCATTAGAAAGAACCGTACAGGAATTATGTGCGAAGCACAGTATCAATCGAGAGACTATGGCAGAGGAGCAGACCGCACCAACAGTTGATCAATACAACAGCTTCAAGGCTAGTTGCACTCTGAATGAAAAATGAGCTGAGGCGTCGGATTCGAAGACCATGCCGAATGCAAGTAAGGAATGCCATCTATTTCTTTTTGATTTAATTAACGGAGGAGATGTGCTTGTTGCAAACGGCAGGGCATACATGGAATGTGTTTCAACGGACACGATCCATGGGATTCCTTTAGGTGAGGAGAATGTACGAGTGACAATTACAGTCCCAAAACTAAAAAGTGCACTCCTACCTATTCCGACGCACGAAGCCACATCTATTGAAGAAGCTGTCGGTGGGTTTGTTGCTTGGCCGAAAAGATTAGTCATCGTTCAAACAAGTTTGAGCCAGGCAGGCAAAGGTCCCAGTCATGCTCCTAACCGAGAAGCCGAGGGGAGCAAACGAACCAAAAAGAGAGTAGGGATGAAGAAAATACGATCACAACCGGAGGTACAACAACAACCGGCGCAAGAAAAAATGCCTTCGTTTGACTTTACTGACATTCCCTTCGATTTGAAACCGTTGGCATATTACGCACAAAATTCCATGCGTGACAGTACCCAAATAATCTGCCATCAACAACAGTTCGTCATTGGCGATGACATGCCCATATATATTGGGTTTGAAGATGTCTACCATTTCATAACATTTAAAGAAATCAGTGTAAATAGCATAATGGTTTACATCAGATAATACATTTTTCCTTAAACTATTTAATTATTTATCCTTCTTAATCTTATATACATCAGTTTTGTGTAACAAGTCAGCCTAATTATTTTGCAGATACTTAGCGGATTGTTGTGCAAGAGCAGGAATGGATCAACGGTTCGAGTTTATTTCTCCAGTCATCGTCTCACCAGTTCAATGCGTTGCCGATCGCGCTGCCTACGTTCGAGAGAGGGCCGATTACATTCTACAAATCTTAAGAAACGCTCCACAGGGAAAGCTGTTTCTCATGCCATAAAACAACGGCCAACATTGGATTTTGATAGTTATTGATCCGTGGGATGACTTGGTCCTATATTTTAATCCTCTGGGAAACAAACCGGGTGATGATTTTAAAGACCTAATTATGACGTAAGTATTTTTGATGTTCATATATCTGATTCTATGCATACAATTATAATTGTTGTAATATATTGTTTTGAAATTTGTGAAATTGTTAGGGCACTTAATAATTGGAAGATTTCGGTGGGAAGAGGAGTAAGACAGCGACGGAATTGGGAGACTTTGATTGATACTGCTCGATGTCCAATACAGGAAGGTTATGTAGAGTGCGGTTATTTTGTGTTAGCTTTCATGCGAGAAATAACCCTCACTGTTGATGGACTAGCCGCTCTTTAAACGAAGGATTTTTATACAGATGCTGACATGAGTTTGGTTAGGCAAGAATGGGCTAGGTTTGTTATGCAGTTTATTCAATATTGACTAAAAACAATATATCAATTTTGTACTATATGCATATTAATTGTACAAATCTAGGTTATTATAGACTATATTTATCATTTTATAATTGACTAATTTGCCACCCGTGGGAATAAAACGAATTCGTAAATAAAATATTTTTTTTGTTCACTCTTACCACAACGGTCGAGTAACCGTCGTGGAATCCGAATATATACCACGATTGTAGATTCCACGACGGTTAGAAAACCATCGTTTAAGTATTACCACGACGGTTTTTAACCGTCGTAGAATCTGTATTCTGTAGTGGTGACTTAATAATTATATGCAGTATTTAGCTCTCTAGACTGTACTTAAATACAATTAAAGTAATAAAACATGTTGTTTAAAATGGTGATTACAAAACATATTAGAAATTATATTTATATATAATTGTTTCCCCTTTTTTTATGTATTATTCTTAAATTTTGATTTCTTAGAACTTTTCTTTGCTCAGTTCACTTCTCGCATTCTTTCCTAATTTTCTTTCGCATCCACTCTCTAAAATTTCTTTTTTTTATCTCACGGTTGATCTCTGTTGAAATTTTCTCTCATCTCTTCTCTCTTAACTTTCTTTTTCTCTTTGTTGACAATTTCTTTCCTCCTTTTCTCCTTACTTTCTCTCGGCTTTTTGGCCTATATTATATTAGTTGGATAACACACACTTCGTGCATAAAGAATAGACAAGTCAAAGCACTTAGTGGCCTGCACGTACGTAACGGCCCCATGAGGGAGGATGAAAGACACTTTTTCGTGCTTTTACAATGTAGTAGGAGACTAATGATGAGCGAGTGAATGCTCTACACGTGCCACACACATTTCAAAAAAAAATTTAGTAAATTAAAATGCTATGAGAGGATTGTAGGGAAAAAATGTTAAGTAAAGATACGTTTGAGAAATAACTTTAATAGTGGCAGAAAAGATTACAAAAAAAAAAAAAAAAAAAAAGTACTCCAACCACTCTCATTTAAAAAAAAAAAAATCGGTAAATCAAATAGAAAATTAATTAAGAGGCCCTATAAGAAAATAATAGTTGGATGTTTTGGAAAATGATATAGAATTTTATAAACGAATATCAAAGTACTTGATTTGCTTAATTATTCGTGTTCACAGCATCCTTAATTTGAGTCTTGACTTTCAGCATCTGAGCTCTTATTATCTTTGTTGTTGTTACATTATGATATGATAAACATAAAATCACAGTCTTGATATGATTTACTGTTTTTAGTTTTCATTTTCCAACCTACTGAGTATTGGCTCACCCTAGCTTTTATCACTTTCTCCCTCCAGCGTTAGCAATATTTTATCTGCTGAGAGCAATATTTGAGTTTAATCTTTGTCAAGACTCGATAATTGGTTTGTGTTGTGATTTTTTTAATCTAATTCTGAGTTGTACTACTATCTGGTGTATATAAACTGGATCAGTTGACATCTGTCTTAGAGTTATATATTATTTTGAGAAATCATTAATTATTTTATAAATAAGATCAATTTTAAAACTTCGGCGCAATATGTTATTATTGATTTTTACAGAAAGTTTATTTTTTATCTGATTTTGCTAATAAATCCTGATTTTAGTTAGCTTAAACATAAGTAATCTAAATTAATCACGATTCTCGTGTTTGGATCGTGACACCACTGCCGAGTTTTTTTAGTTTGTCGGTGGTACGGCAATAATAACTATCAACTAGGAGGTATAAATGGCTAAGAAGAAGAATTTAAAATAGTAATTAGTAAAAGAGTAAATATATTTGCACCCCACAAATTTATAAATACCGTCATTTAATTAATATCTTTACTAAGAAAATAAGGGAAGTTGTGTATTTTCACCATAATGCCTAATTTAACCTTAATACCCCACCCTCATTAAATTAAAGGCTCGTTAAAGGTACTTTTTCCCTCGAGCAAACAAGACCTACAACATGTGGAGATTTTTTTATTGCTTCTATTTGCAGTCGTATTAAACAAATAGTCTAACGTAAATGTTTTATTTACAAAAAGTGATGTAGTATATTAATATATATATATATTTATTTATTTATATATACACACACAAATAAAAAATGAAAACTTGATGTAATTTCATGTGATTTGTATTATAATATTATTGCTGAATACAATTTAAAAAATATTGCAATTTAGTGGGGGTATTTATATGTTTAAGGGTATGAATAAAAGTACTCTTCCTTAATTTATTTTTTACTTTAAAAGTATACCCTATATTTAAAATAATCTAAACATTTTCTTTGTTAACTCTTCATTTGGACCTTAATATATCAAAAATACCCTTAGTTTAAATTTGTTAAATTATTTTCTAAATTTAATTTTGAGGGTATTTACATTATTTTTTAGATCAAAATAAGTTTTGATGGAGAAAAGAATATAGATATATGTATTAAATATATTATAATGATATTAAGATAAAGAATTTCAAAATACACAATATACGTTTTAAATATAAGCAAAATACAAGACATAAAAAGGTAACTACTATTTATTTTTAGTTTTTCTTTTTAAGAGTATTTTCGGTCAAAATTAAGTGTTGACAAAAGAAGTATAAATTTTTACATTAAACGTAATATAATTGTATAAAAATGTAAAATTTGAAAACATAAGGAATACTTTCTGAATAAGAGTAAAATATGAGATATAAAATAAAAAATAAATAACCTTTAAAAAAAATGACAAATTCAAAATTAATAAATAAAGAAAAAAGAATCATGGCATTACACATAGGCCGGCGTAGAAAAAAATGACAAATTCCATAGTCACATGCAGCGAAGTTTCGCATGTAGGGACCGAATTATTGTGGACGACTAAAATCTGACTGATCTTTTTTTTGTTCATTTTGACCAAAATATTCCACACCCAATCAGTTTATTATTTGTTTATCTTATCATGGGTTGGTTAGATTTTTCCATGGAACAGAGGAAGTTGGAAGGAGGAATCTTCCTACCTAAACACACCGAAGAAAGTGAAGCTAAATTCCGAATATATTTTCCAAAGTGTATATGACCCAAAATGTACCTATTCAAACGCGCCAATCCAAGGTAAAAGATTACAATACGATGACATAACTCGTTTGATTATTAATACCTTCATAAAAATACAATATGATCTCTAATTTATTTTTTATGGTTAAAAGTATGGGAAAAACTTTAATTGATAAAAATTATCATCAAATACATGATCTCATGTTAAATTATTAAAAGAAACTAATTGGAAGCGTAACTGAATCCATCGAGACAAATTAGAGAATGATGGTGTCTTTCATGGTCAAATCTCCTTAGGTTTTTAAGATGCTCTATAGATTATCTCTCTTTAATTGGGAAGGAGGATGAAAGCAAATATTACTTATATTTATTTGATTTGGGGATGATAACCCTTATAATGACTCTCACATACTAGCTTAAATTAGAATCTCATCAACCCTAATTTAATTAGTATTAGATTTTTACACATTAAAGCTCATACCCAATAGATATCTCTAGAGCCCAATTAATAAATCACTTACTGGCCCTATTAAATTAGATAATTTATAATATAATTGTCATTTAATATGTAAGCTCATAATAAGAAATTAATAAAATCCCAACAAAAAGATTTCAAAACTCTTTGAATGATACAAAATGATCATTTTTAATAACATATATATTAAAAATTTAAGAAAAAAATATTACGTTAATCACACATAATTACTAGTTGAGGGTGATTAATAAATAAAATTTACATAATTCAATTTACATGTATCATATACATAATCATTTCATCAAAATTTTCATCTTTATTAGTAAAAATGATAAAATTGTACAATTTCAAAGAGTTTAGCGATATTTTAGTTAGAACCAAATCATAACTTCGTAAAATGGTTAGGAACTAAACGAGTAATTTACTAAAAAAATAATAATAATGGCTTAGCATACTACCCATAAAAAGCTGACACGTGTATAAATTATAAATGTAGTAGGTATATAAGGCCAAAGTTTTTATTCACAAATTAATATCCGATGGACTATATTTGCATTAATACAAAGGCTAAAGAAAGTTCCACCCAAAAAATTAAAAAAGGGTAAAGAAAGACCTTGCATATATATATATATATATATAGGTCTTCGTCAACTACCTGCACTAGTTCTCATCTTCAGTCTTCACCAATCTGCTCTCTAGAATACAATTGTCGTCTTATTTTCCGTCTTTGAAGCAAGTAAACCAAGCAATTGCGCAGCAAATATTCAGCTACTCCAAGAGGTAAGTAAATTTCTTATTAACTACTCACTACTTCATGTGAACGTGTAGCCTTCAAAGTTGATATATACTTGTATATATATTTAATATATATGGTCTTGAGTCTAATATCTCCCCTCTAATCTTTTTCCTTATTAGTTGTGATTTTTTTTTTCCCCTTCGATCTCGTAGAAGAAAGTTCCATTTCTGAAAATTAGTTCTTCATCATCTAATATTCTTAAACAAAAAATAAAGTTTTTTTTAGTGAATATAAACAAAAATAAGGCCATTTAAAACAGATATATGTTGATTATTTAGTTGTTTCTTCGTTTTAAATTTTACCAAAGTATATGACTCACTTTGAAGAGTGAAACCAGACCCAAACCTCCATATATGTTATATCCAACGCCCTTATTTCATCTAGAAATTTTGCAAAAAGCCGTAGTCGGAAAACTTTCAATTTTCTCTTTGAATTTTCTGGTCGCACAGCCATATAAATAAAATATTTATTTTCTCATCTTATATTTGTTTTGTGAAATAATACTCGATATTACTTCCAAAAAACCAAAAAAGAAAAAAGTACTCGATATCATCAATGTGTTGACTATCATTAAGGAGACAGTTGTTTTTTGTTTTTATTTTTTTTAATTTTTCTTTTTAAATTTTGGCAGATCATGTGCTAGGATCTAATATGTATGCGGATCCCACAATATTGTGTAGGATTGAACTAGAATCCAAAGCATTATTACAAAAATTTTACTCAAGCATTATTACAAAAATTTTACTCTTTTTATAGTGATTATAAAATAATAGAATTATTTAGCTCTTCATGACAGTTTTGGATAAGTTTTTCTGCCAAATACTAAACTGACAATTTAGATATAAAATAGTAAATCAACCAAAAATAAAAAATAAAAAATAAAAAAACGAGGAAGGTACAAAGAACTACTACGTCAGAAAGGAAGAAAAACAATAAAAAGTAAACGAGATGATTTAAAAAATTACAAAAATAATGGAAAAGTTTCTGTATGACTATGCTAGTTGCTGCTAATTGAAGTAATTAATTAGCCTGTTGACTTGTAAAGCTCGACATATATGACCCAAAATAAAATAAAAAAAAATAAAAAAAGGTAAATGAAATAAATACCCCAAGAAAGAGACATGTGCGAATCTAGTGGACTAGCCGCCTACTAGTTAAATATTAAATACCGAAATATGACAAAATTGCCCTTAGAGTTATTTTTCCCCCTTTGTATCAGTTTTTGTTAGGTTTTTGTGCAAATATGCCAAAACCTAATTAAAGGATTGAGGATAATTTTTCTACCAAAAAATGTGTAAACAATTATTCTTTTTTATTTTATTTTTTGTATATACAAGCAAGAACACACATTAACCGAAGTATGTGCTGAAATAGAAAAAAGCTTCAATGGAATAAATAAACTAGAAATGAAATGAAAACCCTCCACGGCCAATGGGTCAGCCAATCATGGGACAAGATTGGTAGACTACAAGATACATAGTACGAGAATATGATTTTTCTTTTTTGTAGATATCAAAATTTTTTTTAAGGCTTCTAAACACTGTTATAGTGAAAACACTGAGAAAATTAGGTGTAAACCATGGGATTGGATTTTTGCCTTAACTTTTTTGATATACACAGCAAACATATATACACATTTTTTTACAGATAGATAAACTATGATGGCCTTCAGCAGAAGGAACCGGGTGGATCATAAGTGAACTATACTAAATTATAACTTCTTGACAATCACTGTGATTTTTGCCCCTAACTTTTTTGTTTTCAGATTTATGACCTTTTACTAATCATTGTGCATTGACCAGCCACTAAAAAGCTCATTTTACTTGTAGGTTCTAGAGGAGTACCAAATAACAACCTTGCTTTTATTATGATCACAATTGAGTTTAGTGGAGAACAAGAGTCATTCCCACAGAGAATTAGTCTTAATTAATTCATTATCAATTTTGCAACAATAAATATAAAAGGGAGGGGGGAGGGGGAGGGGGTTTAGATTTTTAACCTAATTAAATGAAAATTTAAAAGAAAGCTAGAATTAACAAAGCACAAATTTAAATTAGATTTATGTCATAATGATAGATGCATAGTAATATGTAAATCTACAAACTGTCATAATTAATAAGAACGAGGCTAACAAAATATAGGATTAAGTATCATACCAACCTCCAATTAGTGAAAGGATATGATAAGGGCGAAAGTTATAAGTTATGACCTTGGAGGTTGTTGGAGGGTCGCTCCCCTAACTCCCCATTGGTTGCACGCATATGGGTACGACACAAGGGCCCTTAAGTAGATAAGATATTTATATAATAAAATATAATTGAACACACATAGATCACTTACATTTTGAACATTCATGTTGTGACATTTGATGATATGATCTATAAAAATATTTTGTGAGTTATAGTTTGTACTTGTTGAGTGAAAGCTCATAGGTGTGTGGTCGTGCTATAGGTAACGCGGGTTACGCCGAGATGCATCTAAGCGCTGGTCTACTTGCCCCTTCTAGATCCTTGCTACCATATATCCAAAGTGGCCCCGTCAGTGATTTGGTCAAAAAGTGATGCCACTACTACAATATGTGGATTACACGACGATTTTAAAAAAACCATCTTGGAAGCATGGAGATTCCACAACGGTCTTTGAAGACCGTCGTGAAATCACGGATATTCCACGATCGTCTTACTACCACGACGGTCTTTTGACCGTCGTGGTATCTCTAGAGAAACCACGACGGTCAAAAGACCGTCGTGGTACCCCCCACGAGTGGGTACTACCATGACGGTCTTTTGACCATCGTGGTACCCCACAAGGGTAGGGGTACCACGACGGTCTATTGATCGTCGTGGTCTCCCCACGGCTGGGGAGCTACCACGACAGTCAAAAGACCGTCGAGGTACCCCTAGCCGTGTGGGGTACCACGACGGTCAATCTCCCACCCGTGGGGGGGTACCACGACGGTCAAAAGACCGTCGTGGTATCTCCCACCGTGGGGGGTATCACGACGGTCTTCAAAAAACCGTCGTGGTATCCGTATCGGGAAAATTTAAAAATTATCCGAGAAGTGTGCGCGCTTGAATGTGGCCCAAATTTTGCTCCCTAGCTAGATATAAAAACAAATGAAATACTTCATTCCCTCCACTTTCTCTCTCTAATTTTCGGTAGCCATTGCCCCCTCCACTTTCTCCCTATTTGCTTGCCTTGCATCCTTTATTTACTCTCTTGGCTCCTATCTCCATTAAAACTTTTCCTCACCCTCTCTCTCTTTCCTCGCCGTCGTCGCCACCTTGTCCGTATTTTCCGGTTTTGCGCCGTCGTCCACACCCTCGCCGTCGCCAACGGTTTGTCGCCGTCGCCAAGACCCGCCCATACCCACATTAAACGGTTAGTTTATATTTGCTATTTCACTAAACGGTTGATGGAAGTTAGCTACGATAATTGTAAACTTCATTTTCGGTGATTTTTTATTGTGTTTTTGATTTTGGGTTATTTTTTAAACGGAAAAAAGTTTTGCTCTTGCATGTTAATTTTATGCACACTACATGTTCGACCAAATTCCTCTTTGAGTAAGACTTAGTTTTGGTTTGTTGTGACGGTTTGGGGCCGAGGAGTGGGGGGTTGCTAGGGCCGAGGAGTGGGGGGCCGCGTCTGGGTGGGGGGCGGCTGGGGCTGGGGCCGGTGGTGGGGGGGGGGGCCGGGGGTGAGTCGCCGGCGCCGGGGTTGGGTTGCCGCCTTCCGTCGCCGGAGGTGGGAACGTCGCCGACGACGGAGAAATAGTTGATGTTTAGAGTTAAAATTTTTTTAACTCTTACAACGACGGTCAATAGACCATCGTGGTAGCTCGGTCGTGGTAGCCGAGATACCACAACGGTCTATTGACCGTCGTGGTGTCTCGGATAACACAACGATATAGTAACCGTCGTGGTATCAGAGCTACCACGACGGTTTACTAACCGTCGTGGTATCGATATATATATCACGACTGTAGATTTCACGACGGTTAGAAAACCGTCGTGTAATTATTACCACGATGGTTTTTAACCGTCGTGGAATCTGTATTCATGTAGTAGTGTGCTAATTCACGGATTCCCTCCAAAAATTAAGAAAATGACTACTGTAGTAACATTTTTAATAGTTTAGAGTCAGTCCAACTATTAAAAAAAAAAAAAAAACAGTTATCAAAATTGTATGAACTTAAAAGTTTGAAGACTAACCTATCAATTTACCCCTAATGTTAATTGGTTCTTTTTCTCCCTTCTGAAAAATTACTTTTGAGTGATCTTATTCTTCAACATTTGAATGAAATTTTATTAACTTTTTCTGTTTGTGCATTAGGTAAAGTTGACTGGTCATAACCCTTTTATGAGAAAACAATGGAAGGAGTGTACAAGTCAAGAGCAGTCGTGCATATAAAAGACGATCAAGCAGGGACAGAAATGAGTAAAGTAATTAGTGGTGTAACATCCATATCATCATGCTCACAAGTACATCAACATGCGATTGACATTATTGATAATGTTGTTGCTAATTCAACTAATCCTCGGATTCCCTCTTCTCATGATCATCTGCTGGAGGATAACAGTAAGCTGTCTTATTTCTCTCTTTTTTGTCCCTGTTTAACGTAAAAGACCACTCTCAATCGTCATTAGCAAATTAGTGTATGTATTAGCGCAATCTGGTATATCCAAACTGCTAGTTACCTACTAAGTAAAAAAGTTAAAAATGTTAAAATAGGTTATACGATGTGATGTTAAAATAGGTTGTAGAAAAACAAAAAAAGATAAAAAATTAAAATATCAAAAAGTTAGCTATATAACCTAGAACACTCCAATAATCGTGATTAGCGACACAGATGACAGTGATTTACTATAAATAGCAGTACTAGCTATAGGATCGTACATAAATAATATCTTTTACCCGTAATTATATATTTAGTACATTTATAAACAACACTTATAACTTAATTTTATAAAACGGTACCTTTATTTTATTATGTCAGTTGTTCGTAAGAAAACCTTTGCTATATAGAAATGTATATAATGGAAAAAAAATTCAACTTAGCATAGCATGTAAATTAATCAAAAACTTCATGTTTGTATAAATCAAGCCTTTTTGGGTATATTTGGTATATGGTATTAGCACTTCGTACTATATTATTTAAAATAATATAATATTTGACAACATCTTTGTATTATATATTTTAATACAAAATAAAAAATTAATACAATATACGGACTGTAATATCTTATACGATAAAAAATCTCTGTATTAAGCTGTATTGTATAATTTAATCTAAATGGTTATATCAAAAAACAAAATATAATGGATTTCAGTATAGAGGTCGGGTCGGGTTTCTAGATGAGAGTCGGAATCAAGTTTCAGTACGAAGTCGAGGTTGGGTTTCAAGGTCGGATTTCGAGACGGGGTTCGGAGTCAGGTTTTGGGATGAGAGTCGGGTTGGGTTTCAGGACAGGGTTGGGATCGGGTTTCAGGGTTGGGATTTCGGAGAGGATTGGGGTTGGGTTTCGGAGGTCGGGATTCGTGACAGGGGTCGGGGTCGGGGTTGGGTTAAAGGATGACGATTAGGGTTGGGTTTCGGAATACGAGTCAGGGTCGGGGTCAGATTTCGGGATACAAGTCGGGATCGGGTTTTGGGATTGGGTTTCGAGACAGAGGTTGGGGTTAAGTTTCAAAACAGGAGTCGAGGTTATGTTTCAGAATGGGGGTCGGGGTCATGTTTCGGGGTTAGGGTCGAGTTTCGGGACAGGAGTTGGATTGGGTTTCAAAGTCGGGTTTCGGGGTTATGGTTGCGTTACGGAACGGGGGTCGTGGTCTAGTTTCGAGATGGGGTTTGGTCAAGTTTTGGGACAGAAACCCATCTTCACCTCGGAACCTGACTTGAACCTCATTCAGAAACCAGATCTGACTCTCATTCAGAAAACCGACCTTGACCTTCGTTCCGAAATTCGACCCTAACCTCGACCCCGGCCCCGAAACCTAACCCCCAAACCTGATCTTGACCCCCGTCCAGCCCCAACCCCGTCCCAAAAGCCAACCACGACCCTCGTCCAATAACTCGACCCCAACCCCCGTTCCAAAACCTGATCTCAACCTTGACCCCCCGTCCTAAAACCTGACCCTGGTGTTGGGGTTATAGCATAAATTTTATCTTTTGAAAGCTCAATTCTTAATGTGATACGATAGGGTGATAAACAAATAATGTACTGTGTTAATATTGTAATGCAATGCAAAATCAAACATCATATTGTATGATAACAATACAATATAATGTGTATAATTTAATGCAATACAGCGGGCCAAACGTGCTCTGAATTTATTACATTCTTAGGGCTTGTTTGGTGAGTTGGTTCAACTCAAACTAAACTGTACCTTTTCATATTAATTTTTGTCTTTTTCTGAAAAGTCAACAAAAAGTATATCTAGTTTTTTAAAAAGTTAACCAACTCAAACTTAAAAATTTCAACTCAAACCGTTTCAACCAAACGGAGCCTTAATTTCAGTAAGGGCTAGCTTCTCTCTTAAAAACAGAGTCTTTTAAAAAGAACAAAGGAACTAAGAAAAAGCTATAATGCTGCCACAGCCCACATGTAAATTAAAGATATATATTTAAATTGCTTCGTTTTAATGATTTTAAAAACTGGATGTACGAAAACATGACTCAAAAATCGTAGAGTGGACTTTTAATGTCTCAAAAAGGGGGAAAAAAAAAAAAATCACAAAATTGCTCTGCTTTTGTTTTGATACAGAAGAAGCACGGCTGAAGTACTTGAGAGTTTGTGTACCTCTCACCAAAGCTGCATTAAGAGGTGATTGGGGAACTGCTAAAGTTTACATAGATGAAGATCGAAGCATTTTAACGACCGGTATTACAAAAGAATGTCGTACTGTCCTCCACCTCGCAGCAGGAACCGGCTGCGTGCACTTTGTCGAGCAGTTGGTTGGAATGATGACCCGCGAAGAACTCGAACTTCGAGATGGCAAAGGGAACACCGCCATGTGTTTTGCGGCCATAAATGGCAGTGTTCAGGTAGCTGAAATTTTGCTAGCAAAGAACAAGTTACTAGCAACAACTCGGGGCGGTCAGGGAATGACACCACTTTATATGGCTGTTTTGTTTGGACGATCCGAGATGGCCTGGCTGTTGTACTCGAAAACTGTAGAAAGTTTCGAGGAAAAAGATCGAATTGGCATTTTTTTCACATCCATCGACTCTGGCCTCTATGGTATGTTCTGATCAACATATTAATCTCACATTGTCTTTTTTTTTTTTTTCTTTCTTTTTTTTTCCATCCTTATCAACTTATTAACCCTATCTATTTCATATTTGTTTCTATTAGCTAAGATTAGTGCAAATGTTTTTAATTTTGCAGATTTGGCACTAAAAATTCTAAAGCATGACATGTCATTGGCCGAAGCTCGTGATAAGGATGGCAAGACAGCTTTGCATCTCTTGGCTCAAACACCTTCAGCATTTGTCAACGACAACTCATTAAGGTGGAGTGAAGTCCTCAAATCATGTAAGTCTTGTCAGTTCTCTATACGAATCTTCATAGCTAGAATTTATCTTGTTAAAGATTGAATGAAGAAAAATGAATCCAATAATTAAAAGATCTAGAAACACCCCACTAAATATGTTGAGATTGAAGGTGAACTACTCCATATGTTAGGTATTCTGAAGAGGCTGTTCTACCATAATCCCAACAATTTTCGACATTGCGAAAGCTAGTAGAGAAAAAGAAAAATGTCATCTTTATCTCAATAATGTTATATAATCAGTTCATAACGAAATTAAATAACTTTACGTGTAGCAACATAGGTTTTTCCAATACCAAATAAATTAATCTTCCAGCTTTTACCTTGATTCGGAAGAAAAAATTCCAGTACAGAAGCTAATTTGACTATCACTTTCCTCCCAAGATTTGCTTCAATTTGGGCTATTCCATTTGAATGGTCCATACAAATAGGTGTTTGAATTTTGCACATCTAAAATGGAGCATTTGTATGCCTATATTGACATTTAAACATAAATTAAAATATTTAAATTCAAAATATAATATTCTAAATGTTAACATCAAAACGTCAAACTAGAGAAGAATTTAAATGTTTCTTTACAAATGTTTCCATCCAAATATTATAATCTGGATGGTTCCCACACAAGGTGGCTTAACCCCTGAAATGTTCACCGTGAGATTACTTATTTATACTGAAGTATGGCTTATCTTTTGATCCTGACCATAGAATGGGTGATTCCTTAATTTGTCAAGCGCATCACACAATTACACTATCAAATATTTCAAATATTACTAGATTCCGTTTGTATTTCATTAAACCTTAATCCTTGTATAGATGTTTCTGGTACATTATAGCATAACATGCTTTTCACTTTCCACTAGTGCCAGGTTTTAAATCTAGATTGAAGAGAAACTCGAAGCAAACAAGTGCCCTTGAGCTAGTGAGATGTCTTTGGGAGTATGTTCTAATCAAAGGTGACAATTTTGCATTGGACCTGATCAACCAGCCATCGGAGCTATTGTTCGATGCAACAAAGTTAGGGAACTTCGAGTTTCTAGCGGAGCTTATAAACTCTTATCCTGATCTAGTATGGGCAACCGATTGTCAAAGCCGAAGTATAATTCATATTGCCATTCTGTATCGTCATGCAAATATCTTCAACCTAATACATGACATTGGTCCAATCAAAGACATTCTGGCAACTTACAACGAAGATGCCGAGGAGAACAATATATTACATTTAGCTGCAAAGCTACCCCCTCCAGAACGCCTGAACACCGTATCAGGAGCAGCTTTACAAATGCAACAAGAGCTATTGTGGTTCGAGGTACTTCTTTGGAATTCGTTATTTATACTCAAGAATTTGTGTTTCAAACTTTTTCGAAAGAGCGACATTTTATCTTTTTCATTCATCAACTGTAATCTCATTCACATATGTTTATTGTAATTTACGCCCAGGAAGTGAAAAAAATTGTGCAACCTCATTACATAAAGGAGAAGAATAAGAAAGGAAAAATACCCGAAGAAATATTCAGCAAGAGCCACAAGCTGTTATTAAAAGATGGAGAGGAATGGTTGAAGCACACAGCCCATTCATGTATGATAGTGTCGACCCTCATCGCCACTGTAGTATTTGCAGCCGCATTTACCTTACCAGGAGGTACCAATAACTCCGGAATTCCCGTCGACCTTCAATACACCTCGTTTCTTATCTTTATCTTGTCCGATGGCTTGGCACTGTTTTCCTCTGTGGTTGCAATACTTATGTTCCTTTCCATCCTCACTTCTCGCTACGCTGAAAATGACTTCCTCAAATCACTACCGTTGAAGTTGATGATTGGACTAGCAGCGCTCTTCTTCTCTATCATAACCATGATGATAGCTTTCAGCTTCACTTTCGTTATTGCTTATAATAATTCTGGGTTAAAATGGGTCCCTTTCTTGATTTCTATTTCCGCAATTTTTCCCATTTTGGTGTTTGCTTTTCTCCAGTTTCCCCTTCTGCTTGACACTTTCAGTTCAACTTATTGGTCTAGAACTGATCTATTCCAGCCAAACAGACACATGTTGTACTAGGAAGAAAGTTGAGATCAACATCTATTCGCGTATTTTGTACATATTCTTAGATTTCTGACGTTTGAACTTTTAATTTGATAATCATCATTAGAGTTATATTGTACTATACTTTTCTCCATAAATAATCTAATTTTAAGCTGTAAAATTATATATAAAATCTATTGAAAATCAAGCTACGTATAAAGAAAACAGGACCCGATTATATATGACAATTAGAGGAAAAAAGAAACTTAAGTGTAGGGAGGAAAAACATAACAAAGAAAAGATAGCTATAAAATTTGTATGCAGAAAAACATTCCTGACAATTAATGAAGGAGAATGAGCACCTTCATACAGATGAAGAAGCCAAGTCTCAAAGATAAAGGAAGATAATTCAGGCAAAATTTAATCAACTAGCAGGAAATGAGAGAAAAGAGACAACGGATCGAGGAGATAGTGGAATCAACTTCACAACCATTAATAACATGAAAAAAAAAAAAAATTACGACAAACTCTAAATTAGAAACATAACATCTTACATAGGCCGGCGTGGAAAGGTGTGATCCAAAGTCACCAGCAAGCTGCAGCGAAGTTTCGCATGTAGGGACCAAAAGTTTGTCGATTAAAATCTGATTGGTCTTTTTCTCCTTTCGACCAAAAGTTTTCCACACCCAATCAGTTTTATTTATTTATTTATTTACTGGTTGAGATTTTTTCAAGGACAGAGGAAGTAGGAAGGTGGAATCTTCCTACCTTGACAAGATAGTACTCAAGCTAAACTCTAAACGCATTTCCCCAGTGTATGTGACCCACAAAACGTGTTCCATTAGTGACTCGGTCTTTGGTCACAAAAGTTAACGTATGACCCAATAAAACAGGTTTTTTTTTTTTTTTTTTCCTGAAAGCCAATCAAAAGCTGACACCTGTAAGTGATAATGTAGTGGTAAGGCCAAAGTGCTATTTAACAAATAATATCTGATGGACCAAAAGAAAGTTCTATTTATGATCGAACTGTCAAGATTTATATGTTGTATTTTTTTTTTTGTATTAAAAAAAAAAAAAATTCCAATATCCAATGGAGCATTTACATTAAACAAAGATTCGCAAATTATAATTGCACGTCAAAATCTCCATTACTACAAAGGCTTTAAGTTCCACCCAGAATATTAAAAAATAATTAAAAAAAAAGGGGTAAAGAAAGACTTGGCATTTAATATATGTAGGTCCGTCAACGACCTTCACTAGTTCTCAATTTCTCATCTTCAGTCTAACCCAATTCTACACTCTAGAATACAATTTGTGGTCTCATTTTACTTCTTGAAGCAAGTAAACCAAGCAACTGCTCAGCAATATTCAGCTTCTCCAAGAGGTAAGTAAATTTCTCAACTACTTCCCTACTTCATGTGAACGTGCAGCCTTCAAAGTTGATACTCTAAAACTTCATTCTCTTGTGTGTCTATATGTATATATTATATGCTTATACTTTACACACACACACACACACACCCACACGTACATGGGCTTGAGTCTATAATATTATCTCCCATCTATTCTTTTGCCTTATTCGTTCTGATTTTCTTCCTTCAAGTTAAAGTTCCATTACTTCTAATAATTAGGCCCTCATATAATCTTCTTAAACAAAAAAAAACAAAAAAAAAACAAAAAAAGGATTTTTTTTTTTCTTAGAGAAGAAACCAAAATTAAGGCCAATTAAAAGATATATTTGTTGATTAATTGGTAGATTTTTTTTTTTTTTTTTTCAAATTTAACCAAAGACTTTTTGTAGTAAAGCATCTTTTCGTCAAACGACCTTTCGTCTACGGATTTTCTGACCAGCCATATTCAAAAAATTTTATCTCATTAATTGAGTAAAATGGGAAGGTCTTGTTGTAAAACTCTAATATTAGAATTGTAGCTCCTCGTGATAGCTTTGGGTGAGTTTTTCTCCCAATTAATATACAAAAATAACAATTTGAATATGTAAAAAGAAATAAACCAGCTAAAGCTACTACGTCAAAATGAAAGAAAAACGATAAAAGTAAACGAGATGATTTACATAATCACATATTGAAAAAGTTGTAGTCACACCCTTTATATGATGACTATGTTAGTTGAGACTAATTGAAGTAATTAATCAGCTTGACTTGTAAAGCTCAACATATATGACCATAAAGCTCGATATATATGACCAAAACTTAAACAAATAAAAATGAAAATAAAAAACTATCAAAAATAAGTACCCCAAGAAAGAGACATGTGGGAATCTTGTGGACTTTCTATCTCTAGTGGACTAATCAACAGTCACCTACTAGCAATGATGATAATATCAATAACTTTATTAAATTTTCTCAAAATTAATATAATTAATAGGGACCCTCGATATATTTACTAGCAAAGATTAAAATATCGATAACTTTATTAAATTTTCTCGAAATTATTTATAATTAATAGGGACCCTTGATATAGTGATAAATATATTTCTTATCAGAGTATACATGAAATATCGATATTTTTCGGATAATATCTGTAACATATCAATATTTGTTTTCTTTTTCCACAACTTTACCGAAGTATCTGCTTACATACAGATATTTTCATGGATATATTCGTTAAATATGTATTGATATCCATGTAACTAAAAATGATGAAAAAGACTTAAAATAATAATAATAATAATAATTCGTTAAGTTCAATTTATTTTTTTTTTCTCTTCGCGTGAATTATTTGTTTTTGGCAATTAGTACTTTTTAATCATGAATAAAACTAAACAACTAGCATGTCAGGATTCTATTTAAAAAAAGAAAAAAAAAATGTTTTTATCCAATTATGAACCTTGGATGCTTTCATTGCTATGTAAAATATTGTGAGATTCAAAAATTTATACTCAATGAAATTGCTATTCTATCAATATATATATTTTTCCTATAACAAATAATTTTTATGTACATCGCTCTTTACATATATATATATATATATTTATATACATAATAGTATTGTAAAAAATAGATCAATTAATATATTAATTACTTTTCTTTCATTTTCTATCATTTCAATTAAAATTTCCAATTTTTTTTAATGCAAATATCCATCATTTTATTCGTTTTTACCTACATTGACATCGATATTGACATTATCCATCAATATTCGGTAAATCTAAATCCTAGATATTTCGATCGGCATTGACATTTTTATTCTTATACCTAATAGTTATATGTTAAAAACTAAAATATGACAACATTGCCCTTAGAGTTTTTTCCCCCTTCGAATTAAGTGTAAGTGGGTTTTGTTACATTTTTGTGCACATATGCAAAGCCTAATTAAGGGATTGACGTAATTTTTTCTCCCCAAAAAAATGTAGAAATAGATATTCATTTATTGAAATATTTACTGAACTAGAAAAAAGCTTCAATGGAGAAAATAAAACTAAAAATAAATGAAATCCCACCACGGCCAACGGGTAAACCATAAAGAGACAAAAAAGTGTACAAGGTACTTGGGTCCATTTGGCGATCCTACGTCTGTTAGACTTTTGAAAAAAAAAAAAAATATATATATATATATATATTATCTTTTTCTCCTAAAATAATTCAATTTTAAATCCACATCTTCAAATCTTTGTCATTAAAAAAAAAAATCTCAAATTTAAAAGTTCATAATTTTGTAATTTCAAGTTGAAATAAATTTAAAAAAAAAATTTACATAAAATGACGAGAAAAATGACACAAAATCCCTATTACTATTTTTTCCCCAACACAATTCAAGCTTTTACACTATTTAATTATTACAATTTATTTTTAACCAAATACATATTTCCAAACATTCACTCATTTTCAATAAAAATTCCAAAACTCCAATAGAAGTTTTTCAATTACCCCCTAAATAATATATATAATAGATATTAGTTGATTTTACTATTTTGGCAAGCAACTTTTTTCAGGCTTCTAAATATGGTTATAATAACCCGAAATTTCAATGACATTGGATTTTTGCCTCAACATTTAAGACCCTGAGAACAAGTTTCCAAAAGTTTTTTCCAAACAATTTTTTTTTTTTTTTTTGTCTTTTTCCTCGTGTTTTACTATTTACTTTTTCAAATATTTTCAAAAACTCAAACTTTAAAAGTTCATAATTTTATCATTTTAAGTCAAAATGAGATTTTCTTTTCTTTTCAAATTGCATAGAATTTTGAGATGAATAAAATAAGATCCATATTGCTAATTTTTTTCTAAACATATTTTAAGTTTTTACACTTTTTCACTCTAAACAGTTTATTTTCATCAAATGTAAATTTTCAAAACTCAAACCATCTCTAATATCCAAACCACTGTCTCTAAATGTGACCCCAAATGGAGACTTAGTGTTAGGATTTATGACCTTTGACCAATCATTGTGCTTTGACCAACCAACTAAAAAATCCATTTTTTTTCTTTTTAGCCCGTATCAAAACCCTAGCTATTCACATTTATCTATCTCTTTCTCCCTCCTGGCCGGACGATGATCACATTCCTTCAAAGTCTGTGAAATTAGAGTCCCTTAACAATGGCGAGGATTGTTCACAATGCAGATCACCCTTTCAGATCCTTTAGAGTGCCTCTACAACTCCGATGATTGTGCATGTTGGAGATTGCCCCTTCTAGATCCTTGCAACCACATATCTCAAGTGGCTCTATCACACCCCAAAACTAGGGTTGGTGAATAAATTGAAAATATAATCAACATTTGAGAAAAAAGCTAAACATGGTGAAAAATTGGAGTTTTTTCCTATAGAAGTCAGAAAATAAGATATATTTTCTTTCTGAGTCTTGGAAAAGTTGTTAAAAATGATAAAGTTAATTAAGAAACTAGTATTTTAGACAAACATTCTCAATGCTAAATATTTCAAGCTAAGTAAAGACCAATTTACAATACTAAAATAAAAGTCGAACGATGAGTTACACAACCTTTGTAAGAAATCTTAACATTCAATAATATCAAACTACAAAGTTTATGAGGTATAAGTTTACTGTGTAGTACCAATCTAAGAGGCGTTTGGCACATTCGCTCCAACAAAAAAATTTCGATTGATTTTGTCTTTTTCTTCAAAAATAAATATAGTCTCACCATTCACATCTCATATTAGAACTTTAAAAGTTCATAGTTTTATTATTTCAAGTCACAATAAGATGATTTTTTTTTTTTTTTTTAGATTACATAAAATTTCGAGAGAAATAAAACAAAATCCATATTGTTTTTTTTTTTCCTAACACATTTCGAGTTCTTATACTTTTTAATTCCAAATAGTTCATTTTCAACCAAATATACAATTTCAAAACTCAATTCCGATCAAAAGAGCTTCAAAACTTCAACTCAAGCGGATAAACCAAACAGCCTCTAAGTAATATCCATGCGCCAGGCACACAGTCATAAGCTAAAAGTTAAAGACACAACAAAAGAGAAGTACAAGGACGACGAGAAACAATGTCATGAACCTTGAACTTCAAACAGGACCAACAAACCGAAGGAACACATGCTAACTCGATGATACCGTAACAAGATAATTAACCTGAAATTAACTAATAGATTTTTTTTATTAGTCTCTGGGCAATTTCAGTTTTATATATTTTGTTGATATCCCTTTTCTAATTGCATTATCTGAACTAGACAACTCTATTTTATTGTCTTAAACGAGAGACGTTTTCTTCTATCAAAATAGATTTACCTCGGAAGTCAAAATCAAAAAGTACCAAACAAATAATTTTAAAGTTAAATAGTTTAATATCATTGCTCTAGTCCCTATAAATTTTTTTTTGGTCCCTTTTTTTTAATGTATTGACCTTGCTTGACCTATATATGTTTCTTTCATTTTTCTTTTCCATTTCAATTACAAGATTATACCTAGCTATGTACCAACTGATCAACTAACTATTTCACTTTCACTTTATTTATTTTTTGGATAAATTACTTGTTTAGTCCCTAAATTTTTAAGTTTGTACAACTTTAATCCTTTTTTTTTTTTTTTTTTTTTTTTTTTGTAACTTAAATTACCATATAAACTTTTAAAATGTTATTACAAGTCATTTCCATTATTTTTTAGATGTTATCTGTATGTAATTTGGTCACAATGTTATGCTAACTAACAGATTCCATCTAAAAATTAATTGAACTACTGTAGTAACGTTTTTTATAGTTTAGGATCACTCTAGCTATTAAAAAAAAAAAAAGAATAAAGATCAAAGTTGTACAAATTTAAAAGTTTAAGGACTAAATGAGCAATTTACCCTATTTTTAATTGGTTATTTTCCTCCCTTCTAAAATTACTTTAGAGTGATCTTCTCTTTGACATTTTATTGACATTTTATTTATTTATTTACTAATATTTTATTTATTTATTTATTTATTATTTTTTTTTTTTGCATTAGGTAAAGTTGAGTGGTCTAAACCATATTTTATGAGAAAATAATGGAAGGAGTGTACAAGTCAAGTGCAGTTGTGCATATAAAAGACGACCAAGGAACAGAAATGACTAAAGTGATTAGTGGGGTAGCATCGATTTCATCCTCACAAGTACATGAACATGCCATTCACGTTGATAACGTTGTTGCTAACCCCCCTAAACATCGGACTCCTTCCCTGCATCTGATGGAGGATACAAGTAAGTTGTCTTTCAGTCTTTATCCAGTTTCATCTCAAAGACCATTAGATTATCAATTGTCATTAGCGGAGTATGTATATATATTACCCCAATCTAGTAGATCCTAAGAGACTATATGTATGGTAAAACAGTTGAAAAAGGAGAGAGAAAAATTAAACATGAATTTTTTATTTTTATTTTTTTAAATATCAAAAAGTTAACTGTATATTCAAGGGCACCTTAAAATCATTGATACATAGAAATTCATATAATGGAATAGAATTCAACTTAGCTATTAAAAAATTAATTTAAGCCATAATTTAAAAATCATAGAGTGTAAATTTTATGTCTGAAAATTTCCCATAGAATAAACTTTTTTTTTCCCCTCACAAATTGTATTGCTAAGCAAAACAATGCTTTGATTTGATACAGAAGAAGCACGACAGAAGTACTTAAGAGTATGTGGACCGCTCACCAAAGCTGCATTAAGAGGTGATTGGGGAACTGCTAGAGTTTTCATCGAGGAAGATCGAAGCATTTTAACCGCCAGCATTACCAAAGGACACCATATTGTCCTCCACCTTGCAGCAGGAACCGGCTGTGAGCACTTTGTCGAGCAGTTGGTTGGAATGATGACCAGGAAAGAACTCGAACTGCAAGATGGCAAAGGGAACACCGCCATGTGTTTCGCGGCCATAAATGGCAGTGTTCAGGTGGCAAAAATTTTGCTAGCAAAGAACAAGTTACTAGCAACAATTCGTGGTGGTCGTGGAATGACACCACTTTATATGGCTGTTTTGTTTGGACGCTCCGAGATTGCTTCGCTGTTGTATCCGAAAACTGAAGAATGTTTCACGAAAAGTGATCGAATTGGCATTTTTTTCACTTCCATCGACTCTGGCCTCTACGGTATGCGCTTATCTACCTATTAATCTCACAAATTTTTTTTTTTTCGTTATCAACAAATTAACATTTTTATTTTAATTTTGTTTCTATTAGCTAAGATTAGTGAAAATGTTGTTAATTTTGCAGATTTAGCACTAAAAATTCTAAAGACTGACATGTCATTGGCTGAAGAACGTGATAAGGATGGCAAGACAGCTTTGCATCTCTTGGCTCAAACACCTTCAGCATTTGCCAACGACAATTCAATAAATTGGAGTAAAGTCCTCAAATCATGTAAGTTAAAACAAAAAAAAGCTAGAATCTACTTAGCTAGAATTTTTCTCGTTAAAAAGATTAAATTTAAAATAAATAAAAGGGCTACAAATTAACACGCTATCAAAGCATCTACTCAAGTACTCGTGTAAGAAACAAATATCATGCAAAGTTCCTACATATGTTAGTATTCTAAAGAGGTTGTTCCATAATCCCAACAATTTTTGACATCTGGAAAAAATAGTAGAGAATTGGATTGGAAAAATGTTATCTTTATCTTGACGTTAAAGAATCATTTCATATCTAAATTTAACAACTTCACGTGTAAGGTCTTCTCGACACCAAAAAAATTTAATCTTCCAGCTTTTACCTTTTTTAGGAAGACAAATTTCCCGTCCAGAAGCTTCTATCGGTCACTTTTTTCCCAAGATTTGTTATTAGTTACAGTACTATCACGATTATTTTTGTTTTCGAATTTGGAGGGAAAAAAACGTAACCTCTGAAAATTTATTGTGATACTACTTATTTATAATAGTCAAGAATAATGGAAGAAAGGAAAATAGAGGATTTCACTATTAGGCAAACTTCATTTCTCAGCTCAAAACCTTCAGAGTACAAGAACGAAGTATTGGCTTATCTTTTAATCCTGTCGATGGAATCAATTTCCTAGATTATTTGTCACGTGCATTTTACTCTATGAAATATTTTAGACCTTAATTACCATATTTCATTAAATCTTATCCTTGTATAGATGTTACACAGAAAAATGTTTTTTGGTAGATTATAGCCTTACACATCCTTTTTACTTTCAACTAGTGCCAGGTTTTAACTCTAGATTGAAGAGAAACTCGAAGCAAACTAGTGCCCTTGAACTAGTGACATGTCTTTGGGAACATGTTCTAATCAAAGGTGATAAGTATGCATTGGACCTGATCAGCCAACCGTCGGAACTACTGTTTGACGCAACAAAATTAGGGAACTTCGAGTTTCTGGCGGAGCTTATTGACACTTATCCTGATCTAGTGTGGGCAACAGATTGCCAAAACCGAAGTATAATTCATGTTGCCATTCTGCATCGTCATGCAAATATCTTCAACCTAATACATGACATTGGTCCAATCAAAGACATTTTGGCAACTTACAACGAAGATGCCGAAAAGAACAATATATTACATTTAGCTGCAAAGCTACCCCCTCCAGAACGCCTAAAAACCGTATCAGGAGCAGCATTACAAATGCAACAAGAGCTGTTGTGGTTTCAGGTACTTCTTTTGAATCCTTTATTTACAGAGGTTGCATTTCGTTTTTTAAAAGAGCGACATTTTTTTAGGTTTTTCATTCACCAACCTTAAAATCATCCACATATGTTTATTGTAATTTATGCCCAGGAAGTGCAAAAGATTGCGCAACCTCGTTACATAAAGGAGAAGAACAAGAAAGGAAAAATACCCGAACAAATATTCAGCAATAGCCACAAGGGGTTATTACAAGAGGGAGAAAAATGGTTGAAACACACGGCCCAATCCGGTATGATAGTGTCGACCCTCATTGCCACAGTAGTGTTTGCAGCCGCATTTACCTTACCGGGAGGTACCAATAACTCTGGAATTCCCAACGACCTTCAATACACCTCGTTTCTTATCTTTGTCTTGGCAGATGGCTTGGCATTGTTTTCCTCTATTGTTGCAATATTGATGTTCCTGTCCATTCTCACTTCCCGCTACGCTGAAAATGACTTCCTCAAATCACTTCCGTTGAAGTTGATGATTGGACTAGCTTCGCTCTTCTTCTCGATGATAACCATGATGATAGCCTTCAGCTTCACTTTCGTTCTTGCTTACCATGATTATCGCTTAAAATGGGTCCCTTTCTTGATTTCTGTTTTCTCATTTCTTCCCATTTTTGTGTTCGCTTTTCAGCAGTTTCCCCTTTTGTTTGACACTTTCAGTTCAACTTATTGGTCTAGAACCGATATGTTCCAGCCAAACAGACACATGTTGTACTAGGAAACATCTATCCACATAATTATGTACATATTCTTAGACTTCTGAGTAGACAATTTAACTTTTATTTTGATGATCAATAGGGTTTTCTTGTACTATAGTCTTGTCAATAAATAATATAATTTTAAGCTTTTAATTATTTCTAATCTGTTGCAAAGCTACCCATAAAGAAAACGTGACCCTATTGTATAAGACAATAATTATTTCCCGTTTAGAAGCTAGCATCCATCACTTTGTTCCCATGATTTGCTTCAATTTGGATAATTCCATTTGAATGGCTCATCCAAATAGGTGTTTGGACTTTGCATATTTGAAATGTAGCATTTGGATGCCCATTTTGACATTTAAACATAAATTCAAATATTTCTATTCAAATGTTGTAGCGCCTGTTAGGATTAATTATGCTAAATTGGATTAATTAATGTGCTAATATGTGTTTTAAAATAATTAGACTGCATTTAAAATTTTAATTTAAAGGTTTTAAAAGTATTTTTGGAAAATTACATTTTTACCCCCAAATTTTTTCAAAAATTATCAAAATGCCCCTGATCGGTCAACCGGACCTTTTACAAGTCAACTGAACGTCTGTAGTTCTGAAAACCACCCTAGCCTGCAGCTGCTTTCTCGAACCTCTAAATTCGGCCTCCAACCTAGTCCGGTGCCGAAAACCCCCCTAGATGGGTATTCTCACCCCTCCCCTCATTTTTCATTTCTCCCTTCGGCTCCTTCTCACCAACCCCCCCCCCCCCCCCCCCCCCCCCACACACACACACACACACACCACATCTCTCTCCTTGTGGTGTTATCAAAATTATCAAAATGCCCCTGAACGGTCAACCGGACCTTTTACAAGTCAACTGAACGTCTGTAGTTCTGAAAACCACCCTAGCCTGCAGCTGCTTTCTCGAACCTCTAAATTCGGCCTTCAACCTAGTCCGGTGCCGAAAACCCCCCTAGATGGGTATTCTCACCCCTCCCCTCATTTTTCATTTCTCCCTTCGGCTCCCTCTCACCCACCCCCCCCCCCCCCCCCCCCCCCCCCCCCCCCCCACACACACCACATCTCTCTCCTTGTAATAAGCGAATTTTTTATTAGGAAATTTTGTGAATTAGTAGTGAAATTCACTCAAATTCCCCAAGTTATTAAAATCTTAGGTTATAATTTTAACCTATGGTTATGAATGAAGCTATGATTAATCTTTGATATGATTTACATATGTGATGTCATAACTATAGTTGTCACATTTTTAAATAATGTGACTAAAGCTTGTGGTATATGTGATAATTAAATGCAAGCTCATGATGTGACAATTATTGTCGCAATAGATTAATTTTCACAAATTTTATAAAAATGGTAGAATTATATTATTATAAGCTATGGTCAATTCATGTGTGACAATTTATAATTGTCATAAAGTTTGGTCATCTTACTTGTCTATATAGTAAATAGAAAGTAAGAATGACCAATTGATGTAAGTTGTAGTGATAGTGAATTGTCAAATCACCCTTTACAGTAAAGCAATCTTAGCAGTGTAGTAAGAGAGAGATAGCAGTCTTAAGCTCTTCATATATAGAATTCCTACTGCAAATGGGAAATGCAGTATTGAAAATTTGACATCAACTCTAGACAGATCTGATTTGGACTGTCTACTTTTTCACATATAAATATTAGACAGACTGGGATTTATACTGTCTACTTTCTTGCAGATAAGAATTAGAAAGCATACCTATTAACAATATAGAAACTTGGAGATTAAGTTTCGTCAATAGTATAGGATTATATTGTTCTACCTTATCAGTATCAAAACTCGGTGGCCAAGTTTTCAAGACAGTAAAAATTTATACTATGTAGTCTTCCCACAGTATGGGACATTGGGATTTGTGCTAGTGGTAGACAAAGGAAAACACTATTGGGATTCATATGCTGATCAAGATTTTATCTGCTTAGGATAATATCTAGGAAAATCCCTATTTTCTTAAATTTAAGAAAATTAGAATTTCTGATCTAATGGTTGAAAGGAGATAAGACCAAAGAATCAAAGGCAAGAAATTGGCAAGACCATGTGGTCTTCCCTTACACAAAATGGCGCCAACACTAGCTAAGAAGCAAGCTTTGCTTCTTTTCTTCACCGTGACCAATTTATGCAATGGCCATAAGAGATTAGACCATACCATGCAATGCAAAGCCATGTTTATGCATATTGACCAAAAATCTAGACAACCATTAATTTAATTAAAATGGATTAAGTGTGTGGAAAAGCTTAAGCCAAGGGAGAACAACATTAGCCAAGTTAATCCTTGATCATTAGTGTGGGTCTATAGATAGGCCACATTTATTTCTTATTCTAATCTTTAGTCATTTTACAACTTAAGAAAAATCCTCTCTAACTCTCTATTCTCTCCCACTTTCTCACTAGCCAAATGCGATCCTTAGCCTCCAAAAACTCAAAATTTCTCCAACTCTTTTCACAAAAGTTACTCTCCACAGAGTCCTAAACCTTGCTCCGGAGGAAAAACAAGCCCGGAGGTGGTGATTTCTCCACTCGTCATTGTGTTTTGCTCTCTTTAATTTTCGGTTTTCCTTAGGTTTTATGCTTAGAAAAGTTTTCTTTTTGTGTTTAGATGTTGGAGCGTCTCGCTGGAAACCACGTGAGGTATAATCTCTAGATCTCGTCTTTGCTAAGATTGCGAATATGTTTAAGTTGGGTTTTTGGTGTTGGTGATTTGACAAAATGTGAAGATCTCTATGTTTTTAGTTATGGTTATGGCAAGACTGTGGCTAGTTATGTTTATGTTTGTTAAAGCAACAAGTTTTGATAGCAAACTCAAAACGGCATTTTTAGATCAAGACTAAGTTCGTTAAAAAGTTTGTGTTAAAACGGGTTTTACGAGTTAAAAAAAACTTAGAGGAATTTTAAGAAAGATACATTGGAACATGGATTATGGTGCTTAAAAATGTTGTGAATGTTCACAAACAAGAAAATATGCTCTCTAAGCAATGATTTTGACAACTTAAGCAAAAAAGATCAAAACCGATTTTTAACGGTGACTTTTGGATATTTGATAAAACAGAGCTCTGAACGACAACATCTTACAAACTCATGAACACAAAAGTTTTAGACAACGGACAGATGAACAACTCTCGTGGAGAAAGTCTTGTCAAAATCCTTACGGTTTAAAAGATATGATTTTTCAAAGAAACGTTTGGAAAAGGAAAAACAGGGGAAAACACAATGTTTTCCCCAGCACTGCACATGGCTGCAGCACCCATTCCTGGCATTGCAGCACCAGCCCATGAACACAGCAGCGCCGTGGCGCTGCCTTTACAGAGCAACCGTCACTACAGTGCCGGTGAGACGCGCCGCAGTGCCCAAAAAAAAAAAGATAGGATTTTTAAAAAATTGATTTTTGAAGGATAGTTTTAATATTTAAAAGTATATGGTATTTTCTATAATAAGATACATTTTTAGAAAAATGTTGATTTTAAGTTATAGTATCAAAATGAAAGTTTTGATACTAAAAATGAGAATATGAAATTGGGATTTAATTCCAATTTCCGTAAGATTGGTAAAGATTATTTTAAAGAGAATTTTGAATGTAATTTCAAAAATGTTTTACGGAATATTTCTTATGGTTAGCAAAATGAGAAGTTTAAAGTATAATTCATAATTTTGATATGAAGTTAGAAAATGGAATCAGTTCTCCTAATCCAACCTTTTGTTGAAATAACTAAGAAAATTATTTCAAGTTTTAGAAACACCATAACCATATAGCCAACATTAGTAAGGAATTAATTTAGATTAATTCCTTAATTTTCTTTTATAAAAGGGATTTGGATAATATGTCTTGAGAGTATTAAATTAATACTTGTATCGGTTATGTCATTCAGGATAAATATTTGACCATAGTATATTTTAAAGAAGCAGAAACGTTGTGCACATGGTAAGTACAAACATCACCTACAGTATGAAAATAATAATTATTTTCTCTAATGATTGGAATAGACACATGTTGTAATATCCAAAATTTTTACGAACTCATGATTTTCTTGTATATAAGAAATCTAAAGCTCGTATTATGTGTTTATGGGTAATTTTATGAAAATTATGAATATTAATACAAGATTCATGATTTTATCAGTATGAGGTTGAGTTCTTGGTAAATTAATTATGAGACTCCGTAACAGGCCTTTTTATGGAAAAAGGTATGACGGAATTTCGTAAACTCATGTTGGTCAAAGTTTGATCAAAAAGTCAAAAGTTGACCAGAATAGTCAGAGGTTGACTAGAGTAAGACGGTACTGTGTTATGATACGCAGTATGGAAGAATATTGCAAAAACCCGTCTTCATGATAGAGATAGCACGAATAGGTTTTAAAAACCACCTTAGAAAATCAAGCACACCGAGTAGGAATTAGAGACGAAAAAGGGCTCAGGAAAATAAGAAAAATTTTGTACTGTCCGTTTTCTTTTCAGCAAATAAATTTTGGTTAAATAAATACTGTGTTTGAGTGAACACAGTATTAGAAATATCTGTATTGGCTTAAAATGGATTTCTTGTTGGAAGAAATAGCCAAACAAGGCATAAGGTGAATGACATCACCTTATCCTTAATTATGACATCATGATTAAGATAAGATAAGCTTAGGAAAAATTCAAAACTTGGCCACCAAGTTCTCCTCTAATGGGCAGCCACATGGAGGGTTTTTGTGCAATTTTTTGTGCAATTAGTTTTGCATCAAGGACTTATGAGCAAAGGTGAACCAAATATTTGCAAAAAAACCCAAAATTCCACCTATAAATAGGCTGCCATAGGGGGCGGTTTTGGCTTCAAAAAAATTCTGAAAAACAGCCAAACTCTTGCCATTTTATCCCTAAAAAATCCGGACTTCCAAGGGTGAGCAAGAACGGAAGAAAATTTTGCAAAACCGAGAGCAATCGGAGTGTAGGGGTGGTTGGATTTCTAGTGGGAAACCAACAAAGTTTTGAAAAAAATTTTGAGATCCATTTTGACCATTAGGGCCGGTTCTAGGAGCAGCCAAAGGGAAAGGAGAAAAATCCCAAAAGCCAAGCCAAAACTCTTGATTCAAATCAAGGTAATCTCTTTAGACTTTAAACTTCTCAATTTAAGTTGCAATTGAGAGATTTAAATGTATTTTCCAAGGGTTTGTAAGAGCGTAAGCTCGATTTAAGTTTTTGCCTAAGTTGGATTTAGGGTTGTGCTTGATTTAGATTAAGGGTGGTTTGATTTATGAGTTTAAATTATGAAATTGCATGGTTGTATGCTTATGCTTGATTGATTTTGTTGAATTGCATGCTAGGTATTGATAAGTTGTATGTCCCCAATTGAGTTTAAGAATGATGGTTTGGAACGTTAGAAAACCGCTGCATGTGTGTATTAGAGCTCCCGCGGTGGCTGGTTGAGCTAGGTTCCACGTCTAGGACGTAAAACGAACCCTAAACCGAAAACTGCCATTTTCGGGTAAACCTGACCAGTTTCGGGAAAAGTGAAATTTGAGGCCTTTAGAGGCCGAATTTGGAAAAACTTAAAATACGAAAGTTGTTCGGAACGATTTTTCCTAGAGGACATCGTGGGCCGTTTCCCAAAATAAGGCTCCAATGGCCTCCGTTTACTCCAAAACCCGTGGCTGATCCCCAGACCCAGTTTTCACTCAGTTTTTCGGGGTCAGCCAGTTTCAAACAAAAACTGGGATAAATCTAGGCCGAATTGGAATTTTTACAAAACACAAAAGTTTTAGTATTTTTCGAGAGCTACAACTTTTATGAAGACAACTTTTTCAGATTACGAACCGATTTTTAAATTAGAATCGTTTTTCAAAGGGTGCGCAGGGAATCCGAAAATTCCTGCACCACAAGTTTTACAAATGTTTTTAGAAAACTGTTTTCTACTACAAACTATCGTTTTGATTATGGAAAACTGTTCCAAGGGCAGTTTTCAACCTCAAATGATTTTATAAAACACTAATCCAAGAGTTTGAATTTTTACGATTTAAGTAAAGGATTTTTATAAGTTAAAAATGAAGTTTTGGGATTAATTTCCCTAAATTTTCCAAGTAAAGGAAATTAATTTTTCAAGTTAGAATATAGCAAGCGACTAGTTTACGAAAGGTAACCGGGAGATATACCTGAGTTACTGGGCTTAGCCTCAAAGCCCAAGGTTGACCATAGTTGACCAAGGGTTGACCATTAGTTGATCAGATATCGACTTTAACCCAACAGTTAATTAAGGGTTACCCAATGTAATCCTATAGGATACCAAGGCATGTGTGGGGGGACATATAACTAGAATGTTGGATAGGTTACCAACTTTTATAGGATTCTTATCCTATGTTCTTTTAATAGCAGGAAGGAACCTGCAATTGCAATCCGAGTTAAGACATCAGAACCCGGAATCTAGCAGATCAGGCAAGTATCAAACCTCACCTACAGTATGAAAATAGTAAAGACTATTTTCAAGTATACTTGCTATGTTGTGCCATGATGTGTGATGCAGTGCTATATTTATAAAAGTGCTATGTTTATAAAAGTGCTATGTTATAAAAGTGTTATATTTATAAAAGTGCTATGTTTATAAAAGTGCTATGTTATAAAAGTGCTATATTTATAAAAGTGCTATGTTCACAAAAGTGCTACATTTTCAAAAATGTCATGTTTTCAAAAATGCCATGGTTCCAGAAGTGACGTGTTTTCAAGAAGGCCATATTATGGCAAATGTTGATTATGATATGACATAGTGACATCATGAAATATGTTCACTAATGTTAAATCACATGGTAAAATAATCAAATAAGGTGTCGTACCAACCTCCCCTAATCAAGGAGGCTACAGTTTAGTATTACCTTCCGTGATCGAAATTCGTGATCGTGAAGGGTCCAGTTAGAATTCCCAGAACTGTTAGGGCCTTGCAAACCCTAGCTTTATCTGGAGGCTGCGCGCTTTTGGTACGAACACTACGGGCCCACAGTTAGGACAAGATAATAAAGATTGAGTCTATAATGAAACATAAGACATTCAATCAATCATAAATGGTTCATGCATGAGTTAGTGTTGTTTGCCATGTTCTCAAGATGCTTATAATGTTTTGTGAGATTATGTTTGAACTTGCTGGGCGAAAGCTTACCCTTATATTTCATACTGTAGGTAAGAAGCCTGCAATTTAATTGGTGGGCTATGCGGACGATGCGGCGGGTGAAGGGCGGTGTGGGATACCACTACGCATAAATTTTCCGCATTTGATTTTCAGTAGTATGTTAATATTTCAAAAATAAATTATGTTTTGTTATTTGTAAGTAGTTTAAAGACACAAAAAGTTACTATCAGTATAGTCCGTTATATAACAAGCTTTTCTCTATAAGATAACTTATGTGTATATGTTTTAAAAAAAAAAATTTATCTCAAATTTTCAAGTAAAGAACAAGTATGTATGGTGTCGACCTGGCTTGGGAAGTCGGGGCGTCACACATGTCATGTTAGGATTATGTGATTTAAATCCATGATTATGCCATGTTATATGTATGACATGCTATGACATGATTATGATAAGTTATAAGTATGTCATGCTATGATATGATTATGATGATTTGATGATGATTTATAAGTATGTCATGCTATGATATCATGATGATTTACGAATATGTGATGATGATATACTATATGTATGCCATGTTATGATTACGTCATGTTCACATGATGCCATGCTATATATATGTAACGACCCGCCTAGCACAGGCCGTTACCGTACATACATACATTTTTCTCGTACTTATATCGTAAACAGCGGAATTTTTTTTTTATACGACGTGATTCGCACATACAGATACGTACGTAAACATAACGAACTTTAAATAAAGTCGTTCGAGCATAACATGAAACTCATAATATAATTACTTAATAATTCAAAACGCGTAGCGGCTTGATCCCCACATTTCACAGTTGCCAGACCACGCCCCTCCATCTTGCATCAACAGTTGCTGACAGGTTGTTTACCTACAGCATAGACATAAAACAGTGAGCTTTCGCTCAGCAAGTACAACTACTAATTACCGCAACATCACAAACACCACATATCCTAACATATTATAACCTATCGTAACATAATCTTTCATAGCATCTCATAACTTATCATAGCATAACATAACTTATTATAGCATATGCATGAACCATTTATGCTTCATTATGCTTTCTTATTTCTTCATAACATTCTTTCTTAACTTATCTTTACTTATGGGCCCCATAACATAAGTGTCCGTACCGGGTGCACAACTATGGACTTACTCTTGCCATAGCTCAACCCGACCTCACGCGGGTCGGTACGACACAGGTAAGTTCGTTTGCTATCATAACTTTCATCGTTTCATATCTTGATCTTATTCTTATTAATTGGTGAACATGTATCGTGATGTGTCACACAATTAAATCATGATCCTATCTTAACCATACCATAGCCATAACATATCTTATATCCTATCATAACATGATTCTAGCATATAGCATATAACATAACACTTTTCATAACATTCCGTAACCCATAGCATATAACACTTCATAGCACTTAGCATATTCCATAGCACATTGCATGTAATATTTCATAGCACTTTCCTTATTTTATAGCACATAGCATATAACATTTTATAGCACATGGCGTAACATAACATATAACATAGCGTTCATATTTCATAGCATCTTTCATGACATTTCCTACCCTATTATAGCACTTAACATATAAAGCATAACAATTTCTATCACTTAGCATGTAACATTTACGTCACATAACATTATCATACTTAGGCAAGTATACACAACAAAGCCTATGCTGTAGGCGGAGTTGTACTTACCTTGTTTTTGTTCACTGTGTCCGATATCTAGCTTGATTCCGTCGGAACACTGCTGCGTGCTATACTCTGTTTTCAAATAAAAGTAAGGGTTAGAAATGTTGGTAGTGTAACCAACACTCTTATATAACTTTAGTTATATATCCCTTACTTAATTTTACGTTATCCTACTTGGTTACATTTGAGTAACCCTATGGTTTAAATCTATTTTAATCGGATGGTTTTTAACTTTAGGTTTCAAAATCCTATTTTCTTGTAAAACCTTATGTAAATTCTTTGTTAAATCTTTTGTTTAACTTAAAAACTGGAAATCATAAAATTAGATTAGTAAAAATTATTGACTATTGGAAACTGCCTTTGGAACAGCTTTCCATAATCAAAACAATAGTTTGTAGTAGAAAAACAGTTTTCTAGAAACATTTGTAAAGCTAGTGGTGCAGGAATTTTCGGATTCCCTGCGCACCCTTCGAAAAATGATCCCAGTTTAAAAACCGGTTCGTAATCTGAAAAAGTTTTCTTCACGAAAGTTGTAGCTCTCGAAAAATGCTAAAACTTACGTGTTTTGCAAAAATTCCAATTCGGCCTAGATTCGTCCCAGTTTTTGTTTGAAACTGGCTGACCCCGAAAACTGAGTGAAAACTGGGTCTGGGGATCAGCCACGGGTTTTGGGGTAAACGGAGGCCATTGGGGTCTCATTTTGGGAAACGGTTCACGTTGCCCCCTAGGAAAACCTCTTCCGAACAACTTTCATGTTTTACGTTTTTCTAAATTCGGCCTCTAAAGGCCCCAAAATCGGCTTTTCCCGAGACTGGCCAATTCCTACCCGAATTGGCAGTTTTCGGTTTCGATTTCATGTTACGTCCTATTACGTTCACCCTACCTCAACCGAACACAGCGGGAGCCTAAGTCAGTCATGCAGCGTACTTCTAACGTCCAATTTTTGCCATGCAAATCAAAATCAACCTTATGCATCAACAAATAAAATTCTAACCATACAACAAACACCTAGCATGCAAGATTGCAACCACCAAACCATAACCATAACTAAATCAAGCACATGCTCTAATTTCCTATCTAAGGCAGCAAATTAAAGTGAGCTTATGCTCTTACAAACCTTGCATAAAATACATTTAAATTTCACCAAATGAAATTTAAATGAAAAGCTTAAAGTTTAAGGGGTTATACCTCACATAAGACCAAGAATTTGGCTTGTTTTTCTTTCCCCTTTCTCCTTCACCACAGCCGGCTTACCAAGGTTGGTTGGCTCCCAAAATTTCCAGCTTTCTTGCCCTAAATTGCAGTCACCAACCTGCTTAAAATCCAGCCACACCTTGGCTCAAAAATCTGGTCTCCCAAGCTTAGATTCTTCCTTGTTTCTTCCCCACCATAACCGGCCCTTTGGCCAAGATTGGACACCAAATTTTCTTGGGTTCTTGGGTGGTATTCAAGGTAGAAATCCAACACTCAAGACCCTAATTTCCCCTTAGTTTCACAATTTTTTTCTTGGTTTCCCCCTTGGCTCCCACAACCGGTTTTGGCCTAGAAAATGGGTCTCCAAATTTTTCCAAACTTTTTGGCTTGCTTCTCCTTCAAGAACCGATCCTCACACTCTCTCTTCTCCTTGATCCTAACTTAAATTTCTCTCTTTTCCTTCCTTCACACTCACGGTTTTTGGTGGAGAAATTTTGACATAATAAGGTTACTTTTCTCTAATTTTTTTTTTTGAATTATTGAACCTCCTATTTATAGAGGTTGGAACTCTTTGAAATTGCAACACTTAGTCCCTAGAAAAATTAGAAATTGAACACTAGGGGGGGGGGGGTATGTGGCCGGCTAACACTTGGAGAGCAAGGAAAGATTTCTTTCCAACCTTAATTAATTCATTAATGATGTAATTAAATCAAAGTAAGGTGATGTCATCCACCTTTAGGCTTGTTTGGCTCCTTTTCTTAATATACAGTCCCTTTTTAAGTTAACACAGGTATTTCCAATACTGGATTCACTTATACTCAGTATTGGTTAATTGAACTGCAGTCCAAAATTCATCTGTGTAAAACCGAACTGCATAAAAATTTTCTCATAACTTGGAACCACTTGGCCAAAGATATTCTAATTAATGTGCTTGATTTTCTATGGTGGTTTTGAACCCTAAACATATCGTTTTAATCATAAAAACGGCTTTATGCAGTACGATTCTATACTGCGAATTATCAAATCGTACAGTCTTTTTCTTTAACTTTTTGGGTCAATCTTTGGCTTTCTCGTCCGCCATTGACTTTCTTGTCAACCGCTGACTTTCCCGCCAAATTTTGACTCCCGTGGTCAACAGTTGACTTTTTGGTCAACCGTCGGCGTTTTTCGGTCAAACTTTGACCAACATAAAAATTTTGACGATTTTGCTCCTTTTTGCCTAAAAGGTTATTTTCTTGACTAAGCAATCATTTTCGAGTCTTATAAAATCATAAAACTCACAAAACGTAATAAAAATCCTTAACCGGGCTTTTTCATGCATATCTTCATATTTTGTACAAATTTCTTAAAACAAAAGAAATTGTATTATTACGGAAATACTTGGTATTACAATATAGATGTGCCACTTTTATAAGTATGCAACACTTTATAGTATGCCATCTTTTTACACGTATGCCATGGATTACAAATATGTCACACTTACGAACATGCCACACTTGTACACTTATGCCATGTGCCATGTTTACATTTATGCGATGGTTTAATTTACGTTATTGATATAATGTCATGTCATTACATGTGACCTATGACTAATAAGATCACAACTTAAAAGTGTTAGTCTTAGATCAAGTCTTTGAATAAGACTGCTAATAGGAGTATGATGATAGGTATACTCACTTAAGTAAACACTAAGACCAATTCCATTAATAGTAAAATGTCGTACCAACCTCCGAACTACGGGAGGGTTTATGTTAAGTTCTGATTTTAAAATTCAAGATTTATTCCCAGACTTGTTAGGGATCTTACAAATCCTAACTTTCTGTGGAATATGCGCATCCAGTACGTACACATAGGGACCAAACATAAGTTAAAATAAGAAGTTCATTATGGAGAATAAGACTTGAATAATCGGATTATGCTTATTTTCCATAATGAGCATAATCGGATAATGCATCTCTATATGCCATGTTCTCTATGTTGTTATTTCTGCGAGATTATGTTTATATTTGCTGAGCGAAAGCTCATCAGATATATTCATACTGTTGGTAAGAAGTGCGCAGTATAATAGAAGAGGGGCATTGCAGATGGTGAGAAGGGGAGGCGGTGTGGGATACCACTATGCAGATTTTTCCACAAACTTATTTTGATTGGTTAAGGATATGATATGTTTATATAAGTATCTATGTATATATCTGGGATTTGCTATATATATATGTAGATTATAATAAGATATATATATATATATATATATGGATAATGAACTAGTGTGTATGTAAGTATATATATATCTGGGATTGTGATATATATATATATATATATATATATTATGGTTTCAAAACTTTGGAATAGTTATGATGGATATGATTTGCTAAGCTAATGTTTAAGTAAGAAAGAAAGTATAATAGTAAGAAAGTTTTTGTTTAAGCTAAGATTGGTATAAGGAATTGTAATTTTATGCTTAGTTATACGATGCTATATGAGCTAAGTCATTTTATGATTGAAAAAGTTAGTATTTTATTGTCCAAGTATTTTAAGAAGTTTGATGTTAATATTTTAAAAGGAAAAAAAATTATTCCGTAATTTTAAAATTTAGCTTAAGTGAGTTCAAGTAAGTTTATGATAAGTAGTAATTACTAACAGCCTACGTAGTCGGGTCATTACACTCCCTCTATCCCTCTCCCATTGCTCGAGCCCCTCCATCTCTCCCTCTCAAAATTTTCTTTAGAAAACAGTGAAAACCTAAAACACCAACCCATAAAAAACTGCATCCTAGAGCTTTTAAACATTTCAGGTTTTGGTGACCAGAGAGATGAGCCTCAGTATACGTGAAGCAAGCAGTATATTTATTTTGCCGAAGAAGTGCTAGGAGTAGCGCCAAGTAGACAGTGTGACATTAAGGCCACAGTGGTTCAGTGGTAATTTATCTGTAACTTTATTTTCAAAAATTATTTTTCCAAGGCATGTAAACTTAACTATCTCTCTGGACTAGGTTTTGGATATCTATACTTTTATTTCCTGTTTTTGTTTGTTTGTGTGATACCGGAGGTTAAATTTTCAAAACTCGTTTTCATATGAAAAACTTATTATTTCGGAACGCCCACTGTTTTGATTAAAAAGCTACTTGATTGTTTTCTTTAATTTAAAATTATAGACTTAAAGACAAATTTTTGTTTGGCCCAATACTCTAATATGTTTTCTAAAGATGGCTGAAATAGGAATTATATTAAAGTGTGGGCGAATTTCAGAATATTATGTATTTTATTTATTTGGTGATTTTAATTACGAATTTATTTTTATTAAACCCCTCCGCGTCACCATACCCGGTTTTCGGGTCATGACAAATTTGATATTAGAGCCCCAAATTTTTAAACCTTGGGAAAAAATGTAAACCAGACATCAGAAAAACCACTAAACAACCTAGTTCTTCCTTTTCGTCCAGAGAATGTCGTCGCATCATCGCTCCACAAATGTTTAACCCACTAACAATGATTACTAACACATGCGAAGTACGAGGTCTTCCAAGTAAGGGCTACTAGGACGAAAGAATGAGCAACTTGCGAAGGATAGGAGGAAAACACATTCCCTCATTTCCGTGTTGTTTATGAGTATCTTGGGAATGGAGCCCGAAGGACTCAATCCACCCTTGTTTTTTCCTACAACTACTAGCCACATGCAAGTAGCACATATCTATAGAATGTGTAAGGTTATTGTTAGGGGTGAGTCGTTAAGAGTTGATTTAGCAGTGTTACCCATGATGGTATATGACGTAATACCCGGTATGAACTTCGTCACGAAGTACCGGGCTAGTATTGACTCTTACTGTAGGAGAGTGGCGTTAGTCACTAGGTTTGGGTCTTTAGTGGTTTATCAGGGAGATACGAGTGTGGTTGGCGCTTATCAATTGTTGAGACCATGCATTAGTGAGCGACGAAATCTTGCATTCTTCTCCTCCATGAAGGACACCGTGGACGAGTCAAAGTTGACTGCAAATAACTCGACCATACCCATAGTCAACGAGTTTCCCGACTTGTTTCTTGGATTGCCACCCATACGTGAGATAGAATTCTTCATTGACCTAGTCCTGAGCACTTCTCTGATTTCCATTGCTCCTTATAGGATGGCATCGGCCGAATTGATAGAGTTGAGGAAACAGCTACAAGAGTTGGTAGATAAGGGTTACATCCGTAACAGTATATCACCGTGGAGTACGCTAGTTTTTTTTTGCAAAGAAGCATGATGGATTGCTTTGACTCTGTATCGACTACCGACAGTTAAATAGTGTCACAATCAAGAACAAGTACCCGTTGCTTAGAATTGACGAACTATTCGATTAGTTAGGAGGTTCCCGCTACTTCTCGAAGATTGACTTAAGGACCTTGCAACCCCTAACTTCTCAATTGATTGTGCACACTTGGTACAATGTCAGGGGCCCACCAATCATTTAGAACAAGATAATATTTAACACAAAAGACAAGATTAGATAAGACATTTTTATAATGGAACATAATTGGTCATGCATTATTATAGTATAATTTAGTTAAATTATTTTGTTGGATATTAGTTTGTACTTACTGAGTGTAAAGCTTTTTCATGTTTGTTCATGCTGTAGCTAAAATGGCTATATTATAGGTTGATGAGTAGTTTGGCGGCGGGTGGCGGGGTGTATGTGAAACACGTGGGAATGGATTCTGTGACTAATAATTATAACTTCAATTATGTTAAGATACGTTAAGTGGTTTCAAACAATTGACGTGTTTATGTTTAACGATAAGACCGTCAAGGAAATGTATTATGTAATTAAACATCTATGTATGTCAAGTGTCGGTTATTACTCAGTTATGTGTTGATTGATAGAAAGTATGTTTTTATCTATGATAAGTGAATTTAGTTTTTAAAAAAATATGTGCCACTAATTTGGGGTTCTTAAGTTAAGTTTTGATAAAGATTTAAGCAGGTAAGTAGTATCAAATGACGGCCACTAGGTAGGGTTGTCACATGGCACTTGAGGATTAGAATCATGATGCGACGGTCAGTAGCTACGACTTGCAATATTGTGAGGGTTTTGGTCAGTTGATGGTCTACAACATCACTGTTGTTCCCGAGTTGATCCAGCAAGTCAAGCAGAATCAGTGGCAAGATCTGTATCTCCAATGTTCCTGGACCCGACTTCACAACAGAGAGCAACTTGATGATTGGAACATCCGAGCCGAAGGGACGATCAATTTTCAAGATCACATAGTTGTACCAAAGTTATCCGAATTGTTAGAGATGATTTTGAGTGAGCCTCACAAATCCGAATTCACGGTACACCCTGGAAGCACCAAGATGTATCACGACCTCAAGAAGCAGTACTAATGGAGAGGCATGAAGAAGAGTGTTGTAGAGTACGTTTTTGAATGTCCCACATGTCTCGACCGACAAGTTAAAGCCCTACCTTTTCCCGAATAGAAATGGGAACACATCACAATGGATTTTTTGATGGGTTTACCAAAGATTGAGGAACGTCACAATGCTATTTTGGTTGTCGTAGACCGACTGACGAAATCCACGCACTTTATTTCATTCCAGGCGACTTACTCGAGGTAGCATATGGCAGAACTGTATATGACAAATGCCGTTCAACTACATGGAGTTCCGCTATTGATTGCACCGGACCGTGACACGCGTTTTGATGCCAGGTAATAGAGGAGTTTCCAATAGGCGTTGGGGATCGAGTTGAACTTCAACACTGCATTCCATGTACAGACCAACGGAAGTTATGATAAGGACCATCATGCAACAATTTTCAATTTCAAGGGATTGATTACCAAGAATTTTAGTTTAGGGACTAAAATGATGCAAATGAAGCTACACAACCACAACCACACATACAAGAGGCGGATCTCACACGTAGGCTTAGAAGGACTCAAGAGCAGCATTCACATGATCACTTAAGCTTGCCAATTGGGCCAATTACTAGACTTAGAGCCAAGCCATTTAAAGAAACATTGAATGGGTTGATTCAAGAAGTTTGGACTCAAGAAAATTTGTGGAGGCCCATTGTGCATGGTCCACGCGATCATTAGACGAGCATCACCATGATTAAAGTTCTAGAAGAATCCAGTAAAAGCAATACTTAATTTCAGCAAGTAAATTGGCATGATTACTTTCCTTTTATGTGTTTATAAGTCTGATTGTAAGGCTTGCATGCCAATTTGTTTAACTTTTCTTATTTATTTAGTGGTAGGCGTGATTCTTTACTTGTGAATGGCTGATAATAAAGCCGTTTATAATACCTAACTTTCGTTTTCTAGTTATAGGTGTGATTTAGGTCTAAAAGTAGAGTTAGTTTTCTGATTTGTTTCTTTTGGTAAAATCCAAATTATTGGAGATCAATTTGGAAAGAAAAACTTGTAATTAATAGCCTATAATAGGCGTGCTTTGAAGGTAATGGAGATCAGTTTTTGGATTCAGAAAAGTGAGAGTGCTTATTGCGTTTTTCTTGCGTTCTTGAAAAGACTTTTGAACTTATTAAGTTATTCTTGTGGCGTTCAACAACCAAACTTATCATCTAGGTTCTTGAGTTGTTCTTGAGAATCTTGGTGTGACGTTTGTCAACATCTGTAGTTCTTCTTATCTTGGTAAGTAACGGGTCAAGGCTCAACAAGCTCACATCTTGAAGGTCTTGGGGTTTGAATCCATGTTTAGTGTTGGGTTTTGTCACTTCATTGGCGAGATTCATATCATTGTCAAATACTAAAAGTTCAGGGGGCATCTGTACAAAAAAACCTTATAATTAGGCTTAATATGGGAGATTAAATATTCAGTTATCTAAAACAACGTCATTTTGATAAATGAATTAGGTCTAAGGAAGGATAAAGAATGAAATTTTAAGAAGTACTTCAGAGTAAGAGAGCTGAGTTGGCATTAAGACTATTTGGAGCCTTTAAATAGGGATCAAATCCTTAGTTGATGGGCACTTTTTTCTTTTCTGAGAATTTTAGAGAGATACTTTTGGATAGAAAAACTTCATGAATTCTTAGAAAGAGAAACTTTGTAATTGTTCTTGAGAATTTCCAAATAATAAAGAATTTCATTTGAGAATTTATTGTTCGGGATTTTTAGCGAAGAAAATCATCCCAACAATTGGCACTGTCTATGGGAAATCGTGACAAAAGGCCAAGAGAAAGAAACAGAGAATTCGACAGCGAAACTCATAATGCCTAGATCGAAGCGAACTGCAAGACTGGGAGAATGAAGCCAAACCGTATAATGAGAACGACAAAACGAAGCAACTACACATGCGTATTCAAGCATGAATGGAAACGTGCAATCTCTAGATTCGATGCAAATTATTCAGAACTTGATGGTGAAGCAACAAAAGGTGGAAGAGAAATGTCAAGAAATGGTAGAAAGGCAAATTAAATTGGAAAGTCTCCTAGCCGAATCAAAGAAAGAAAACAAAGAGCTTAAAGAGAAAGGAAAAGATCGAGAGGAAAGAGTCCAGACGAACTTGGAAGAAGCTAATATGGTGGAGTTCAACATAAGAACAAAAGCTACGAATGGAAAAGAGAAAAGACAAATGACAGAAAAGCAAGAGATGGAAGAAGAAGGAAATAATGAGAAAATGGAAAGCTCACAGCACACTTTCATGAAAAATTGGAATACAGAGGAAGACATTCTGAAAAAAAGAGAAAGATTGTGTTGATTTGTAAATAAGAGAAATAAAGAACATGTCATCAGCTGATCTGGCTCTAAGAGAAGCCAGAAGCATGGCGAAATCGCCATTTTCTAAAGCAAACTTGAAAGAACCTAAACCAAAGAAGTTTACAGCTTCGAAGATGAAGATGTTTGATGGAAAAACAGATCTAGTGGATTTCTTACACCTATTTAGACAAGTCATGATGCTAGAGACATCAAATGAAAATCTGTTGTGTAAGGTTTTTCCTCAAGTACTATATGGACGCTAGCGACCAGGTTCAACCAACTTGAACCAAACTCGATTTCGAGTTTCCAAGATCTACTGACAAATTTGTGACTCAGTTCATCTATAATAGAAAAAGAGAAGAAGACAATGATAGATCTTATGAATGTGAAGATGAAGTCAAGTGAAAGTCTGAAAGCTTTTCTTCAATGATTCACTCACGAGTTGAATCAAATGGAAGTTGTTGACAAGAGAGTGGTGGCAAACATATCAGAGATGGTCTCATTAGAGAACATGAATTGCATGAGATGCTAGCTAGAGAACCACCAAAATGTATGGCAGACGTCATATTGAAGGTTGAGGGGAGTGGAAGAGGCAGGATACGTTAAGTACTATCCTAACTTCTTAGCTAGTTGGAAGGCATAGGCGACCAACTCACCTAGAGACAGAGTGTCACGGGGAAATGATCGAACTCTTAAACCTAGAAAGGCATAGGAAGAGCAGATTGATGATCATGTCAGGTGGCCTAATGATAGATACTCAGATAGAAGGTTGAATGTGAGCCAGAACGATTCTTCATGGAGAGAAATAAATTCAGACAGTATAACATCAGAGATGAAGTACCTTTGAATACTTCCATCAAGAAAATTTTCGAGAAAACAAATATCTTGGAATCTTCAGAGCTCCAAAACCTATAACTACAAACCCAGATCAAAGAGACAGAACCAAAATCTATGAATTACACGACGATTATGGGCATACAATAGAAGAATGTGGAAGCCTTAGAAGGTATATACAAGCCATGGTTAGGCAGGGGGAGTTGAGGAAGTATGTTAAGACTGAAGAAACAGAAAAGAAAGAAAAAATGATTAGGAATGTGATTCAAAAAGAAGGTACTACAAGGTCTAGAGCATGGTTAATAAGTCATTCATTGAAGGACTAAAACAGAGGAGAGCTTCAGATTAGGTCTGATGAACAATAAGAGGAAAGGGGAATGTTTGAAGGAAATTGTGTAGTGGAACAACAGAATGTTCGGAGATGATCCACTCCAGATATAAAGTTCGGACTTAAGGATTTAACCAGAGTAAAGACACCACATGACGATCCACTAGTTGTGACTAAGAATCCATAATTGTGATGCGGCTTAGGTGCTTATAGATGGTGGAAGCAATGCTGACATCCTTTTCTTTTCAGCTTTCGATAACCTCTGGCTGAATGACTGTTGGGATCTAAATGTGCCCTAAGGATAGAAAATCAATATTAGGGATTTTCTGTAAATATGACATTTTGATATTAATAAGATAATGTTATTCATGTTTAATAAGTTGTGTCCTATTTACTTTCATTTGTTGATTGTATGATTTTTTTGAGCAAACATAAAATACTCCTTAACTGTTGGTAATATATCGGATTACCATATGTATACGGGGTATACATAGAAGACGTGGTAATTTGATAACAGTCTAAATAAATAGTCCGCAATCGATGGAATAAGATTTGGGGATCTTATTTATGATAAGATTGTAACAGTTGTCTACTTCCTTGGTGGGATGGTTTGTCTTGACCATCGGATAGGTTCTGAGTAGAAACTTTAATGTATACCAGTATTGAGGTATGACATTGGACTGGACCTAAAGTGTTAATTGATTCGGTTTAATAATTCCGTTTATAAGAATCAATGACACTTTGATTATCATTCTGCATTAATCTTAATCCTAAAATGATTACTTGAGTTCGCATCCATGACTTATGTACTTTAATGCACTACAGGTGAGACACTGTTAATTCATGGTCAATATACTTGTGTTTTAGGTGCATGACTTATGAATGGAGAAATCAAGATTCATAGATACGGAATCCATAGCTATCTTAACGATAGTAAATGTTATCTACTTAAAGGTATTATTCGGGGATTGAAAGATAGTATAACAAGATCTTGGCCATCGGTTTACTTTGTGTTCTCTGGTGGTTTACCAATTGTATGGTTTTACAATTGGTGATTCTTTCAATAGAGAATAATTGAACTTTAAGTTAAAATGATTGAAAATGTAAAACAGAAAAAGTCCTTAATTCAATCATGGATAACATATGAGGATTAAGCAAGAGATGAATAAATAATGGAAGAAGCACTACATGAAAGAGAGCTTTCGTAATACGGTATGTAAACAGGAGTTCAACTTCAAACTTTTAGTGAAATAGTTTTGAAGTTGATAATTGATGAATAATTAATCTGGGATTAATTTTTCACAATTATAGGAGCCTCTTTACATATTTCCATCGGGTCCCTCTATTAGCTCATATAGTTCCGTATAGCGTCTCGGGATTTGTTCCTAATGAGATCGGTAAATTTAAATGGAATTTAGTAATGTCTATTAAGACATGGTACTCTCTAACATGCAATCCAGAAAGGATTGGACATGTAAAATTAATAGACAAATGATTTGTCTATATGTGATTGGTTAATTTGAATTTTGGAAATAAGATTGTGTTTGAATTATTTAATTTTGGAAAACAAATTTTCTCTCCTAATCTAAAAGTGATGCACGGTTTTTAGATAGGTGGAGGGAAGAAAATTTTGTTTCAAAATTGTTCAAATATATTCCTAACATTAAATTATTAATTGATTTGAATAATGGAGATTATTTGATGGATTTTTTCTTTCCTTTAAAAAGTTGTAGACGGTTTTAAGAGGAGGAAAATTTCAAATATTCCATCTATTTAAATTAATAAATATGATTGATGTTTGAGGAAAATATTTAATCAAATAAGTGAATCTTATTTAAATTCAAAATGGTTTAAAAGGAATTTGAATCTAGATAGGACTAGGATCTTTTGCTAGTCTAGATTCTTGATTTAAAATTTGAACCATCAATCTAGCTTGAATTTCAAGTGTGGCCGAATTTTTTGTGGGAAGATTTCCTCTTGGAAAAACGTTTTTAGGTTCAATGAATCTAGCCTTAAAGTTGTATGATCTTTTGATTCAAAATTTATCCAGAAAAATAATTATTAATTATTTTTAAGGAGATGAATTTTGAAAAAGGATTGGACTTCTATATAAAGGCAAGGGATTCTTGAAAAACCAATTTTTTGGTTTTTTTTTTTTTTTTTTTTTTAAGAGCGAAAACGTTTTTTTTTTTTTTTTTTTTTTGGAGTGAGAGGAAAAACGATTTAGGTTTCTTCCACATCAAAATTCGGCTATCTTGTGAGAAAAAAAATTACAGAAAATTCCATTGAATCAAAACTGTGAGGAAGGTTAAACCGAGTGATTATTTTCATAGGAGGTTAACCGGTTTCTGTTTTGTAGTTTTGAATAAAGAAGTTGGATCATATTCTCAACGAGGATCATCGGAATTGAGAATGAGGGATCTAGACTTCGGAAAGCATTACCGGTCGCTTGGATTCATAGAACGTGTGCCCACACACACTCTGAGACGTGGAACTCGAGAATAGTAGAGAAGACACGTTGGTCAAACGCTCTAGCAATTATGGAATCCAAGAAATAAGGTACGCTTGATCATGAATTTAATTTATTGTTATATGCATCATAAGCTTCTTTTCGGAAACAGCATAAAAATTTTAAAACTTCCGCTGCGCAGTAACTCTGATATCGGATCCGATTTTTCCAACAATGACGCCATGATAAAACCAGTTCGATTCCATTTGTGGGATTCAAAGTAAGTAGCATGAGACTTGAAGGCCCAGTCACTCTAGAGGTTAAAGCGGCTGGGAAGTCTTTGAATGTGGAATTCTAAGTGGTACGAGCCAGATTAGCCTACAACATGATATTAGGTAGAAATTGAATTTATAGAATGGAAGGAATACCGTCTACCTTGCATCAAGTAATGAAATTTTTATATGCAGATGGAAGAAAAGTAGTGGAAATCAAAGGAGATCAAGCAATGGCCCAAGATTGTTATAATATCACCATGAAGCAGGCTGATTTGGAAATGAGAGAGGAATAGCAACGAAAGGAGGGCCCGCCTGGTGAGGTAAGGAAAGAAAAAGAAAAAGAACTAGCCATAGTTGAAGATCTGAAGATGAGAATTCTTGATCCTTCAGAGCCAGAAAAGACTATGTTGGTGGGTAACCTCATAAAATGAGAAGAAAAAGAAGAACTAATTTCAATTCTTGAGAGGAAATAAGAACACATTTGCTTGGAGTTACGAAGATATGGTGGGTGTAGATCCCATAAAATCTGTACACTGCCTGAACACAAGGAGCACAATAAAACCAGGAAAACAAAAACAAAAAAGATTCACGCCAGAAAGAAATCAAATCATAGTAGTAGAAGTGGATAGACTGTTTAAGATTGGAATGATACGAGAAGTAAAATATCTAAACTGGATCTCATATGTAGTTCTGGTTCAGAAGAAAAATTGAGAATGAAGGGTTTGCGTAGATTTCACAGATCTAAACAAAGCTTGCACTAAAGATAGCTTTCTTTTGCCAAAGATAGATCAGAGGGTAGACGTAACCACTGGTTATGAAAGGCTGACTTTTTTGAATGCTTACTCTAGTTATAATCAAATAAAGATGAACGAAGAGGATCAAGAGAAAAAGATATTCGTTATAGAAAAAAGGTCTGCATTGTTACAAAGTAATGTCATTCGGTTTGAAAAATACAGGTGCAACATACTAGAGGTTGGTCAATAAAATGTTTAAAGAGCAACTTGGGAAGACCATGGAGGTATATATAGACGACATGGTGATCAAGAGTAAGAATAAGGAAGATAATGTGTCAGACCTAGTGGAAAATTTTCAAGTTCTAAATAAATATTAGATGAAGTTGAATCCAATTAAGTGTACATTCGGAGTCTTGTCGGGACAATTCCTAGGGCATGTGGTAAGTAGGAGAGGAATAGAGGCAAATCCCAATCAGATCAAAAATATACTCAACGCAGAGAGACCAAAGACAACAAAAGAGGTTCAATCTTTGGTTGGAAAAATTGTTGCTTTGGGAAGATTTATTGCAAAAATTTTAAATAAATGCAAACCTCTCCTAGAAGGTATCAAGAAGACCAAAACCAAAGGAATTGAGTGGGGAGAAGAGCAGGACGAAGCTCTGAAGCAGATAAAAGATTATTTGATCCGTCCACCAGTTTTGTCAGCACCAGAACCAGGAGAAGAACTATTCCTATATTTAGCAAGTTCAGATGTTTCAGTTAGTGTCGTTATAACTACCCGAGGAATTAAGTAAGGAATTAGTATAATTAATTTAAGATTAGTGGTGTAATCTTGAATTAATTGAACATGATTAGCATAATTTCTCGAGAATTAAATCAATTCTCAGAAATTATAGATTAGCCCATAAGTATAAAGGAATTATAATATAGCCCTAAATGTAGAGAATTATTAAAATTAAATCCTGGCAATTTAATTTTTATAATGAGTTCAATTTTGGGTTGGATTAGCTGCAAATAATTTTTAGGAGAGATTTTTATTTATGTAGCCCTAAGTAATGGGTGGTAGTTATTTATGAGTGAGTATTGAATTACATTAGATAACTAAATAGATTACCAAATTCCCTTTCGGAAATAGGCCCAATACTTATGGGGTGTTTGGTGTTTGAGTTTGAGTTAAGATTTTTAAGTTTCAATAGTAATTTTTGTTGACTTTTTCAGAAAATACAAAAAACTTTTTCAGAAAAAGACAAAAATTCAGTTGAAAAATTTGAGTTTGAGTGGGTGAACCAAACACCCCTTTATTGTCCATTACTTCCCTTTTTCCCTATTTCCTTTTTCCTTCTCCTCTCTCTTTCTTCCACGTTCAGAACACTCCTCCCCACTCTCCCTCTCTTTCACCCATTCTCTTTCTCCCTCCTCTCGGTTCCTTCTCCCTCTACTGCATGGGAGGTGATTTTTGAGCTCCAAATTAGAGGGCTTTTGGGTTTTCAATCATGAGGATTCTAATTTTACGGTCAATTTCATGATTCAAGTTTATCTTGGTGGAGATTTCGGGAGATTGAGGTAGGGTTCCGAAACTAAAATTTGTAAACTCATTTGCATGTTTTCAATCCGGTTTCCTCCTTGTTATTATACTGTTGAATTTGTGTTTAGCCATTGGATTTAAAGCATGCATGAGGGATTTTGCAAAGATTTGAGGTGGGGGTTTTCTTTCCTTGTCAAATCCGAAAATTGTCCATGAATTGTGGTTATTTTGTTTGAATCGATGATGGTTCTCGTTGTATGAAGTTATCTAGAATCTCGAGTTTGTCAAAATTTTAGGAAGCCCCAAACTTGGAAAATTAGGGTTTCCATCCCTTTTGTTTGAAATCTGAAATGCTCACTTGAAGATGATGTTTTGATTTATTTGTTGTGTGGATGTGTGATTTAAGCATAAAGGGAGTTTGAATTTGTACGATTTTGATAAAATCCCAATTATCTTAAACAATGGGTTTGTGGATTAGGAGTAAATTGTATACACATGATTGTTGTTAGGATTGAGATTGTTTATAAGTAGATATTAGATATATGTGATATTTTGATAGAGGTTCCATAAATTATATGTTCATATATGAGTATACTATACGCATGCATGTGTGGTGTTTGATAAATTCCAATATGAGAAATGTTATTCATATGTGGCGTTTAACCCTTGCGTTGATGAGGACTTTGATATGGGAGTTCTGATCATTCTATTTGAAGGTTTCTTAGACATTTTAAAAACTAAATACATTCTTGAGGACATTATTTTGGTAAGATAAACAATTAACAAATTTAAGTCTAGAATAAATGATTTCTATGTACGGAATTGTTTATTTGGAGACTTATGGTGTATAGGCATCCTTAGAACCTTGCTTTGTTTTTAATGTAGACTTCTCAAGTTGTATTTATGGTTTTGAAACATTGTAAACGGAGTTTGGTAACTCAACTTATGTTATTTTTAAGTTTGGACTAAAAAGTAAAAGCTGCATTATTTTGGAACAGCGGGTATTAATGTTAAAACTGATATTAGTGGGAGTGTAATCGTAGGAAAGTGATTATATATTTAGAAAGTAGACTTCCTAAGCTTTCCAACGATCTATCATATGCCTAATTTGGATAAGAAATGGATTTTTCTCTGAATTTTACAAGTTTGGGTGCAAAACAGGGGAAAACTAGGAATTTCTCTCTGTCTCTGTCCGGTTGACCGGACATCACACTCCGGTTGACAGGTGTCCAGACATGACCAGATTGCGTACAAAATCTGCATTTGAAACCTGTTTGATGTGCACTTGATCCCTATTGGTTTGGAAGAGTCGTATAGCTAACTAGGTGATTCTATGAACTCGAAAGAAGACTATTTTCAAGACCTCAAATAATTAGAAAGTTCCGTTGAATGGCTTGTTTATTGTTTTTGATGCTTTGTGATGATTTGATGACATGTATATGGATATTTGGACCATGATCTTGATGTTCGTTCTATTGACGATTATATAATTTATGTTTTGGCCATGAATGTTATCTTGAGACTTGTTTGGCAATTAATGATTCTAAATGATAATGTTTGTGGAGTTTACAATACGGTGTTTTGTGAAATGTTCAATGCATATGTATGTTTCTACTTTGAAAAAGTGATTTAGATTTGGGCTGGTAAGTCCCAACATATTTGTTTAGATGGTTGCAAACCCTATTCGGTTGGAGATTCGGTAAGTGGTTCTTTACTTAATGCTACGGACCCGTGGTTAAAGATAGGATATGGAGAGGAGTGCAACGCGAGGTGTATTCGGATAGTAGCAATGTGTTTCATTTTTATGTCTTGCACTTTAATTATTTATTTGTCCTTTGATACTGATTCCCTCTTTTTTTTATTTTTTTTTATTTTTTTATGTTCATTTTAATGGCTGATTACATATGGTTTATATGCTTTCTATTGCCTTTGATTGGTGTGGTTTTAATTATTAATGTTTGGAGTCGTTTTTACTGTCGTTTCCCCCTTCAGGGTTAGCATTATTTTATTTGAAGGATTACCATTGAGTTGCAATTGCATGAAGAATCAGTTGTTCGCTTTGTGTTGTTATTTCTGTATTTTTGAATCTAAGTTGTACTGTTATCTTGTGTGGTGAACTGTATTAGTCGACACTGTCCATGAGTTGTAAAATTTAGAGTTATGTATATTTTAAAAGGACTATTTGAAAAATAAGTATAATTTAATGACTCCGGAGCAATATATTTTATTGTGTGTTTTCGTAAAAAATTATTTATCAGATTTTGTTAATAAATTCTGCTTTCATTTAGTTAATTTTACTTTTCCTAATTAATCATGGCCCTCGGGTTTGGGTCGTGACAACCGTGCTATTCAGGGAAGAGAATAAGAAGCCGAAACCGATTTTCTACGTAAGCAAAATGATGACAGATGCTGAAAGAAGATATGGCGCGATGGAAAAGTTGGGCTTAGCTTTGGTGCATGCAAAGAGAAAACTCAGACATTACTTTGAAAGTCATTAAATTATTGTTCTGACGAACCAACCACTGAACATTGTATTATTTAAGCCAGACCTTACAAGAAGACTCATGAAATGGGCGATAGAGCTTGGAGTTTATGATATCCAGATCAAATCCAGAACTTCTAATAAAGGATAGGTGTTAGTGGATTTTATATCCGAATGCAGCAAGTTGGGAAGAACAGAATCTGAAGCAGAAGAACAAGAAGAAGAAATTTAGGAGTTACATGTTGACGGAGCGAGCAATCAATATGGGGCAAGCTTGGGAATTGTTCTGAAAAAAGATCTGGTGAAACTTGAGTATGCAGTAAAATTAGGATTCGAAGCAATAAACAACGTTGTAGAATATTCAGCGTTATTGTTGGGTCTGAGGTTGGCGAAGTCATTAGGAGAGCATCTTAAAATTAAAAGTGATTTCCAGTTAGTTGTGAATCAAATTCAAGGAGGTTGGCGAAGTCATTAGGAGTGAGACATATTAAAATCAAGAGTGATTTCCAGTTAGTTGTGAATCAAATTCAAGGGATTTATGAAGTAAAAGAAGGAACCTTGGCTAAAAATCACTCGAAAGCACAAGCCATAAGAGAGAAATTTGAGAAAATGAAATTAATTCAAATTGCAAGTGAAGAGAATTCGGAAGCGAATGACTTGGCCAAAGTTGCTGCTGCCTCAGAAGAGGGAGAATTATTTAGAGTTGTCCTAATCTTATAACTTGAGAAACCTAGTTGAAAAAAAAAAAAAAAAAAAAAAAACACTCTTGAGTGTGAGTCTGATTGATTTAGAGAAGAGTTAGAGGGTCCCTGTTATAAAATATCTTACAAGGCCAGGCCGTTTTGTTTCAGATCCATGAGGGGATATGTGGGTATCATTCGGGAGGATGAAGCTTGGGGCACAAGGTAATTTCCCAAGGTTATTTTTGTCCCAAAATGATGACCACGCTGGAGAATATGCAAGGAAGTGTCTGATATGTCAGAGATTTGCTCATCAAAATCATGCCCCGCGCGAAGATTTGAATTATGTAATCAGTGCTTGGCCATTTATGCATTGGGGAATCGATATAGTGTGGATTTTACCAAACACTCCGAATAAAAATAGGTATACCTCGGTCGCTACCAGATTATTTTACTAAATGGGTCGAAGTAGAGGCCTACATGACTGTGACTCAGACCGATGTAATATAAAGTTCATCTGAAGGTTCATCTGGGAAAACGTCATTTGTCGATTCGGAGTACCTTACAAAATTACTGCAGATAATGGAACTCAGTTCATAGGAGGAAAAATGGCAAAGTTCTGTCAAAGTCATGGAATTAAAATGAGCTCTTCATCAAGAAGCTATCCTCAAGGAAATGGACAACCAGAGTCTTCTAACAAAACAAAACGCTCTTTGAAGGAATAAAGAATAAATTGGAAGACAAAAATGGTCTTTGGGCCGAAGAGTTAGTAAATGTACTATGGGCCTATAGAACAACGAAAAGAAAGTCAACGGGGGAATCGTCGTTTACTATGGTCTATGGGACCGAGGTAGTAAAACCTACAGAAATGGGATTTCCTACACTCAGAATCAAGACTGTGGAGGAAGGTCCGAATGACCAACAATTAGAGAAGAATTTAGACTTAATAGAGGAAACACGAGATGAAGCAGCAATAAGACTTCAAGCTTATCAACAAGAAGCCGCAAAGTTTCACAACAAGAAAATCACAAAGGAAATTTCAAAAAGGAGATTTCGTTTTGAGGAAAGTGACAGAAGAGAAATGAGACCCGCGAGATGGGAAATTAGGACCTGTATGGGAAAGACCTTACATTATTGAAGAAGTATATGGAAAGGGATCCTACAAATTGAAGTCAGCTACAGACCCAAATAAAATTCTGAGTACTTGGAACGTGATAAATATGAGGAAGTACTACGTATGAATAAAGAAGAAAACAACAGAAATAACTATAGTATGAAGTACATAAATAAAGCTATAAAATAATACATGGTGATGCATAAAGCCAATATGGATATTTTGGCTGAAATATTGTAAATGATGAATAAAAGTAGCTAGAGGAATGCTAGCTGCACTTGCTTAAATACTCTCTTGGACACTCTTTGCTTGTATGAGTAACATGTGATCGACTTTTTCTCTTGAGAAAAGCAAGGAGAAAGAAGTTATAAAAAGACTCATCCTTTTGCAGATTTATTACAAATGTGCCATTTCGACAAGGGCCAAAGCTGTCGTGTGGTGGGTAGGGGGAAAATTTGGTTTCACGCCGTTGTGGGAGGTTGGGGTTTGCGTTGCCGCCGAAAGAGGAGGAGAAGGAGCCGGAGTTAGCAGAGGAGTTTTTATTTTTATTTTTTATTTTTATTTAAAAAACACCAGCAACAGGGCAAAAGCCCACAAAATAGACAAAGACATAGGGGAGCTCTAGACTAGAGCCCTAAAAAAATAAACAAAGAAAATTAACTTAGGAAGCCTGCCATCAACATAGTTGTGGAGAACAAGAGGGGGACGAGCGCTCACGACAAAATCGGCGGAGGAGTCTGTTGGTATTTGAGGAAAGAAAGATAAATATTTGAAATAATAGAGTTTGTTGTTTAGATATTATAGATGATGATCTTTTTATAAATCCAACACGATGCTTTTTTCCAAGAATAATAAGTGGGATACATGTCACTGTTAAAAACGAAGAGTGTCTAAGAGAGTGCATGAGCAAGTGAACCTAGCATTCCTTAAGTAGCTAAAGAGGACATAGGACACAATTGGTCAGAACCTCTAAATAAATATGTTTGTCCTTAGAAGTGTTTTATTTGGTTATTATCTCCAAATTAGTGGTTTAGTGAACAACATGAAAGGCCAATGGAATATGATGACGGTAAAAAGACGAATTTCACATAGTCACAATCATCATATCCCATTGACTCTTGATGTTGAAACCTCCATCATGTTCCACTATCCCTTCAGATTGCCAGACAAGAAAGCCGCTTGTATCTTTGCATGAAAATGGAGAGGTTTGATTATAACATAAAAGGGCAATGGAATTTGATGAATAAAAAAGGATGTGATTCCATCCACACACACTCATCATACTCCATTGCCCCTTTAGATAAAGATCATAGAGAAACTGCTTGTTACAACTTGTTACAAAAAGAAGTTTGGCCTACTAATGAACATAAATAGATATTGGAACATGATGAATATGAGAAAGCATTCTCATCATGTTCCACTGTCAATTAATGATAAGGCCATGTGAGCATTGCTAAGTGAACAGGGAAAATGTATAGAACAAAGAGAGAGAGAAACGAAGCAATTGAAAGGAAGAGTTAAGGATAAAAATGAAGTAAATGGTCCTATTTAAAGAAGCAAGGGGGATGAAACGAAAAAGTATTCCAAAAAGCTGTATGAAGAGTTTTTTCACGCTTACGTTTTGGGAAGTTGTGCCAAAAAAACTGGAAATTGAATAGGCAAAGAGGAAATCAAAGGACGCAAGAAAATAAGAAATTAATCTCTTCATAATGGCGGCGTATGGTGATAGAAATGATGAGCTGTTCTGAGACATTTAATCATTAAGTCGATGCGAAGATAGAAAACTGTTCATATTCTGATTATGATGGTGACGTAGAAGAAAGGAAACGATTCGGATGCTGAAAGGTTGAGTTAGTCATAAAAGGCAAAGAAAAGAGACAGCAGTCAAGAAATTCAAAATTGATGTAGACCTCATAAAATTAGGTCTGATATTAATTTGAAATCAAATCAGAATTGAGTTACATCTGATTAAGGGTTAATACTGAGAAAAACCGAAGGGTTAAAATTAATGTAGACCTCTAAAGATAAATATAATATCAATTTGAAAATCAGATCAAAATTGAGTAAGATCTTATTAAGGGTTAGAATTGAGAAAAATCCAAGTGTAAAAAAAAATTGATGTAGACCTCATAAAGATAGGTCTGATATCAATTTGAAAATCAGATCAGAATTGAGTAAGATCTGGTTAAGGGTTAGTACTTAGAAAACCCTGAGTGTTAAAAATTGAAACAGAGCTCCAAAAGATAGGTGTGGTATCAATTTAAGAATCATATCAGAATTGAGTAAGATCTGACTAAGGGTAGTATTGAGAAAAACCTAAGTGTTAAAATTGATGCATACCTCCTAAATAAAAGGTCTGGTATCAATTTAAGAATTGTATCAGAATTGAGTAAAATTTGGCTAAGGGTCAGTATTGAGAAAAACTGAAGTGTTAAAATTAATGCAGACCTCATGAAGATAGGTCTAATATATTAAATTGGAGTAAGATCTGATTAAGGATTAGTACTGAGAAAAATCGAAGTGTAAAAAAAAATTGATGTACATCTCATAAAGATAGGTCTGATATCAATTTGAAAATCAAATCAGAATTGAGTATGATCTGACTATGGGTTAGTGCTGAGATTAGAATTGAGTAAGATCTGATTAAGGGTTAGTATTGAGAAAAATTGAAGTGTTAAAAAAAAATTTGATGTAGACCTCATACAGATAGGTCTGATATCAATTTGAAAAATCAAAATTAGAATTGAGTATGCTCTGACTGAGGGTTAGTGATGAGAAAAAAAAAATTGATGTAGACGTCATAAAGATAGGTCTAATATCAATTTGAAAATTAGATCAGAATTGAGTAAGATCTAGTTAGGGGTTAATACTTAGAAAACCCATAGTGTTAAAAATTGAAACAGACCTCTAAAAAATAGGTTTGGCATCAATTTAAAAATCAGATTAGAATTGAGTAAGATCTGGCTAAGGGTAGTACTGAGAAAAACCTAAGTGTTAAAATTTATGCATACCTCCTAAAGATAGGTCTAGTATCAATTTAAGAATTATATCAGAATTGAGTAAGATTTGGCTAAAGATCAGTATTGAGAAAAACTAAAGTGTTAAAATTAATGCAGACCTCCTAAAGATAGGTCTAATATCAATTTGAAAATCATATTAGAATTGAGTAAGATTTGATTAAGGGTTGTATTGAGAAAAATCCAAGTGTAAAAAAAAATTGATGTAGACCTCATAAAGATAGGTCTGATATCAATTTGAAAATCAAATCAGAATTGAGCATGATCTGACTAAGGGTTAGTGCTGAGAAAAACCCAGGTTTAAAAAAATTGATGCAGACCTCATAAAGATAGGTCTCATATCAATTTGAAAATCAGATAAGAATTTAGTAAGATCTAACTAGGAATTAGTACTGAGAAAAACCTAAGTGTAAAAAATTTGATGCAGACCTCATAAAAATAGGTATGATATCAATTTGAAATATCGAATCAGGATTGAATAGGATTTAAATAAGAATTTGTTGATAAAGAGATTTAAAAGTTGTAAAGTTAACGCAATGGAATGGATTAAGAGTGGAATGTTGGGAAAAGAAAATGCCAAATTGAAGATAAAAAATCATCGAAGTATCATCTAGGAGTTAGTCTTTTAAAAAAGGATGGTACATTTCCTTTTTAATTTGATCTTTAGAGTGTTAAAATGTACAATGTTATTTTTGGTTATTCCATTTTTCATTGAAAATGCATGTTATAATTGTCGAATTTGACTAAGAATCTAGAGAGACTTCTTCAAAGGATTTTTAATATAAAGATAAGTTATTGTAATAAATGGACAGTAAATGTAAAAATAGAATAATATTCTATTAGTAGAGAATTACGAAATACAAGACACTCAGAGAATTATGTGAACAAACATTGTCTTTAAAAAAAAAAAAAAAAAAACAGAGAGAGTGAGAAAACTAAGGAGCAGGTTCAGATGGGTCAGCTGAAATCTTTTCTACCCTCAAAGCATCCAACTCAGCTTCATGGCTGGTGATCTTCTTATTCTCCATTTAACAAGTTTCAAGTTCATATTCCAAACTGGCCATTTTAATAGCATAAATTGGAGAAGCATCACTACTTTCTAGAAGCCCGACTTGATCTTTCGGTTGCCGGATAAGAACTTCATTAGATTTTGCATCAGAAACCAAATTCTGATTCCTCTTAGACAGATCCTCAATAAGGTTATCCTTAAGCTTGATGATTCTTGCGAATTGACCTTCTTTCAAAACCCATTCCTCCTCTTTAGTGACCAAAGTTCGAGAAGCAGCAACCAAGTCTTCTTCAAACTTTTCAAGTCTTAGAGATTTCTCAGTTAATTCTTTAATTTGATTCTCTCGAGTAATCATCTCGTTTTTTAGTTGAGAAATCTCTGACTGAGAGCCTTGAAACAAACAAACTTGTGCTTCAAGAGCCCTGATTTTATGCTCCAGAGTTGAGTTATTGAGTAAAATTTGTTCACATCGAAAATAAATGAAATATATTTCTAAAATAGAATAACAGAAACAATAAGAAGTTCATAATACTTTAAAAAAAAAAAAAAAGGATTACCGAAGAAGGAATTTTGAAGGAACGAGATTCAGAGCCAACATTCAAAGTCATTTTGCGAACAACTTCTAGAGTTCTCAAAGCTTGGCTGGAAGGTTCAGAGTTAGAAACCCGGATCTCTGATGGCTCTGATTGGTCAGACATTGTCGTCAATGCTATAGGAGATTGACTCTGAAACATAGTTTTGGAAGAAGCAGGAAGACTGACTAGAGAAGTTGTTGTTTCCAAACCATCTGTTGGAAATGGAGAATCTGGGAAACTTTCAAAAATGGAATCAACCCATTCTGCTAAAGTTGTAGTCTCAGCACCCTTTACGAAAGAAGAAACTCCAACAGAAGAATTAAAAGGAAGGGGGGAGTAACTTGAAAAGTAGAAGGAGGAGTAGAAAATTGAGATAACAATTCAGACCCTGAAATTGAATTTGTAGGATCAGAAGGAAGCGTAACTGGTGTATGGGTCGGAGGTACAAAAAGTAAGTATGGGTTGAAATTTGAGGAGGAAAAACCGGAGAAAGAACTAGGAATAATTTTTAATTCAGAAGCCTGAATCAAAGGAATTGAGGATGGTAGAGGTGAACTAACAACAACTTTTGAAGTCTTTTCAACGCTCTAAGTATCAAGTGTTGTGATAGTGAGGGGTTGGACCTCAGGAATGGCAACGACGGTGACAAAAGCAACGGAAGCAGTAATTGAGGGTTGAACTGTGGAAACTGAAGAAATAGGGATTGTCAACTTCTCAACAGCTACTTCAGGATGAAGCTTTTTGGTTGGATGAACTTCAGCCGAATCCACCGTATCCAAAGTTTCCCCGAGAATTTGATCAGGATATTGGAAGTGGGAAAGGCTCCCTGATTAAAATCCTTTCTTGCATTTTTTGTTCTTTTTACTCTCAAGATCTGCAAAAGTGAACACATTAAACTTAAGACTTAGAGAGATCAACGCAATGGAATTCATAATCGTAAAATAAACAATGTAAAATTATACTCACTCTTGTTGGCTATGGACTTAAATCGGACGAGAGATCGAGAAAAAGTGGCAGGTTTGGTGCCCTTTGGAGACGGAGGTTGGGAAGCTTGTTGTAATACCTAGATTTTTCATGTCACTAATTTCTTCTTAAGAAATTAGATTCTATGCCATGAAGGTATTTATGAAAAAGTTCAAGTAAGAGCTTTTATTTGATTATGTGAATTCTTTTGGGTCAGTAAGACTCAAAATAGGTTTTAAGGTTAGAAAACACTCTTTCAAGTCGAAAAGGACGAAAAAGGACGTAATTTCGGAAAAAGTTAAATTTGACCAAGAAAGTCAAATTTTGACCAAGAGTGGTCAATGTGTTGACTTGGCAGTATGGTATGATGCAGTATGAGAAAATACTGTAAAATATGTCAGTATGGGCGAGATAGCTCAAATAGGCTTTAAAACCACCCTAGAAAATCAAGCACACCTAGTTAAGGTCAAGGGCAAAAGGACGTGAAAATATGGAAAACTTGGTCACCAAGTAACCCATTGGGGCCGGTCACATGCAGGGGCATAAATGTCAAAATTTTCACTTTTGGGGCAAAAGTGCAAATTTTGGAAAATTGATGATGTAAGCACATGATGTCATCAAGATGATGTCATCATGATGAGATAAGCTTGGCTTGTTCACCAAGAAAGCAACCGGCCACCTAGGGGGTATTTTTGTAAGAATTTTGCCTTTTGGGGTAAAAGTGTAATTTTTAGAAATTAGTGATGTAAGCATGATGTAAGCACATGATGTCATCAAGATGATGTCATCATGATGAGGTAAGCAAAACTTGGGCTCCAAGGCAGCCAATGACCGGCCAACACCTAGAGCTAGAGGGCATAAATGCAAGAATTTAAACTTTTGGGGCCAAAGTGTAAATTTTGAAAATTGGATGATGTAAGCATGTGATGTCACCAAGATGAGGTCATCTTGCCTTGCTCTCCAAGTGACAGCTGGCCATCTTGACACCTAGCATGCCAATTGCATGATTTTCTCAAAATTTAGGGGCTAAAATGTAATTTTTGGAAAGTTTGCATTTGCCTATAAATAGGGGTGGCATTTAATCATTTAAATTAGAAAATTTGGCCAAACTCTTGCCATTTTTCTGCAGAAAAATCCGAGAGAGAGAGGAGGAGAGAAACCAAGAGAGAACCAAGAGGAAAAAATTGGAAAAAGCCAAGGGAGGCTAGTTAGTGCGCATGTTCGGTTTCAAGCTAGAAACCAAGGGCAAATCTGGAAATTTTGGACCCAATTTCTGGGCAGTGGCCGTGCAGGGGTGAGGAAGAAAGGGGTGAAAAATTTTGGTGCCATTTGGAGAGCTAGAGCAGAGTGTTTGGAGAGCCAAAAGGGAGGGAGATTTCGGTTTGCATACCCTAACCCATCCCTAGGGTTAGCTAAGGTAAAACTCCCTCAAACCCTAACATTTTTCCATGCAAGTTAGATGGGATATTTATGTGTATGTTTGTATGTGCATGGCTGAAAATTGGAACCCCATTTGGAGGGGAAATCCGGACTTGTTGGCAGCCAAGAGGGAGGAGTAAGGAAGTTTGGAATCCAAGCTAGTAAACCAACTTCCAAACCCTAGAGGTAAACCCTAAAACCATAAGCTTTTGGTTTGAGATTTAATGTGGAAATTTAAGTGTATTTCCAAGTCCAATATGTAAGAGCATAAGCTCAAAGTTTTATGGTTAATGCCCTAGACTAGGTGTGGTGCTTGATTAGGGTGTTGCTTAAGGGTGGTTGCTTATGGTTTTGTTTATGCTTGTGTGCATTATATTTGTGCTTGTTGCATGCTAGGATTGCATGGCTTTATGGTTGGTATGTTCCCTATTAGTGTGCAGCCGGTTGTGGCTTGTGTGCATGGTTATTAGAGCTAGTCATGGTTTGGCTTGAATGCATGTATGAAATGTGATGCAACTCTAGTTCATGCAACCCTAGGTTTGTGTAGATTTGGTTTGGGTTGCATGGCTGCGTTAGAATCACGTGTTGATTCATGTGGGACGTTAGTTAACGCTGCATGTTGGTTACTTAGGCTCCCGCGTGATCGGTTGAGTTAGTTCCGCGAAGTAGGACGCGTAAAACCGAGTAAGCACAAAAACTGGCAGATTCGGATCAAATCTGCCCAGTTTTTGGAAAAGTGAAATATAAGGCCTTTAGAGGCCGAATTGGGAAAAACGTAAAACATAAAAGTTGTTCGGAAGAGGTTTTCCTAGGGGACAACGTGAACCGTTTCCCAAAATGAGACCCCAATGGCCTCCGTTTACCCTAAAACCCGTGGCTGATCCCCAGACCCAGTTTTCACTCAGTTTTTCGGGGTCAGCCAGTTTCAAACAAAAACTGGGACGAATCTAGGCCGAATTGGAATTTTTGTAAAACACAAAAGTTTTAGCATTTTTCGAGAGCTACAACTTTTGTGAAGAAAACTTTTTCAGATTACGAACTGATTTTTAAACTGGGATTGTTTTTCGAAGGGTGCGCAGGGAATCCGAAAATTCCTGCACCACTAGCTTTACAAATGTTTCTAGAAAACTGTTTTTCTACTACAAACTATTGTTTTGATTATGGAAAACTGTTCCAAGGGCAGTTTTCAACCTCAAATGATTTTATGAAGCACTAATCCAAGAGTTTGGATTTTTACGATTTAAGTAAAGGATTTTTAAAAGTTAAGAAAGAAGTTTTGGGATTAATTTCCCTAAATTTTCCAAGTAAGGAAAATGAATTTTTCAAGCTAGAGTATAGCAAGCGATTAGTTTACGAAAGGTAACCGGGAGTTATACCCGAGTTACTGGGTCAAGCCCAAGGCCCAAAGGTTGACCCAACGAGGGTTGACCATAGTTGACCGAAGTTGACCATTTTTGACCATAGTTGACTTTGGTTGACTAACAAGTGGATTTTAGTTTGATCTTAAGGGTTACTCAATATAACCCTAAAGGATACCCGTTTGAGCTAAGATATTGGGTTAGGAAAGTAACCCAATGATTTGTGGATTAAGGATGAAGCCCAGGGTTGGAAGATGATCTAACCCTAATGGTATGTTATGTTATGGGCTTAGTACACAAGGTTATCCAATGTAACCAAGTAAGACGTTATGCACAAGGGACATACAACCAAGACCATGTAAGGTAAGCATGTTGGTTAGGTCACCAACCTTTCACGAGTTTAAGTTAGACAATGTCCTTTATCGAGCAGGATAGAACCTGCAGCTGTACCGGAAAAGGAACAGCGTTAGTTGGGACAATAAATCAAGAGCATAGGACGGAAGGTAAGTACAACTCCGCCTACAGCATGAACACATGTTTGTTTGCATATGATGTTTTTAAGAAATCATGAATAGCATTTCATGATTTATGATGTTATGAAGTAGTACGTTATGACATGATGATATGTTAAGTATGTCCATGTTTCATGTTAAGATGTAGTATGTTATGAAGTATGTTATGTTATGTATGATGTTACGTTAAGATGCAGTATGTCCATGTTTCATGTTAAGTTATGAGATAGTATGTTATGATAAAGTATGTTATGTTTTATGTTCGATATCTTGGCATCATAAAGCATGCTCACTAATAATGAATCATATGGTAAGAATAAGTTCTTAAGATACGAGATAAGTTAAGTAAAGATTGTTGTGTTGTACTGGCTTGCCCTTGTGGTGGGTTCAAATGGTATATTCCATGGTTTGACTTGGATTGGATTGGCTGCCTTCACTACTCCATGTTAAACGTCTTGTTTCATGGTTTGAGTTGGATTGGACGGACCGCCTTCAACCACTCCATGGTTATGTACCACAGTACATGCGCACATGTTATAGAGTAAGATAATAAGGAACCATAATTGATTAATAAGAAATCATAACCTGTTCATGCATTTTGTGTTTCAGTTGCATGCGGATTGAATATTGTGCTTACTGGGCTTTTAGCTCATTACTTACGTTCATGCTGTAGGTAAGCTACCTACCGGCAATACCTGATACGAGACTGTGGAAAGACGGTGCTGCGGACTGTGAAATGTGGGATGGACACCACCACGGATTTCCATAAAAGGTGTTTGAAAGGAAAATGTGTTTACATTATGTTTTAAGTATGTATGGCAAGGTTTCAGTATGTATGGCAACGAGTTGCCTCGTGTTGTACTGATCCGCATTAGGTCGGGTTGGCCCACGATTTACGTTTATGTATGATAGCTTTCCCATTAGGTGAAAGCTCAGTACTCGAGTGAGTACATACGAAGAAGATATGTTCCTATATATAAGTTTAAGTTTATGTTTAAGCCTAAGTTTAAGGCTTCATGTTTTATGTAAGTAACGTGTTTAAGTCACGATTTTAAAATGAAGTTAAAGCTTTTAAGTTTTAAAGGAGTAAAAAAAAAAAAAAAAAAAAATTTTACTCTAAAAAATTGGGTAAGTTTAAGTTAAGTAAGTATAGTCACGACCGTCATTCGCGTGGTCAGTCATACGTGGGTGGTCGGGGCGTGACACTTGTGATAGAATCGAGGGACTTTACGATTTGGCTGAAGAGATGGGTAGTATCTACTAACCATTTCTTAAACTTACTAAGGAAATTTGTGTTTGCAGAGTAGTCAAAACTATTATTCGGACAGATAAATCTGAGGAAAGTAAGACATTCAGGGCGAATGATAGCCCAAATATCACAAAAGGTGGATTGAATTACTATTATTGATAATCTATGTCATCATCATTGACTTCCCTATTATTGATAGCTCGGTAATTATTCTTTGCAAAGTCAAATCCATAGCTTTCGTAGAACTCAACCATGCTCTTGAACCTCCTCTGGGACGAATCCTTCAGTGCAGTGATCCAGCCTAATTCAAAACCATTGCAGCCCAGACGCGAACCCAATCTAAGATACTAGTCACGAAAATACGCTTTAGCCTCATGGATTTTCTCTTTACATGTCTGCTTCAATCTATTATTAGCTTTTAAGAGATTAGCAGATAACCTCTTCACTCCGTCCAGCTGATTTTCTAGCAATTTGACATACAGATGAGGTTTAGGAGGTTGCTCATAATGAGAATCATCCAAGAGCTCAATGATAGCCTTGCCAGAGGAATCTTGGGCATTATTTTTCTCATTAGTCAATCTTCGAATAAAATCTTCAAATTCTAGCATATGCTCCTTTGATGCTCTGTTTTCTAGTCAGAGCCTCATTCCTCTTACTAAAGGAGTTGACAAGAACAGGAATGGATGGGTCAGGATTTGAAGAGACAGACGGATCGCGAGCTTGAAGCTCAAACTGAAGTTTGTAGATTTCGTTATAAAGAATAGAGATTTAATCCTCGTAAGAAGATCTCTCGGTAACGGACAGAGGATTGCTGTTAACTCAATTTTGTAAACGAGAAATCTCCAAAATATCCTTTTCGTGAAGACTTTTAGGACATGAAATTTCTCTGCTATCTTTCTGATGCTGATCTTCTAACTCTTGGATCCTAGTAGCTTGTTTATCAATTTCAGACCGAACTTGAGGGCTAGCATGAAGATCAGATTGAAGAGCCTCTAGTCTGCTTAGAGCCTATTCTTTTTCTTTCTTTTCTTCATCCCGCTCTTTGAAAGCTTTTTCATACAGATACTTAAATTTGTCCTGTTCTTGGATAGCTGGCCGAAGTTGGTGAATAGCACCATGGTGAGCTTCCTTATATAGAATATCGACAGATATACCCATACTATCCAATTTTTTTTAAGAATATTGGAATTGCCAATGGATAAGAGTGGGAGTATCGAGGGCTTGCTTGATAACTCTACCAATATGAGGGTTACGAGGCACATCTCCATTCAGAACTGGCACTCCACTAGGACGAAGAAAGCATGGATGCCAAATTTCAGTCTCATTGTCATCATGATAAGCGATGAAATTCCCTTGACCGCCAAGACGATCAATGCCTTCGGGAAGTGGTCGGTAGGACGGATTTTCATAAGGATCTTTGCAGCGACGCTTCTGTCTGAAAGAACAGAGATGATCTGATTCAGAATGGGAATGCATGCCATGAACATCAGCACGTTCTTCTTCAGTCATGAACAATCTGTATCCGCCAATCTTACGACAAGCATAATAAGGATTCAGAGTAGAGATTCAGGGCTTGACGGTAAAGTTTGACCATGGTACGCTTAGTACAAGGAGAATGAGCAGATGAAGAGAAAAGTTTGTCAAAACGGAGATTGTTTGAATGAGCAATAGAACAAAGATATTGCCTGCGATCTGGTGAAGTATGTGCAAACTATAAAGCTCTGTCGTCGTCAAAAGTGTTAAAGCAAGTTAGACACTAAAAGATTAGGATCGGATTTCCAATTTCCTCTTACTAAAACAGGGTATCTGTCCCACAAGGGATCATTATGAACCATAAAATCAGCAAAGATGATGGCCATACCCATTTAAGGAGAAAGTATTAAAAGAATTGACCAAGCGGTTCAAAATGAAAGAAGAAAAGATATCAGCAAGAGTAAATGAGTAGCCTTGATCTTCATTGGCATACACATATCCTTCTATTAATCCACATGAGGAACGGCCAATTTGAAAGGGAGAAAGTTGGGACACCTCAAGGAATTCGATAATGAATGGGTGAAGGGGAAATTTGAGTGACCTGATATGATCTAAGGCGAAAATGGCACTCCCAGGCTAAATGTTTTCACCTAAATAAATATCTGCATCATTAGGGATGGGAGAACAGTATTAACTTTTTTTAAGCATTTTATGATTAAAACAGTATTAACTTATGTTAAAAATATCCTTAATCTACAAAAAAAATAAAAATAAAATAAAATAAAATAAAATACTCGTGAGCCTTGATCATAGTTTCCATTTTTTAGAGTAACAACAGTTAGCAGTCGTATTAATTTGATGATGATGATAATAATAATAATATTAATAAGTACAGTCATAATGATCAGTTTTAGCAAATAAACGAATAATTAATGTTTGTAGCAAAATTAAATTTCTTTCTTAATAAGAATATGCAGTATTTAGCTGGCTAGACTGTAGTTAAATACAATTAAAGTAATAAAATATGTTGTTTAAAATGGTCATTACAAAACATATTAGAACTTATATTTTATATGTAACTGTTTCCTAATTTTTTTTTTTTTTTTTTTATGTATTACTCTTAAATTTTGATTTCTTAGAACTTTTCTTTGCTCATTTTCACTTTTCGTATTCTTTCCTAATTTTCTTTCTCATCCACTCTCTAAAATTTCTTTTTTATCACACGGCTGATCTCTTTGAAATTTTCTCTCATCTCTTCTCTCTTAAACTTTCTTTTTCTCTTTGTTGACAATTTCTTTCCTCCTTTTCTCGTAACTTTCTCTCAGCTTTTTTGGCCTCCTCCTTTTATATAATACTAATTGGATAACATGCACTTCGTGCATGAAGAATAGACAAGCAAAAGCACTTAGCGGCCCCATTAGGGAGGATGAAAGACACTTTTTCGTGCTTTTACAATGTAGTAGGAGACTAGTGATGAGCGAGCGAATGCTCTTCACGTGGCACACACGTTTCAAAAAAAATTAGTAAATTAAAATGTTATGAGAGGATTGTAGGGAAAAAAATGTTTAATAAAGATACGTTTGAGAAAAATTACTTTAATAGTGGCAGAAAAGAAAAGAAAAGAAAAGAAAAAGTGCTTCAGCCACTCTCATTTAAACAAAAAAATAAAATAAAAATCGGTAAATCAAATAGAAAATTAATTAGGAGGTCCTATAATTAATAGTTGGATGTTTTTAGAAAATGATATAGAATTTTATAAACGAATATCAAAGTACTTGATTTGCTTAATTATTCGTGTTGACAGCATCCTTAATTTGAGTCTTTACTTTCAGCATCTGAGCTCTTATTATCTTTGTTTTTGTTACATTATGATATGATAAACATAAAGTCATTGTCTTGATATGATTTACTGTTTTTTGTTTTCCTTTTCCAACCTACTGAGTATTTGGCTCACCCTATCTTTTATTACTTTCCCCCTCTAGCGTTAGCAATATTTTATCTGCTGAGCAATATTTGAGTTCAATCTTGTCAAGACTCGATAATTGGTTTGTTTTGTGATTTTGTTATTCTAATTTTGAGTTGTACTACTATCTGGTGTATATAAACCGGATCAGTTGACCTCTGTCTTAGAATTATAAATTATTTTGAGAAATCATTAATTATTTTATAAATAAGTGAAATTTTTAAACTTCGGCGCAATATGTTATTATTGATTTTTACAGAAAGTTTATTTTTATCGGATTTTGCTGGTAAATCCTGATTTTAGTTAGCTTAAACATAATTAATCTAAATTAATCACGATTCTCGTGTTTGGATCGTGACACCACTGCCGAGCATTTTTAGTTTGTCCGTGGTACGGCAATAATAACTATCCACTAGGAGATATAAACGGCTAAGAAGAAAGAATTTAAAATAATAATTAGTAAAAGAGTAAATATATTTGCACCCCACAAATTTATAAGTACCGTCACTTAATTAATATCTTTACTAAGAAAATAAGGAAAGTTTTATATTTTCACCATAATGCCTAATTTAACCTTTAATACCCCCACCCTCATTAAACAAAAGGCTCGTTAAAGGTACTTTTTCCCTCGAGCAAACAAGACCTACAACATGTGGAGATTTTTATATTGCGTCTATTTGCAGTCGTATTAAACAAATAGTCTAACGTAAATGTTTTATTTACAAAAAGTGATGTAATATATTAATATATATATATAAACAAATAAAAAAAAAAGGGAAAACTTGATGTATTTTCATATGATTTTTATCATAATATTATTGGTGAATACAATTTAAAAAAAATATTGCAATTTAGTGGGGATATTTATATGTTTAAGGTTATCAATATAAGTACTCTTCCTATATTTATTTTTTACTTTAAAAGCAAACCCTATATTTAAAATAATCTAAACATTTGCTCTGTTAACTCTTCATTTGGACCTTAATATGTCCAAAATACCCTTAGCTTAAATTTATTAAATTATTTTCTAAATTTAATTTTGAGGGTATTTACATTATTTTTGAGATGAAAATAAGTTTTGATCGAGAAAAGTATATAGTTATATGTATTAAATATATTATATTGATATTAAGATAAAGAACTTCAAAATGCACAAAATACTTTTTAAATAAAAGTAAAATGCAGGGCATAAAAATATAACTACCTTTTATTTTTAGTTTTTCTTTTTAAGGGTATTTTTGGTTAAAATTAAGTGTTGACCAAAAAAGTGTATAAATTTATATATTAAACGTAATCATATGGTATAAAAATGTAAAATTTGAAAACACAATATATATTTTATAAAAAAAAGTAAAATACGAGATATAAAATAAAAATGTAAATAACCTTAAAGAAAATGATAAAAATTCGAAATTAATAAATAAAGAAAAAAGAAACATGGCATTGCACATAGGCCGGTGTAGAAAGGTGATCCATAGTCACATGCAGCGAACTTTCGCATGTAGGGACCGCATGCTTGTGGAGGATTAAAATCTGATGGACCTATTTTTTATTCATTTTGACCAAAACTTTCCACACCCAATCAGTTTATAATATTTGTTTATTTTATTTTGAGTTGTTTATTTTTTCCGAATATATTTTCCGAAGTGCATATGACCCACAAATGTACCAATTCAAACGCGCCAAGCCAAGGTAAAAGGTTACAATACGATGACATAAATAGTTAGGATAAATTACTCGTTTGATTATTTTTATAAAGTTACAATTTGATCTATAATTTATTTTTTTATGGTTAAAAGTATTAGAAAAACTTTAATTGATAAAAATTATCATCAAATCTAAAATCTCATGTTAAATCATCAAGAGAAACTAATCAGAAGTGTATTTGAATCCATCGAGACAAATTAGAGAATAAATGAGTCTTACATAGTCAAATCTTCTTATGTTCTTAAGATACTCTATGTATTCTCTCTCTTTAATGGGGAAGGAGGAGGAGTGCAAAATGTTATGTTTATTGATTTGATTTGGGGACTACAACCCTTATAATGACCCTCATATACTAACTTAAATTAGAATTTTATCAACCCTAATTTAATTAGTATTGAGTTTCTACACAATAAAGCTCATACCCAATAGATATCTCTAGAACCCAATTAATAGATCACTTACTGGCCCTATTAAATTAGATAACTTATAATATAATTGTCATTTAATATATAAGCCCATAATAAGAAATTAATAAAATCCCAACAAAAAGATCTCTAAACTCTTTAAAATGATATAAAATGATCATTTTTATTAATATATATTAAAATTTTAAAAGAAAATATTACGTTAATCACACTTGAATTACTATTTGAGGGTGATTAATAAATAAAAATTTACACAATTCAATTTACATGTATCATATACATAATCCATTTCGTCAAAATTTTCACTTTTATTAGTAAAAATGACAAAATTGCACCATTTCAAAGAGTTTAGCAACCTTTTAGTTATAACCAAATCATAGCTTCGTAAAATGGTTAGGAACTAAACGAGTAATTTTCTAAATATAATAATAATAATGGCTTAGCATACTACCTATAAGAAGTTGACACGTGTATAAGTTATAAATGTAGTAGGTATATAGCCAAAGTTTTTATTGACAAATTAATATCCGATGGACTATTTGCATTATTAGAAAGGCTAAAGAAAGTTCCACCCAAAAAATTAAAAAATAAAAAATAAAAAAGGGTAAAGAAAGACTTTGCATTTTCATATATATAATATAGGTCTTCGTCAACTACCTGCACCGCACTAGTTCTCATCTTCAGTCTTCACCAATTTACTCTCTAGAATACAATTGTCGTCTCATTTTCCGTCTTTGAAGCAAATAAACCAAGCAATTGCGCAGCAATATTCAGCTTCTCCAAGAGGTACGTAAATTTCTTATTAACTACTCACTACTTCATGTGAACGTGTAGCCTTCAAAGTTGATATATACTTGTATATATATTTAATATTTATGGTCTTGAGTCTAATATCTCCCCTCTATTCTTTTACCTTATTAGTTGTGACTTTTTTTTTTCCCCCTTCGATCTCGTAGAAGAAAGTTCCATTTATGAAAATTAGTTCTTCTTCATCTAATATTCTTAAACAAAAAAAAAGTTTTTTTTTAATGAATATAAACAAAAAATAAGGCCATTTAAAACAGATATATGTTAATTATTTAGTTGTTTCTTCGTTTTAAATTTTACCAAAGTATATAACTCACTTTGAAGAGTGAAACCAGACCCAAACCTCCATATATTATATCCAACGGCCTTATTTCATCTCCAAATTTTGCAAAAAGCCTTAGTCGGAAAACTTTCAATTTTCTCTTTGAATTTTCTGGTCGCACAGCCATATAAATAAAATATTTATTTTCTCATCTTATATTTGTTTTGTGAAATAATACTCGATATTACTTCCAAAACACCAAAAAAGAAAAAAGTACTCGATATCATCAATGTGTTGACTATCATTTTTTTCTAAGGAAACAGTTGTTTTTTGTTTTTTGTTTTTATTTTTTTTGTTTTGTTTTGTTTTTTTTAATTTTTCTTTTTAAATTTTGGCAGCTCATGTGTTAGGATCTAATATGTATGCGGATCCCAGAATATTGTGTGGGATTGAACTAGAATCTAAATCACTATTACAAATATTTTACTCTTTTTATAGTGATTATAAAATAATAGAATTATTTAGCTCTTCATGATAGTCTTGGATAAGTTTTTTCTGCCAAATACTAAACTGACAATTTAGATGTGAAAATAGTAAATCAACCAAAAATAAAAATTAAAACAAAAAACGAGGAAGGTACAAAGAACTACTACGTCAGAAAGGAAGAAAAACAAATAAAAAGTAAACGAGATGATTTAAAAAATCACCAAAATAATGGAAAAGTTACCCTTCTGTATGACTATACTAGTTGATGCTAATTGAAGTAATTAAATATTAGCCTGTTGACTTGAAAAGCTCGACATATGACCCAAAATAAATAAATAAAAAAAAAAGAAAGGTAAATGAAATAAATACCCCAAGAAAGAGACATGTGGGAATCTAGTGGACTAGCCACCAACTAGTTAAATATTAGATACCGAAATATGACAAAATTGCCCTTAGAGTTTTTTCCCCCTTTGTACAAGTTTTTGTGCAAATATGCTAAAACCTAATTAAAGGATTGAGGATAATTTTTCTACCAAAACAAATGTGTAAAGAGTTATTCATTTTTTTTTTAATTTTTTGTATGCACAAACAAGAACACACATTAATTGAAGTATGTACTGAATTAGAAAAAAGCTTCGATGGAATAAATAAAACTAGAAATGAAATGAAAACCCTGCACGGCCAATGGGTCACCAATCATGGGACAAGATTGGCACACTGCAAGAGACATAGTACCAGAATATGATTTTTTTTTTTTTTTTTGTAGATATCAATTTTTTTTAAGGCTTCTAAACACTGTTATAGTGAAAACACTGAGAAAATTACGTGTAAACCATGGGATTGGATTTTTGCCTCAACTTTTTTCATATACACATTTTTTTACGGGCAGATCGACCACAATGGCGTTCAGAAGAAGGAACTGGGTGGACCATAAGTGAACCATACTAAGTTACAACTTTCAGGCAATCACTGTAATTTTTGCCCCCAACTTTTTTTGTTTTCATATTTATGACCTTTTACTAATCACAGTGCATTGACCAGCCACTAAAAAGTTCATAATGATAGATGCATAGTGATAGATGTATAGTAACATGTAAATCTACACATTGTCACAATTAATAAAAATAAGGTTAACGAAATATAGGATAAAGTGTCGTACCAACCTCCAATTAGTGAGAGGATATGGTAAGGACGAAAGTTATAAGTTATGACCTTGGAGATTGTTGAAGGGACTCTCATAACTCCCCATTGGTTGCGTGCATATGGGTACGACACACAGCCCTTAAGTAGAAAATATATTTATACAATAAAGCATCATTGAAAATACATAGATCACATGCATTTTGAACATTCATGTTGTGACATGTGATGATATGATATATGAAAATTTTTTATAAGTTATAGTTTGTACTTGCTGAGCGAAAGCTCATAGGTGTGTGCTCGTGCTATAGGTAATGCGGGTAAGCAGCCCACCACTTAGATGTATTCTAGACTGGCAAAGCAATGTAGAGACGATGAAGGAAAGGAGTGTGATACCACCAAAAATTTAATTTCTACATTAAGAATTCTTAAATTATTTTGTATCGATTATCTTTATAATTATGTTTCAATATTTCGGTATTACTAAACTAATAGGAGTATTTTATGAGAAAACGACTTTAGGGTCTTTTTTTTTAAATCACATGATGTTATAGCTTTTTAAATATTATCTAAACATGAATTTGAGTATGATGTTTATTATATAGAAATTTCAATTTTCTCAGTTAAAGTTTTAGTATATTTAACTTTTCAAGTACAAGTATGATTTGTTTTAAAAAGTTAAAAAAAAAAAAAAAGTTATGTAATTTTGGAACCAAACGTAAACAAGCTTTAAGACAATATGAATTAAGAATAAGTAATACTTAGTTAATGGTCCAAAAAGTCAGGTCATTACAGTTGGTATCAGAATGGTATCCTACCATCCTACCTTACGTCATTTCCACATTAGTTTACGCCTATTCAAATAAGTTAAAATTCTTTTTTTCAATTAGTGGTTTGGTTTGTTATTGACTTTAATTTTATAACTAGATATCTCCGTACTTTCATAATGTCACCGATTAGAGGATCATCATCCCAAGACCGACTTTTTAGTGAGCTCGGTACTAAAATAACGTCTGTATTTCAGATAGTTAGACCAGAGCACTACTACGGAGAAACTCATCCGAGAGATTAGCTACATCACATAAAGTCCTTATGTAGCTTGTGCGGCATAACACGAGAGGCATGAGTAGGACTAGCAGTGATCCAGCTGAGGCGTGTTGCTAGGCATTGGTGGAAGTCTAGTGGACTAGACTTGAATCTCGCTTGTTAGAGGGATTTTTGTCGCAACATTTCCAAGCACTTTGCAGGTTCCTTTCTTTACAGAGAGAAGATGGCTGACTTGACCTATGCACAATGACATTGTTTCTTCACTCGGGCGGCTGGATGGGCACTTGCACAGGGTGAGAGCATGCAAGAGTATAAACACCGATTCGAGGAGGATCTCTTAGCTGAGTGCCCTTATGATCTGTGCCAAGAGGACGCATGTGAGCTGTTTTGGCAGGGAATTCCACATGAGATACAAGCACTGGTCTACTTTCCCTAACCCTATCCCGATCATGATCACTTATGATCGGAGGTCATTTACTCTGAGATGCATCTGAGAGCGGAAAGGGTAGGCACTCCACCAGCGGGAGGAGTAGAGGATGCAGAGGACATATTACGCCGAGATGCATCTAAGCGCTGGTCTACTTGCCCCTTCTAGATCCTTGCTACTGCATATCCAAAGCGACCCAGTCAGTGATTTAGTCAAAAAGTGATGTTAATTAACGGATTCCCTCCAACAATTAAGAAAATGACTACTGTAATAACGTTTTTAATAGTTTAGAGTTAGTCCAACTATTAAAAAAAAAAAAGACGGATATCAAAATTGTACAAACTTGAAAGTTTTGAGACTAACCTATCAATTTACCCCTATTATTAACTAGTTCTTTTTCTCCCTTCTAAAAAATTACTTTTGAGTGATCTTATTCTTCAACATTTTAATGAAATTTTTATAACTTTTTTTGTTTGCGCATTAGGTACAGTTGACTGGTCATAACCATTTTATGAGAAAACAATGGAAGGAGTGTACAAGTCAAGAGCAGTCGTGCATATAAAAGACGATCAAGCAGGGACAGAAATGAGTAAAGTAATTAGTGGTGTAACATCCATATCATCATGCTCACAAGTACATCAACATGCGATTGACATTATTGATAATGTTGTTGCTAATTCAACTAATCCTCGGATTCCCTCTTCTCATGATCATCTGCTGGAGGATAACAGTAAGCTGTCTTATTTCTCTCTTTTTTGTCCCTGTTTAACGTGAAAGACCACTCTCAATTGTCATTAGCAAATTAGTGTATGTATTAGCGCAATCTGGTATATCCAAACTGCTAGTTAACTACTGAGTAAAAAAGTTAAAAATGTTAAAATAGGTTATACGATGTGATATTAAAATAGGTTGTAGTCATTATTAACTATTTGGTTAACTTATTACCAAGGGTAGAATAGTCTTTTCTCATTAAGGATACAATAGTCTTTCGTTATTTTCTGCAAGTCTATATAAATAATATTTTTTGATGTATTTAATGATTATGCATTAAAAAAAAACCCGAACTTTCTTTTTCTCCCAATTTGATTCTTGAGTTCAAAAAAACAAAAAAGATTAAAATATATATATATATATATATCAAAAAGTTAGCTATATTACCTAGAACACTCCAATAATCGTGATTAGCAACACAGATGATAGTGATTTACTATAGATAGTAGTACTAGCTATAGGATCATACATAAATAATATCTTTTACCATAATTATAAATTTAGTACTTTTATAAATAAACAATTGTAACTTAATTTTATAAAACGGTACCTTTATTTTATTATGTCAGTTATTAGTAAGAAAACCTTTGCTATATAGAAACGTATATAATGGGGAAAAAAATTTCAACTTAGAATAGCATGTAAATTAATCAAAAACTTCATGTTTGTATAAATCAAGCCTTTTAGGATATATTTGGTATATTGTAATAGCATTCCGTATTGTATTATTTAAAATAATACAATGTTTGGCAATATCTTTGTATTGCATATGTTAATACGAAATCAAAAATCAATACAATACGGACTGTAATATCTTATACGACAAAAACCTCTGTATTAAACTGTATTGTATAATTTAATCTAAATGGTTATATCAAAAAACAAACTATAATAGATTTCAGTATAGAGGTCGGGTCGGGCTTCCGGATGAGAGTTGAGTCAAGTTTCAGTATGAAGTCAAGGTCAGGTTTCAAGGTCGGATTTCAGGACGGGTTCGGAGTCGGGTTTTGGGATGAGAGTCAAGTTGGGTTTCGGGACAGGGTTGGGATGGGTTTTGGGATGGGGTTGGGGTCGGGGTCGGGATGGGGTTTGGCGGTCGGGATTCTGGATGAGGGTCGGGGTTGGGCTTCAAGGGTCGGATTTTGGTGTTGGGATTCAGGACGGGGATTAGGGTCGGGGTCGGGATCAGGATAAAGGACGATGATCGGGGTCGGCGGGATGAAATTTGGGGTCGGGGTTGGGTTTCGGCATGTGAGTCGGGATCGGGTTTCGAGATGGTGTCGGGATCGAGTTTTGGGACGTGGTCGGGGTCGGGTTTTGAAGTCGGTGATGGTGGTTAGATTTCGAAGTTGATGTCGGTGTCGGGTTTTGGGATGGGGGTTGGGGTCGGGTTTCGGAACGGGGGTTGGGGTAATGTTTCGAAACGAGGGTTGGGGTCGTGTTTTGGGGTCGGGGTTGAGTTTTGGTACGGGGGCTGGGTTGGGTTTCGAGATGGATTCGAGGTCGGGTTTCAGAACAAGGGTCGTGGTCTGGTTTTGGGATGCGGTTGGTCGAGTTTCGGGATAGAAACTCGTCCTCACCCCAATTCCGAAATCTGACCCCGATGCCCAAACCCAACCCCCACCCTGACCCCATCTCGAAACTTGACCCTCGTCTAGAAACCCGACTCCGACTTCCATTCCGAAACCCAACCTTGACCTCGAAACCCGACCCCGAAACCCAAATCCGACCCCGATCCTCGTCCCTAAAGCTGACCACGACTCTCGTCCCATAACTCGACCCCAACCCCTATTTCAAAACCTGACCTCGACCTTGACTCCTGTCCCAAAACCCGACCCCGACCCCGACCTAGAAACCTGACTCTGGTGTTGGGTTCATAGCATAAATTTTATCTTTTGAAAACCCAATTCTTTATGCAATACAATACGGTGACAAACGAACAACATACTATGTTAATATTGTAATGCAATGCAAAACCAAACATCATATTGTATAATAATACAATATTATACAATGCATATAATTCAATACAATACAACGTGTCAAACGTGTCCTTAATTTATTGTATTCTTAGTTTCAATAAGGGCTAGCTTCTCTCTTAAAAACAAACAGAGTTCTTTTAAAAAGAATAAAGGAATTAAGAAAAAGCTTAATGCTGCCACAGCCCACACGTAAAGTTAAAGATATATATATAATTTGCTTTGTTTTTATGATTTTAAAAACTGGATGTACGAAAACATGATTCAAAAATCGTAGAGTGGACTTTTTATGTCTCAAAAAAGAAAAAAAAAAATCACAAAATTGCTCTGCTTTTGTTTTGATACAGAAGAAGCACGGCTGAAGTACTTGAGAGTTTGTGTACCTCTCACCAAAGCTGCATTAAGAGGTGATTGGGGAACTGCTAAAGTTTACATAGATGAAGATCGAAGCATTTTAACGACCGGTATTACAAAAGAATGTCGTACTGTCCTCCACCTCGCAGCGGGAACCGGCTGCGTGCACTTTGTCGAGCAGTTGGTTGGAATGATGACCAGCGAAGAACTCGAACTTCGAGATGGCAAAGGGAACACCGCCATGTGTTTTGCGGCCATAAATGGCAGTGTTCAGGTCGCTGAAATTTTGCTGGCAAAGAACAAGTTACTTGCAACAACTCGTGGTGGTCAGGGAATGACACCACTTTATATGGCTGTTTTGTTTGGACGATCCGAGATGGCCTGGCTGTTGTACTCGAAAACTGTAGAAAGTTTCGAGGAAAAAGATCGAATTGGCATTTTTTTCACATCCATCGACTCTGGCCTCTACGGTATGTTCTTATCAACATATTAATCTCACAATGTCTTTTTTTTTTTTTTTTTCCCCTCATCAACTTATTAACCCTATCTATTTTAAATTTGTTTCCATTAGTTAAGATTAGTGCAAATGTTGTTAATTTTGCAGATTTGGCACTAAAAATTCTAAAGCATAACATGTCATTGGCCGAAGCTCGTGATAAGGATGGCAAGACAGCTTTGCATCTCTTGGCTCAAACACCTTCAGCATTTGCCAACGACAACTCAAGAAGATGGAGTGAAGTCCTCAAATCATGTAAGTCTTATTAGTTCTCTATACGAATCTTCACGGCTAGAATTTTTCTTGTTAAAAAATTGAATAAAGAAAAATGAATCAAATAATTAAAAGATATAGAAACACTAAATATGTTGGAGATTGAAGGTGTACTACTTCATATGTTAGGTATTCTGAAGAGGCTGTTCTACCATAATCCCAAAAATTTTCAACATCGCGAAAACTAGTAGACAAAAAGAAAATTGTTATCTTTATGTCAATAATGTTATATAATCAGTTTATAATGAAATTAAATAACTTTACGTGTAGCAACATAGGTTTTTCCAACATTAAATAAATTAATCTTCCAGCTTTTAACTTATCAAAACGTCAAACTAGATAACAATTTAAATGTTTCTTTTCAAACATTTTCATTCAAATGTTTCCATCCAAACATTATAATCTAGATGGTTCCACACATGGTGGCTTAACCCCTGAAATGTTCATCGTGAGATTACTTATTTATACTGAAGTATGGCTTATCTTTTGATCCTGACTATAGAATGGGTGATTCCTTAATTTGTCAAGCGCATCACACAATTACACTATCAAATATTTCAAATATTACTAGATTCCGTTTGTATTTCATTAAACCTTCATCCTTGTATAGATGTTTCTGGTGCATTATGGCATAACATGCTTTCACTTTCCACTAGTGCCAGGTTTTAAATCTAGATTGAAGAGAAACTCGAAGCAAACAAGTGCCCTTGAGCTAGTGAGATGTCTTTGGGAGTATGTTCTAATCAAAGGTGACGAGTTTGCATTGGACCTGATCAACCAGCCATCGGAGCTATTGTTCGATGCAACAAAATTAGGGAACTTCGAGTTTCTAGCGGAGCTAATAAACTCTTATCCTGATCTAGTATGGGCAACCGATTGTCAAAGCCGAAGTATAATTCATGTTGCCATTCTGTATCGTCATGCAAATATCTTCAACCTAATACATGACATTGGTCCAATCAAAGACATTCTGGCAACTTACAACGAAGATGCCGAGGAGAACAATATATTACATTTAGCTGCAAAGCTACCCCCTCCAGAACGCCTGAACACCGTATCAGGAGCAGCTTTACAAATGCAACAAGAGCTATTGTGGTTCGAGGTACTTCTTTGGAATTCGTTATTTATACTTAAGAATTTGTGTTTCAAACTTTTTCGAAAGAGCGACATTTTATCTTTTTCATTCATCAACTGTAATCTCATTCACATATGTTTATTGTAATTTATGCCCCAGGAAGTGAAAAAAATTGTGCAACCTCATTACATAAAGGAGAAGAATAAGAAAGGAAAAATACCCGAAGAAATATTCAGCAAGAGCCACAAGCTGTTATTAAAAGATGGAGAGGAATGGTTGAAGCACACAGCCCATTCATGTATGATAGTGTCGACCCTCATCGCCACTGTAGTGTTTGCAGCCGCATTTACCTTACCAGGAGGTACCAATAACTCCGGAATTCCCGTCGACCTTCAATACATCTCGTTTCTTATCTTTATCTTGTCCGATGGCTTGGCACTGTTTTCCTCTGTGGTTGCAATACTTATGTTCCTTTCCATCCTCACTTCTCGCTACGCTGAAAATGACTTCCTCAAATCACTACCGTTGAAGTTGATGATTGGACTAGCAGCGCTCTTCTTCTCTATCATAACCATGATGATAGCTTTCAGCTTCACTTTCGTTATTGCTTATAATAATTCTGGGTTAAAATGGGTCCCTTTCTTGATTTCTATTTCCGCAATTTTTCCCATTTTGGTGTTTGCTTTTCTCCAGTTTCCCCTTCTGCTTGACACTTTCAGTTCAACTTATTGGTCTAGAACTGATCTATTCCAGCCAAACAGACACATGTTGTACTAGGAAGAAAGTTGAGATCAACATCTATTCGCGTATTTTGTACATATTCTTAGATTTCTGACGTTTGAACTTTTAATTTGATAATCATCATTAGAGTTATATTGTACTATACTTTTCTCCATAAATAATCTAATTTTAAGCTGTAAAATTATATATAAAATCTATTGAAAATCAAGCTACGTATAAAGAAAACAGGACCCGAGTATATATGACAATTAGAGGAAAAAAGAAACTTAAATATTCTTGTGCAATGGACGTTTAGGGAGGAAAAACATAACAAAGAAAAGATAGCTATAAAATTTGTATGCAGAAAAACATTCCTGCCAATTAATGAAGGAGAATGAGCACCTTCATACAGTTGAAGAAGCCAAGTCTCAAAGATAAAGGAAGATAATTCAGGCAAAATTTAATCAACTAGCAGGAAATGAGAGAAAAGAGACAACGGATCGAGGAGATAGTGGAATCAACTTCACAACCATTAATAACATGAAAAAAAAAATGACGACAAACTCTAAATTAGAAACATAACATCTTACATAGGCCGGCGTGGAAAGGTGTGATCCAAAGTCACCAGCAAGCTGCAGCGAAGTTTCGCATGTAGGGACCGAACGTTTGTCGATTAAAATCTGATTGGTCTTTTTCTCCTTTCGACCAAAAGTTTTCCACACCCAATCAGTTTTATTTATTTATTTATTTACTGGTTGAGATTTTTTCAAGGTCAGAGGAAGTTGGAAGGTGGAATCTTCCTACCTTGACAAGATAGTACTGAAGCTAAACTCCAAACTCATTTCCCCAGTGTATGTGACCCACAAAACGTGTTCCATTAGTGACTCGGTCTTCGGTCAGAAAAGTAATTATTGGCTTAACGTATGACCCAACAAAACAGGTTTTTTTTTTTTTTTTTTTTTCTGAAAGCCAATCAAAAGCTGACACCTGTGAGTGATAATGTAGTGGTAAGGCCAAAGTGCTATTTAACAAATAATATCCGATGGACTAAATGAAAGTTCTATTTATGATCGAACTGTCAAGATTTGTATTAAAAAAAAAATCCGATGGAGCATCTGCACTAAACAAAGATTCGCAAATTATAATTGCACGTCAAAATCTCCATTACTACAAAGGCTTTAAGTTCCATCCAAAATATTAAAAAATAATTTTAAAAAAAAGGGTAAAGAAAGACTTGGCATTTTTATAAATGTAGGTCTCGTCAACGACCTACACTAGTTCTCAATTTCTCATCTTCTTACCCAATTCTACACTCTAGAAAACAATTTGTGGTCTTATTTTACTTCTTGAAGCGAGTTAACCAAGCAATTGCTCAGCAATATTCAGCTTCTCCAAGAGGTACGTAAATTTCTCAACTACTTCACTACTTCATGTGAACGTGCAGCCTTCAAAGTTGATACTCTAAAACTTCATTCAGTTGTGTGTCTATACATATATATTATATGCTTATACTTTACACACACACACACACACACACGCATGTGGGCTTGAGTCTATAATATTATCTCCCATCTATTCTTTTGCCTTATTCGTTCTGATTTTCTTTCTTCAAGTTAAAGTTTCATTGCTTCTAATAATTAGGTCCTCAATAATTTTCTTAAACAAAAAAAAAAAAAAAAAAAAAAAAAAAAGATTTACTTATTCTTAGAGAAGAAACCAAAATTAAGGCCAATTAAAAGATATATTTGTTGATTAATTGGTAGATTGTTTTGTAATATTTTACCCAACACTTTTTGTATTAAAGCATGTTTTCGTCAAACGACCTTTCGTCTACAAATTTTCTGACCAGCCATAGTCGGAAAACTTTTTTTTTTTTTTTTTTGGCTCAATTTTCTTTTTTAATTTTCTGCTCACTGCTGCGTTTTTAGTACACCCATGGATATAAATTATTTATTTTCTGTTTAATCATCTATTTTTGTTTTGTGAAATAGTACTTGCTATCGGAGAAGGGTTGACTATCATTTTTTTTAGGAAACAAAATTTTATTTATTATTATTATTATTTTTTTTTTTTACTTTTCCGCAGATCATGTGTTTTAGGATCTCACTTACAATATTGTTTGCGATTGGTCTACAATCCAAAGCATTTATAAATATTTTATTCTTTTTATAGAAATTATAAAGGGCGTTCTATAACGGGACTCTCCTCACTTTACTCCATCTGGGGTAAAAAAATTTGACCACCCAATCAATTTTAAACAGTTCAGATTAAAAAGATGCACCAATAAAACATAAAATCTATCGCACCTTATTATTAAGGGTGAGTCTGCTTTAGGGTATCTACCGGTAGAGTCCTTTTTTAGACCGTTGAGATTTATCGAATGGTTAAAATGTTGATGGTGTACCATTTTATCATACACATTACCTCACATAATATTTCCCATCCAAAGTCTTCTCCGTCACTGGTGATCTTTCCGCCGCCAGCGATGGATGCCGGCGACCCACATCCGGCCCCCGGTCGGCCGCTGCCGCCGGTGATTTTCTCTCTCTTCTCTTCTCTCTCTCTTCCCCTTTCTCTCTCTTCTCCTCTCTCCCGCAGCAACTCACCTCCGGCCTCCCCACCACCGGCCTCAGCCCCGACCAGCCGGCCGCCGGTGACCCCCCCCGCTCTATTCCCCTTTCTCTCTGTTCTCCTCTCTCCCGCCGCCGCCCACCCCCGGCCCCTAGCCAGCCCCCAGGCCCCCAGCTTGCCCAGTGGGCCCCCCACCCCAAGCCCCCCTCCCCCGGCCTCCCCCCACCCCCCTGGCACCCCCCCGACGACCCCCCCGGCCCCTCTTTCTCTTCCCTTTTCTCTCTTTTTTCCTTTCTTCTCTCTCTCTCTCTTCCCGGCTCTCGGCCCCCCCAACCCCGGCCGACTGGCGCCCCCCCATCCCACCCCACCCTCTCTTCGCGGGTGGGGTGTGTGGGGGGGCACCGGGCAGCCGGGGGTGGGGGGGCCGAGGGCCGGGAAGATAGAGAGAAGGGAAGAGAGAGAAAGAGAAGAGAGGAAAAGAGAGAGAAAGAGGGGGCCGGGGGGGTCGACGAAGGGGTGCCGGGGGGGCAGGGGGAGGCCGGGGGAGGGGGGCCTTGGGTGGGGGCGCACCGGGCAAGCAAGGGGGCGGGGGGCGGGTTGGGGGCCGGGGGTGGGGGGCGGCAGGAGAGAGGAAAAGAGAGAGAAAGGGGAAGAGAGAGAGAAGAGAAGAGAGAGAAAGGGGAAGAGATAGAGGGGGGTCACCGGCGGTCGGCCGCCCGGGGCTGGGGCCGGTGGTGGGGGGGCCGGTGGTGAGTCGCCGCGGGAGAGGGGAGAAGAGAGAGAAAATCACCGACGGCGGCGGCCGGCCGGGGGCAGAATATGAGTCTCCGATGTCCGTCGCCAGCGGCGGAAAGATCGCCGGTGACGGAGAAGACTTTGGGTGGGAAGTATTATGTGAGATAAGGTGTATGATAATATGGTACACCATCAACGTTTCAGCCGTTCGATTAAATCTTAATTGTTTAAAAAATGACTCTACGGGGTAGAGACCCTAAAACCACATACTCACCCTATTATTAATTGACAAAATATTTAAAAAAATTTATTAAAAAAAAAAACTCATGTTCTCTCCTCCGATCACCCCTGCCACCACCCTCCTGAACTCGTCGCCGGAGAAGAAGATCCTGCGACCATCTCCGGGGTGTCACGCACGCCCATCGTGAAATCCCGGAAAATGGGTTTTGACCCACAGTTGCGGTCGGAGTCATCGGACGACGGACTCCACGAGGAATCACGACAGGCGCTTGGGCGGCCGCCGAGGGACGTCGTCCCCGACCTCTGTCGCCCAGATCCGCGACGGAAAAGCAGTCGCGCGCCCACCCAAGCTGTTGAGAAGCCCGATCGGACGACGGACTCCGAGGCACTTCGGCGGAGAAGATTTTGGGATCACGCCGCCGAGGGACGTTGTCCTCAACTTCCGTCGCCCGGATCCGCGCTGTAAATGCAGTCTCCATCACTGTCGCCGCCCAAAGCCGTTGAGATCGTCGCGCCGATGATCACAACCTGCGTATGGGTTGGGTCACGCCGGTGGGTTGGATCATTGCGACGGTGTGACCCACGTGGCCTCCACGACTTGGCGCCGTCGTTCCACCTGTACCGGGAGTCCTCCGCCGCTACATGGCTTCGCCGTCGTCTCGCCAACGAGATCTCACCGGCATGGCTTCGGGCTTAGGCACTGAACTAGGAGAAATGTTTTTAGTTTTGATATATATATATTTTTTTTTGTGTGTTTGTATCATCATGTGTAGCCAATCTCATGATTATTGAGTGTAATCTTTTAAACTGAAGCGTCCAAAATCAGTCCGTCAGTCAAAAATTTTTACAGGAGTAAAATGGGGAAGTGTCCCGGTAGAACTCTCCAATTATAAAAATTAGAATTATAGGTCCTCGTGATAGCTTTGGATAAGTTTTTCTCCCAATTAATATACAAAAATGACAATTTGAAAATATAAATAGTAATAAACCGGCTAAAGCCACTACGTCAGAATGGAAGGAAAACAACAGAAGTAAACGAGATGATTTACATAATCACATATTGAAAAAGTTGTAGTCACACCCTTTATACGATGACTGTGTTATTTGAGACTCATTGAAGTAATTAATCAGCTTTGACTTGTAAAGCTCAACATGTATTAAAGCTCTACATATATGACCAAAACTTAAATAAATAAAAATAAAAATAAAAAACTATCAAAATAAGTACACCAAGAAAGAGACATGTGGGCGTGGGCATTTTTTTTTTTTTTTTTCAACTTTCTTCTTCTTCTTCAGAATCTATTGGACTATCCATCACTCACCTGCTAGTAATGATAAAAATATCGACAACTCCAATTAAATTTTCTCAAAATTATTTAAAATTAATGGGGCTTGATACAGTGATAAAGATATTTTTTATCAGAGTATACATGAAATATCGATACTTTTTTTATAGTATCCGTAACATATCAATATCCATTTTCTTCTTCCACGACTTTGCTAGAGTATATGCATACATACGGATATTTCCATGGATATATCCGTTAAATATGTATTGATATTATGTATTTAAAAATTATGAAATGAGTTAAAATAATAATAATAATAATAATTCATTAAGTTCAATTTAAATTTTTTTCCCTCTTCACGTGAGTTATTTGTTTTTGGCAATTGGTACTTTTTAGTCGTGAATAAAACTAAATAGCTACCACGTCAGGATTCTATTAAAAAAAATTGAAAAAAAATGTTTATATCCAATTATCAACCTTGTATGCTTTCATTGCTTTCTAAAATATTGTGAGATTCTAAAATTTATACTCAATGAAGTTGCTATTCTATCAATATATTTTTTTCCTATAACAAATAATTTTTATGTATATCGCTCTTTACATACATATAAATATATTTATATACATAATAGTTTTGTAAAAAATCGATCAATTTATATATTATTTAGTTATCTTTCATTTTCTATAATTTCAATTTAAATTTCTAAATTTTTTAATGCAAATATCCATCATTTTGTTCGTTTTTACTTACATCGACATCAACATTGACATTATCTATCAATATTTGGTAAATCCGGATCCTAAATATTTCCATCGGCATCAACATTTTTATTCTTACCTACTAGTTATATCTTAAATACTAAAATATGACAAGATTGCTCTTAGAGTTTTTTCCCCCCTTAGAATTAAGTGTAAGTGGGTTTTGTTACATTTTTGTGCACATATGCAAAACCTAATTAAAGGATTGACGTAATTTTGTTTCTCCCCAATAAAATGTACAAATAGATAATCATTTATTGAAATATTTACTGAACTAGAAAAAAGCTTCGATGGAGAAAAATAAAACTAAAAATAAATGAAATCCCGCCACGGCCAACGGGTCAACCACAAAGAGACAAAAAAGTGCACCATACACTTGGGTCCATTTGGCGATCCTACATCTGTTAGAGTTTTGAATTTTTTTTTAAATCTTTTTCTTTAAAAGTAATTCAATTTTAAATCTATATCTCCGAATCTTTGTCATTAAAAAAAAAAAACTTAAATTTAAAAGTCTATAATTTTCTTATTTTAAATCGAAATGAAATTTTTTTAAAAAGTATTTACATAAAATGATGAGAGAAATGAAACAAGATCCCTATTACTATTTTTTCCCCAACACAATTCAAGTTTTTATACTATTTAATTATTACAATTCATTTTTAACCAAACACATATTCTAAACATTCACTCATTTTCAATAAAAATTCCAAAACTCCAATAGAAGTTTTTCAATTATCCCCTAAATAATATATATAATTGATATTATTTGATTTTACTATTTTGGCAAGCAAATTTTTCAGGCTTCTAAATATGGTTATAGTGAAGGCAAGCATTATACGCCGAAATTTCAATGACATTGGATTTTTGCTCCAACATTTTAGACCCCGTCTGGTAACAAGTTTTCAAAAGTTTTTTCCAAATATTTTTTTGTCTTTTTCCTCTTATTTTACTATTTACTTTCCAGATATTTTCAAAAAAAACTCAAACTTTAAAAGTCCATAATTTTATCATTTTAAGTCGAAATAAGATTTTTTTTTTCCAAATTACATAGAATTTTGATACGAATGAAACAAAATCCATATTGCTATTTTTTTCTAAACACATTTTAAGTTTTTATACTTTTTCACTCTAAACAGTTTATTTTCATAAAAAACATATTTTCAAAATTTATATCATCTCAAACCTCCAAAATACCGTCTCAAAATGTTACCCCAAATGAAGCCTTAGTGTCAAGATTTATGACTTTTGACTAATCATTTTGCTTTGACCAGCCAACTAAGAAGTCATTTTTACCCTTTATTAAATTTTTTTTTTTTTTTTTCTAAACTCATATCAATGCCCTAGCTATTCACATTTATCTATCTCTTTCTTCCACCCGGCCAGACAACAATCACATTCTTTCAAAGTCTGTGAAATCCGAGTCCGTCAACAACGGCGAGGATTGTTCACAATGCAGATTGCCCTTCCAGATCCTTTAGAGTCCCTCTACAACTCTGAAGATTGTGCATGTTGGAGATTGCCGTTTCTAGCTCCTTGCAACCACATATCCAAACTTGCTCTGTCACGCCTCAAAACTAGGGCTGGTGAATAAATTGAAAATATAATTAAAATTTGAGAAAAAAGCTAAACATGGTGAAATTTTGGAGTTTTTTCCTATAGAATTCAGAAAATAAGATCTATTTTCATTCGAGGAAAAATCGTTAAAAATGATAAAGTTAATTAAGAATCTAGTATTTTAGACAAACATTCTCAATGCCAAATATTTAAAGCTAAGTAAAGACCAATTTACAATACTAAAGTAAAAGTCGAACGTTGAGCTGCGCAACCTTTGTAAAAAATATGAACATTCTATAATATCAAACTACAAAGTTTATAAGGTAACAGTCTAATCTAAGAGGCGTTTTGCACATTCGCTCCAACAAAATAATTTCGATTGTTTTTTTATCTTTTACTTCAAAAATAAATATAGTTTTACATTCACATCTCCTACTAGAACTTTAAAAGTTCATATTTTTATTATTTCAAGTCTCAATGAGACGATTCTTTATTTATTTATTTTTAGATTACATAGAATTTCGAGAGGAGTGAAACAAAATTCATTTTGATTTTTTTTTTCCGAACACATTTCAAGTTCTTACACTTTTTAATTCCAAATAGTTTATTTTCAACCAAACGTACAATTTCAAAACTCAACTCAACTCTAATAAAAAAAATTTCAAAACTCCAACTTAAGCGGATCTAAGTAGCAGGCCTACAGTCATAAGCTAAAAGTTAAATATACAAGAACAGAGAAGTACCAGACAATGAGAAACAATGTCATGAACTTCGGACTTCAAACAGGACCAACAAACCGAAGGAACACATGCTAACTCGATGATACCGTAACAAGATAATTAACCCTGAAGATTAACTAACAAATTTTTTTTTTTTATTATTCTGGGCAATTTCAGTATAATATATTTTGTTGATATCCCTTTTCTAATTGCATTATCTGAACTAGACAACTCTATTTTATTGCCTTAAACGTTAAACGTGAGACGTTTGCTTCCATCAAAATAGATTTACCTTGGAAGTCAAAATCAAAAAGTACCAAACAAATAATTTTAAAGTTAAATGGTTTAATATTATTGCTCTAGTCCGTATAAGATTTTTTTTGGGTCCCTTTTTTTAATTGTATTGACCTTGCTTGACCTGTATATGTTTCTTTCAATATTCTTTTCGATTTCAATTACAGGATTATACCTAGCTGTGCACCAACTGATCAACTAACTATTTCACTTTTACTTTATTTATTTTTTGAATTAATTACTTGTTTAGTCCCTAAATTTTTAAGTTTGTACAACTTTAATCCTTATTTTTTTTTGTAACTTAAATTACCGTATAAACTATTAAAATGTTGTTACAAGTCATTTGCATTATTTTTTAGAAGTTATCAGTAAGTAATTTGGTTACAACGTTATGCTAACTAACGGATTCCATCTAAAAATTAACTGAGCTACTGTAGTAACGTTTTTAATAGTTTAGGATCACTCCAGCTATTAAAAAAAAAAAGAATAAAGATCAAATTTGTACAAATTTAAAAGTTTAAGGACCAAACGAACAATTTACCTTATTTTTAATTGGTTATTTTCCTCCCTTCTAAAATTACTTTAGAGTGATCTTACTCTTAACATTTTATTGAAATTTTATTTACTTTTTTTTTTAAAGGTAAAGTTGAGGTCTAAACCATATTTTATGAGAAAATAATGGAAGGAGTGTACAAGTCAAGTGCAGTTGTGCATATAAAAGACGACCAAGGAACAGAAATGACTAAAGTGATTAGTGGGGTAGCATCGATTTCATCCTCACAAGTACCTGAACATGCCATTCACGTTGATAACGTTGTTGCTAACCCCCCTAAACATCGGACTCCTTCCCTGCATCTGATGGAGGATACAAGTAAGTTGTCTTTCAGTCTTTATCCAGTTTCATCTCAAAGACCATTAGATTATCAATTGTCATTAGCGGAGTATGTATATATATTACCCCAATCTAGTAGATCCTAAGAGACTATATGTATGGTAAAACAGTTGAAAAAGGAGAGAGAAAAATGAAACATGAATTTTTTTTTTTTTTTAAATATCAAAAAGTTAACTGTATATTCAAGGGCACCTTAAAATCATTGATACATAGAAATTCATATAATGGAATAGAATTCAACTTAGCTATTAAAAAATTAATTTAAGCCATAATTTAAAAATCATAGAGTGTACATTTTATGTCTGAAAATTTCCCATAGAATAAACTTTTTTTTCCCTTCACAAATTGTATTGCTAAGCAAAACAATGCTTTGATTTGATACAGAAGAAGCACGACAGAAGTACTTAAGAGTATGTGGACCGCTCACCAAAGCTGCATTAAGAGGTGATTGGGGAACTGCTAGAGTTTTCATCGAGGAAGATCGAAGCATCTTAACCGCCAGCATTACCAAAGGACACCATATTGTCCTCCACCTTGCAGCAGGAACCGGCTGTGAGCACTTTGTCGAGCAGTTGGTGGGAATGATGACCAGCAAAGATCTCGAACTTCAAGATGGCAAAGGGAACACCGCCATGTGTTTCGCGGCCATAAATGGCAGTGTTCAGGTCGCAAAAATTTTGCTAGCAAAGAACAAGTTACTTGCAACAATTCGTGGTGGTCGTGGAATGACACCACTTTATATGGCTGTTTTGTTTGGACGCTCCGAGATGGCATCACTGCTGTACCCAAAAACTGAAGAATGTTTCAAGAAAAGTGATCGAATTGGCATTTTTTTCACTTCCATCGACTCTGGCCTCTACGGTATGTGCTTATCAACCTATTCATCTCACAATTTTTTTTTTTCGTTATCAACAAATTAACATTTTTATTTTAATTTTGTTTCTATTAGCTAAGATTAGTGAAAATGTTGTTAATTTTGCAGATTTAGCACTAAAAATTCTAAAGACTGACATGTCATTGGCTGAAGAATGTGATAAGGATGGCAAGACAGCTTTGCATCTCTTGGCTCAAACACCTTCAGCATTTGCCAACGACAATTCAATAAATTGGAGTAAAGTCCTCAAATCATGTAAGTTAAAATTAAAAAAAGCTAGAATCTACTTAGCTAGAATTTTTCTCGTTAAAAAGATTAAATTTAAAATAAATAAAATAAATAAAAGGGCTACAAATTAACACGCTATCAAAGCATCTACTCAAGTACTCGTGTAAGAAACAAATCTCATGCAAAGTTCCAACATATGTTAGTATTCCAAAGAGCTGTTCCATATCCCAACAATTTTAGACATCTGGAAAAAACACTAGAGAATTGGAAAAATTTTATCTTCATCTCGATGTTAAAGAATCATTTCATATCTAAATTTAACAACTTCACGTGCAAGGTTTTCTCAACACCAAATAAATTAATCTTTCAGCTTTTACCTTTTTTAGGAAGACAAATTTCCCGTCCAGAAGTTACTATCGATCACTTTTTTCCCAAGATTTGTTATTAGTTATAGTACTATCACGATTATTTTTGTTTTCGAATTTGGAGGAAAAAAACGTAACCTCTGAAAATTTATTGTGATACTACTTATTTATATTAGTCAAGAATAATGGAAGAAAGGAAAATAGAGGATTTCACTGTCAGGGAAACTTCATTTCTCAGCTCAAAACCTTCAGAGTACAAGAATGAAGTATTGGCTTATCTTTTGATCCTGTCGATGGAATCAATTTCCTAGATTATTTGTCACGTGCATTTTACTCTCTGAAATATTTTAGACCTTAATTACTATATTTCATTTGTATTTCATTAAATCTTATCCGTGTTTAGATGTTACACAGAAAAATGTTTTTTGGTAGATTATAGCCTTACACATCCTTTTTACTTTCAACTAGTGCCAGGTTTTAACTCTAGATTGAAGAGAAACTCGAAGCAAACTAGTGCCCTTGAGCTAGTGAAATGTCTTTGGGAACATGTTCTAATCAAAGGTGATAAGTATGCATTGGACCTGATCAGCCAACCGTCGGAACTACTGTTTGACGCAACAAAATTAGGGAACTTCGAGTTTCTGGCGGAGCTTATTGACACTTATCCTGATCTAGTGTGGGCAACAGATTGCCAAAACCGAAGTATAATTCATGTTGCCATTCTGCATCGTCATGCAAATATCTTCAACCTAATACATGACATTGGTCCAATCAAAGACATTTTGGCAACTTACAACGAAGATGCCGAAAATAACAATATATTACATTTAGCTGCAAAGCTACCCCCTCCAGAACGCCTAAAAACCGTATCAGGAGCAGCATTACAAATGCAACAAGAGCTGTTGTGGTTTCAGGTACTTCTTTTGAATCCTTTATTTACAGAGGTTGCATTTCGTTTTTTAAAAGAGCGACATTTTTTTAGGTTTTTCATTCACCAACCTTAAAATCATCCACATATGTTTATTGTAATTTATGCCCAGGAAGTGCAAAAGATTGCGCAACCTCGTTACATAAAGGAGAAGAACAAGAAAGGAAAAATACCCGAACAAATATTCAGCAATAGCCACAAGGGGTTATTACAAGAGGGAGAAAAATGGTTGAAAAACACGGCCCAATCCGGCATGATAGTGTCGACCCTCATTGCCACAGTAGTGTTTGCAGCCGCATTTACCTTACCGGGAGGTACCAATAACTCTGGAATTCCCAACGACCTTCAATACACCTCGTTTCTTATCTTTGTCTTGGCAGATGGCTTGGCATTGTTTTCCTCTATTGTTGCAATATTGATGTTCCTGTCCATCCTCACTTCCCGCTACGCTGAAAATGACTTCCTCAAATCACTTCCGTTGAAGTTGATGATTGGACTAGCTTCGCTCTTCTTCTCGATGATAACCATGATGATAGCCTTCAGCTTCACTTTCGTTCTTGCTTACCATGATTATCGCTTAAAATGGGTCCCTTTCTTGATTTCTATTTTCTCATTTCTTCCCATTTTTGTGTTCGCTTTTCAGCAGTTTCCCCTTTTGTTTGACACTTTCAGTTCAACTTATTGGTCTAGAACCGATATGTTCCAGCCAAACAGACACATGTTGTACTAGGAAACATCTATCCACATAATTATGTACATATTCTTAGACTTCTGAGTAGACAATTTAACTTTTATTTTGATGATCAGTAGGATTTTCTTGTACTATAGTCTTGTCAATAAATAATCTAATTTTAAGCTTTTAATTATTTCTAATCTGTTGCAAAGCTACCCATAAAGAAAACATGACTCTATTGTATAAGACAATTAAAGGAAAAAAAAAACACACACAAATATTACTGTGCAAGTGACTTCTATGGGGAAAAACTTTATAAAGAAAAAGACCGTTATACTATTCGTATGCATGAAAATCCTTAAATAAATGACAGAATTTCGATTACATGACATGCCATAAAATGCAATCATTCAGACAAAGTAAAGACCTGAACAAGACATGGTTCGTGTTTTAAGTCTGCCTTGCTCCAACTACCATTCCTAACAATGATGAGAAGGAAAGGATGATATTCAGCTAAAGATCAGCAGAACGAATTCAACAAATAGACTATAAATAGTTTAGTGTAGAGTAAAGGCTGGGCAAAACGAGTCTCCCTGAAAGAGACTGTTCCATAATCCAAACTATTTTCGACATCTCGAAAAATAATAGAGAATCAGAAAAATGGTATCTTCATCTCAATAATGTCAAATAATCAGTTCATAATGAAATTTAACATAACTTATGTGGAACATTGGTTTTTCCAACACCAAATAAATTAATCTTCCAGCTTTTACCTTGATTTGGAAGAAATATTTCCCGTCTAGAAGCTAGCATCCATCACTTTGTTCCCACGATTTGCTTCGATTTGGACAATTCCATTTGAATGGCTCATCCAAATAAGTGTTTGGACTTTGCACATCTGAAATGTAGCATTGGGATGCCCATTTTGACATTTAAACATATATTCAAATATTTCTATTTAAATGCTATAGCGCCTATTAGGATTAATCATGATTAATTATGCTAAATTGGATTAATTAATATGCTAATATGTGTTTTAAAATAATTAGACTGCATTTAAATTTTAACTTAAAGGTTTTTAAAGTGTTTTTGAAAAATTACATTTTTACCCCCGAACTTTTTTCAAAAATTACCAAAATACCCCTGATTGGTCAACCGGACCTTTTATCGGTCAACCGAACGTCTGTAGTTCTGAAAACTGCCCTAGCCTGCAGCTGCTTTCTTGAACCTCTTAATTCGGCCTCAGTGCCGAAAACCCCCTAAGATTGGTATTCCCTTCTGTTTATACCCCTCCCCTCATTTTTCATTTTTCCCTTCGGCTCCCTCTCACCCCCCTCGTACCATCTCTCTCCCTGTAATAACCGAATTTTTTATTAGGAAATTTTGTGAATTAGTAGTGAAATTCACTCAAATTCCCCAAGTTATTAAAATCTTAGGTTATAATTTTAACCTATGGTTACGAATGAAGCTATGATTAGTTTTTGATATGATTTACATACACTACTACAATATGTGGATTACATGACGGAAAATACACGACGGTTTTAAAAAAACCGTCGTGAAAAATGGGGTCAAAACATGGAGCGGAACCGAGTTTTCGAAAACCGTCGTGGAAGCACGAAGATTCCACGACGGTCTTCAAAGACCGTCGTGGAATCTGGAGCTTGAAGACCGTCGTGGAATATCCGTGATTCCACGACGGTCTTCAAAGACCGTCGTGGAAGCTATGTGCTTCCACGACCGTTTTTTTATAAACCGTCGTCGAAAAATCGCGATATGTTTTCCCATTACAGATTGTTGCTCCTGATATTTCCACATCAATACAGCAGCTGCAGTGAACTAAATTCATTTTAGAAAGCTCGGAAAACAGTCGGTACACCACTGTGTGACGCCACCATCTTCTATCGATCATATCAATACCTCTTGTAAGTCATGATCACACAAACTTAGCTCTATGTTGGTATCCTCTGTATTTTTTATTTATGATTTTATATTAATTTTGTATGTTTTGGGATTGCTTTTGATACGTTAAAGACTGCAATGGGCCGGGTGTTTAATATACGAACTTATCATGATCAAATTGTTTTTTTTTCCCGGCCCTTAGTTTGTATGTTTATTCGCCTTTTTTGTTAATTGTTCAATTAGTTAATGCGCTGGTAGCAGTGTTTAATTAACTAAATGAAAATTAAATGCATGCATTTTAAAATTACGCACACTTTGACTTCGAAAGCTTTGAATTCTTGATTTAGGATTTGCAAATCATGGATAGAAAATGGATGTGGTTTGACCGATTGTCTAAAGCATATGAAGATGGTGTTGAAGAATTTCTGTCATTTGTCAAAGCTCACATACAAGATGATAAGATTCCTTGTCCGTGTCAAATTTGTAGTAATCATAGATCTCATTCCATTGATAATGTTAGAGGGCATTTGCGCGCTTATGGGATTATTTGTTCTTACCAAACATGGTATTTACATGGCAAAGATTTTTTCGATATTAATTATTCATCGACGAGTACTACTAAAGGTAAAGAGCCTATTGTTGAGGAAGACGTTGGTCATAATATGTTCAATATGGTCAATGATTTGAAAGAAAACTTTGTTCACCGCCCGGAGTTATTTGAGGAAATGATTAATGATGCCGAAACGCCCTTGTATGTCGGGTGTACAAAATATACGAAATTAGGGGCATTGGTTAAATTATGGAATATGAAAGCGTCGGGAGGGTGGACGAATTCTAGTTTCACGACTCTTTTAGAATTTCTAAAAGATGTTCTATCGGAGGATAACAAAGTGCCACCTAGTATGTACGAGGCGAAGAAGACTTTGAGCACTTTGGGAATGAAATATGAAAAGATACATGCTTGTCCAAATGATTGTGTCCTTTACCGGAAAGAATATGAAGATTTAGATGATTTAGATGAATGTCCGGTTTGTAACGAATTAAGATGGAAGAAGGGGTAATAATGACCCTACTTTTTAGGAGGGAATCCGATAATTTTTGAGAGAGAATACTCTTTTTCTCTTATTGATTCTGAGAAAATATACATGAATATATATACAGAGATAGTCTACAACCTAGGCTACAAATCAGCCTAATTACCGGAAGTCTAACAAAAAAAAATCCCCCTAAACAAGGAAACTAATAACTATGAGATCGGGTAACAATCTTCCCATATCTCCTAAAAGCCTAATTACAGTAGTAAATATCCTAAAATTCAGATATTATTTCTAGGATCTCCACAGAATCTAATCTTTTCTTCCCCCCCCCTAATTAGATATATGGATATTTTGGTCAACAACCAATAGTCAGGTTTTTTGTTCAATTTTGTTTTTGGATATATTTTAAAACCATGTCTCAAATTTGGCTATATTTGTAAACGATCTTTCATTTATTTATATATATAGGCCTGTTTGGTGCACATTTTGAGTTTGAGTTGAGTTGAAATTTTTAAATTTGAATAATAATTTTTGTTGACTTTTTCAGAAAAGACAAAAAATTTTTGAGGAAAAGACAAAAAATATGATGAAAAAAATACAGTTTAATTTAAACTGAACTTACTAACCAAACGGGCCCATAGTGATTTAGATTTTTGCAAAGGACAGAGGAAGCTGGAAGGTGGAATCTCGCTACCCGGACACACAAGAGAAAGGGAGCTAAACTCCAAACATGCTGCCCCAGTGTATGTGAACCACAGAACATGTTCCATTATTGAATCGGTCTATTGGTCACGAAAGTTATTAATGGACCAACGTACGACCCAATAAAATAGGTTCTCTTTTCCTGAAAGCCAATCAGAAGCTGACGCCTGTGAGTGATAATGTAGTAGGTAAGGCCAAAGTTTTAATTAACAAATAATATCCGATGGACCATTTGCACCAAACAAAGATTTAGAAAAAAATATATAATTGCACGTCAAAATGTCCATTACCACAAAGTCTAAAGAAAGTTCCACCCAAATTTAAAAAAATAATTAAAAAAAATATGGTAAAGAAAGACTTGGCATTTTTATAATGTAGGTATCGTCAACGACCTTCACTAGTTTTCAATTTCTCGTCTTCAGTCTTACCCAATTCTACACTCTAGAATACAATTTTTCGTCTCATTTTGCTTCTTGAAGCAAGTAAACCAAGCAATTGCTCAGCAATATTCAGCTTCTCCAAAACGTACATAAATTTCTTATTAACTACTTCACTACTTCATGTGGACGTGTAGCCTGCAAAGTTGATATATTAAGGTCCCGAAAACATTTCTTGATGATAAAATATCATTTAGATTTTAAAATCTCAATTTTACATTAAATTTTTTCTCTATTCTATTTTCAAAAACTCAAATTTTAAAATTCTATAATTTTCTTGATTCAAATCGAAATAAAATGATTTTTATGTCAAAATGCTCGTAACAACGAAACGAATAAGATAATATCCATTTTGTATTTTTTTTTCCAAACGTATCTCAAAATTTTGCATTATTGACGGTAATATTTGCTCCAAAATGTATAAAGTGATTCATTGATTGAAATATTTACTAAGCTAGAAAAAAATTTACAATGGAGAAAATAAAACTGAGACTTTGTTTGGCTTTTAAGTTTAATGTCAACTAAATTATATTTTTTCATTTCAATTTTTATATATTTTTTTTAAAGTCAGTAAAATTTATTACTAATTTTTGAAAAATAAACCAACTCAGACTTAAAAATTATATTTTTAACCGATAAATCAAACGCAAGCTAAAAATGAATGAAAACCCACCACTGCCAGTGGGTCAATCACAAACAGACAAAAAAGCACACGAGATACTTAATACTATATGATATATATGATTTGATTTTACTTTTTGGCTAATTCTAACATGGGGGATGGCTACTTTACTCCACGTGCCAGGAAAAATTTTCAATCATTTGATCATCTTTAAATGATCTAGATTGAAAAGATGCACCAAAATTAATATTAAATCCATTTAAAATTTGACAAGTGATTTTTAAAAAGGCAATTTCAAGTATTAAATTAAGATAATACTTGATTTATGAAATTAAGATATTTTTCAAGTAAAGAAGGTATTTTCCAAGAAAATAAGATATTTTTAAGAAAAAAGTGAATTTTAAACCGAAGTTACTTATGAATATAAGTAACAGTTCTATGACAGAAGGTAATCGGATTGGTTATCGATCTTATCTTGTATGTTATGGTTTGTAGTAAGATAGAACGATTTTTATTTTACATCCTGTTTGAAAACAAGAATATAACATGTTGTCTTGCCTTTTTCGAATGCTAGAGCAAGAGCGTAGGATAATTTGTAGGTACAACTCCGCCTATAGTATGAGCAAAATGTTTTTACTACTTTGCATGTTTTTCAAAAGCTCATGCATTGGTTTATATGTTTTTACTGCTTTGCATGTTTTTTAAAGCATCATGTATTAATATATGTGACGCATATGATTTATGTTTTATTATTGTAGCATCACGTAAACATGCTCACTAATAATAAATCACATGACAAGAATAAGATCAAGTTTTTAAGTAAGAAATAATAAAGATTTAAGTTTTCAAGTATGATTAAATTAAGAACAAGTTTTCAAGAATGAAGGCAAGCAAGTTGCCTTGCGTCGTACCGACCTGCTACCAAGGCGGGTTTAATCCATGGCTACGTGTCACGGTACGTACACTCATGTTCATGTTATGTAAGGGACCCAAAGCTAAGTTAAAACAAGAAAGTATAAGTGATTTATATTAAGTTAACATAAGAAAGCATAATTGATTCATAAGAAAGCATAATTGGTTCATGCATTCTTTTACTAAAATGATTTTGCGGAATAGAAAGTTGTACTTACTGAGCATAAGCTCATAACTTATGTTCATGATGTAGGTAAGCAACCTACCGGACAAGCTTAATGCAAGATTGTGAAGAGATGACATTGCAGACTGTGAAATTTGGGTTGGACCCCACCACGTATTTTGTAAAATATGTTTATGTTATGATATGATAATATAATGGTACTGGTACTTAAAATACTTATTACTGGGACAGTGTTTACTACTACGGTAATTAACATGGTTTATCAAATGTGTTAAAATGGTTTTAAAACTCAGTACTCGATTGAGTACATATAAATAAGTATGAGAATAAGTTAAGTTTTGAATTTGAGTTTAAAAAGGAATTTTATTTTTTTTTATTTTTTTTATTTTTATTTTTATTTTTTGTATTTTTACAAAAAAAACAAGAGTATGTTTAAGTATTCGAAGTATTTAAGTTAGGTAAGCATTGTATATAAGCACGGTAATGGCCGTATGTAGTCGGGTCGTTACAAAATGTTTATATACGTCTGTGAGATTTAAGTGTCCTACTAAGCCCTTGCTTATATAAGTTAATTCATGTTACAGATAAATAAAAGGGTATTGGAGGAGCTTGGAGCGGAAGCGGGACGATGTGTGATAGGAAAATGGCAGAAACGACCATGAGATGGACATTTTTAATTTCAAATAAAGTTTTGAGACTTTAGTTTATTGTTATTTGATTGGATGATTCATATGGACTTAAATTTTATTTCTTGATTAGGGTTTTTTTTAATTATGTATATATTAATTATGAAGGTTATTTTTGATATAGTTAAAAGAAAATTCTAGAGCTTTCTAAAATTATCTAAGTAAAGTTTTCCGTTATGTTAAGATTTTTATTTCAAGCTTAATATTTTTCGCAATTTTATAAGAGATGAATGATTAAATAAGAAGCCAACTTAACGGTCTGTGAGGGGTTGTTACAAACCAAAAAAAAATTAAATGAATCAAATATTACCCGAGGTGGAAAAATTGCAAAACCAAAAAATGTAATACTGGGAAAAAATAAAAGAGGTCTTCAATATTTCTCTTCGTTGTCCCAATACAATTATCTTTATAACCTACAAAAGCAAATCAACAAAAATCGAAAATCAAAATCAAAATCAATATATATTATTTTTAAAACAAAATATTAAAACTTAAAAAAAAAAAAAAACTAAAAAACATACCCCATTCTTTCTTCTATTTTTTTAGCTCTTCATTTCTTCCTAAAATTTCTCCCAATATTGAAAATGTAAAATAATAATGACAATAGTAATAACAATAAAAGTATTTAAAAAACAAAAAAACAAAACAAACAAAAACACAAAAACAAAACAAAAACAAAAACCAGAAAAAAAAAAAAACAAAAAAAAAAAACAAAAAGCAAAAACAAAAACAAAATGGAAAATTTAAACTCAAAAATCATTTAAAAATAAGAAAAAACCAAAGTGACCAAAAACACAATGCAATAATAGATTAGAAACTGATCTTTAAAATTTTAGGGTTAAAAAAAAAAAAAAAGGAAAGGAAATCGATATACAGTAGTAGATGAGAAAACAAACATTTAGAGTCAGGAAAAAAACAAACAATACAAAGTAAAGATCAAGAAAATACCAAAAAAAAAATTTAGAACAACAAAAACTTTAAACCAAATAGAAAAACCAAAAACATATTAATATTCAAATAGAAGAAAGCATGAACAGTACATAAAAGTTGAAAAAAAAAGAGATCTGAAAATATGGGTATTTTTGTAATTTCAGCCAATCGTGAAGTTATCGTGATATACTTTTTCGTGGAGTGGTAGGTAGGGGTGGCAATTCGTGTCACGTGTCGGGTTCGTGTCGTGTTAGAGCCGTGTCGATTTTTTTTTCCCCGACCCGAACACGACCCGCGACACGAACACGACACGAAACCGCGACACGAACACGACACGAACCCGTCACGGGTGGACACGACACGACACGACACGAAATTGACTCGCGACACGAAATTGACCCGCAACACGAAATTGACACGAAATTTGACCTGAAATTGACACGAAATTGACACGCGACACGAAATTGACCCGAACTTGACCCGAAATTGACACGAAATTGACACGAAAAGTGACACGAAATTGACACGAAAAAAAAGGGGTCCACCCGAACACGACCCGTTTTTTTTCGTGTCAATTTTTCCCAACCCGAACATGACCCGCCACCTATTTTTCCCAACCCGAACCCGTGAAATTCGTGTCGTTTTCGAGTCGTGTTGTCGTGTCGCGACCTGTATTGCCACCCCTAGTGGTAGGTGCACTCATATGTACAATGTATAAAATGCAAGTCACGTTTTTTCCACTTGATGTTCAAAAATAGCGCGGACCACAATTACTCGTTACTTACCACACGTTGTTTGTACCCGCAACTTTCTATATGAACCATACGCTTACGAAAAATAATTATATTTCTTATTTACCGCGCCAAAAAAAAAAAAAAAAAAATAAGACACAGATCTCAGAGAGACAACATAACACCGTATTTGGAGAGAGAAAAAGAAACGGACGAGAGAGAGTGGCAATGGCGGAAGTGAGCAACAAACAGGTGAAACTGAGGGACTATGTTGTGTCTGGTTCTCCAAAGGAATCGGACATGGTCGTAACCTCGACGACTACGAAACTGAAGCTTCCAGAAGGTTCCAAGGGGGTTCTCGTGAAGAACCTTTACTTGTCCTGCGATCCTTACATGCGAGGCCGTATGAGTAAGTCCCACGACATCTCTTACGTCGAGCCCTTGAAGCCCGATTCTGTGAGTCCACTCATTTGGATTTCAAACCCCTTTTTCTATTTCTTTTTTCTTTCAATTTTTTTAAATATATATTTGAGCTTTTGGGTTATTTTTTCCATTCGTCTTGGTATAATTTATATTAAACTGTCTCTTTTTGGGAAATGATTTGAATATAATTTGTTTTTAATTTTAATTTTAATATTTTATTTTTTTGTCGGAAATTCTAATTGAGTAAACATTAATTAAATATTCTATCAGAGAAAGTGAGGCAATGAATCATATTTTGCAATTCTACAATTTTGACTCTGTTTGGCGGAGCCATTTTTGATGAAAATAATTGAATCGAAATATTTAAATTATCATTCGAATTGGTGTTTGATTGGATTCTTGTAATATGAACAAAACATTCGACAAGAGCATTCGAACTTGTATTTCGACAGATATTGAAATGAAGTTTACAAAATCTTAATGTTCATGAAAAATTTTGATAATATATATGGTTAGGGTTTTGTTTCTCTTTTCAGTCTAAATTGGATTTAAAACGAAAAAGTTACAAAATTTTAAAGCTTAAATAAAAGAAAAAGAAAAGGTTTTCGGTTAATTAGAATCTAAAGGGGAGTTTGGCTCTCCCTTTCAACTCAAGTTAAACTGTACTTTTTTTTGTCTTTTTCTGAAAAAGTTTTTTGTCTCTCTGAAAAAATCAACAAAAATTACTATATAAACTTAAAAATCTCAACTCAAACCACTACATCAAACACCCTATAAATGTTTATAATACATATATACTCGAAGGGCATGAAGCAAATGTTGGGGATCAACATTATAATTTTCTCCTTAAATGGCCATTAGTCTTACTATAATTTATATGCAACTGTCTCGTTCTGGGAAATGATTCAAAAAGAAATAATTTTTATTTGTCGGAAAGTCTAATTGAGTAAGCATTAATTAAATATTCTATCAGAGAAAGTGAGGCAAGGAATCATGTTTCGAGATTCTATAAGAATTTTCCGTACAAGAAGATGAATTTTTTTTAAAAAAATAATTGGAGTTTTGAATTTATTAATATCACCACATGCTGAATTAGAGTGGCTATTAGCAAATATATATATATATATATATATATTTTTTTTTTTTTTTCCTGGCTATTCTTGTGTCTTTTGGACTGAATAAGTTTGATTTAAAAACAAATATTGCAGCCTATCGCCGGGTATGGAGTGGCTAGAGTATTGGAATCTGGCGATCCTAACTTCAAAGAAGGCGATTTGATTTGGGGAATAACCGGGTGGGAAGAGTATAGCATTATTAACGAAATACACACTCTGTTCAAAATTCATGACACTGATGTGCCACTGTCTTATTACACTGGAATTCTTGGTAAGCTTATGCGTATTACAACGCAATGGCAACGTCAGAAGAATTTTCAATCAGATGATCGATTTATTGAAGAAAAAGAGATCATAACTCTTGCCTGTAGTCTATAGATATCAGAAGTCATCTCTAGTATATTGTTTCTCGGTATTTTGGTTTTAGAATGGACGGATAGATTTGAAGAGATAGCGAGGGTTTTTGTTTGGCAAGAGTGCGAGAGTTGAAAGGGTTGATGCTCAGTTTATCATTTGTTAACAAGTTTTTGGAGGGTAAAATAGTCTTTTTAGACTCATGTTGTTTGGATTTCTTGAATTTGTGTTTGATGTCTGAGGGAGACTTCATCCCTCCATTTCTTCCTTCTCTCCAACCAAACAAGGGATTGAACCTCTCGCTTTACCTCTTTACCTTGACCCCTCTTCCCTCCCTCCAACCAAACAAATTCGTAGGTTTGGCTGGTTGTGGAATGGAAAATGTATTTTGCAGCGAAGCACTTGTCAAATTTATTGTATAGTGTCATTTGCTCTTCTCATTATATGCTAGATAATGTTTCAGATAAAAAGTTTGCGATTTGTCCTGTTTTAGAAACTCATATTGTGTAAAAACTTTTATGTAGGTATGCCTGGCATAACTGCTTATGTTGGCTTTTATGAGATTTGCTCACCAAAGAAAGGAGAATACGTCTTCATCTCAGCAGCATTGGGAGCGGTTGGTCAGCTTGTTGGGCAGTTTGCTAAGCTTTCGGGCTGCTATGTTGTCGGCAGTGCTGGAAGCAGCGAAAAGGTATCACTGCACGCAAGTATTCAGTTCTACAATCTCCAAGTAGTGCGCACCACTCCGTTCTGTAGCTAGTAATAAACTTAAAATTTTCCATCAGTTTTACAAAATGATTGAACTGGCTTCTAAATTTTTTTTTATTGCCTGCATGCTGCTCTAATGTAGTGCCAAATGGCTTGGGGCATGAAGTGAATCTTAAGTTTTTAGGAGTTTAGTGAGCCAAATGTTTCCCAATTCACCCATACACATTTATGAGTTTATTTGAATTGTGCTCGTTTTGATCTATTGGCTCTCAATTAGTTTCTGCATTCCAAGTCATTGAAACCTTTATAGGCATTAATCCGATGGTGGTAGATTACTCGTATGTGTAGGGGTTAAAGAGAAGAAAGTAGCATTTTTCGTTTTTGTTCTTGTTTTTTTTTATTTTTATTTTTTGCCAAGCATCTTGAATCAACATATTCTATTGCTTGATTGATTTCGTTTATCATTTTCATAGTTGCATTTTAGTTTTAGAAAGTTTTACTTTTATTCTTGGTCAATATTCTAATCATTGTCATCCTTCATAGATTCACATCTTCTTGTTCTTGATTGAAGTGATTTATTTCGCCATCGTCTCCATGGTACCAGGTTGATTTGCTGAAGAACAAGTTTGGGTTTGATGATGCTTTTAACTATAAAGAAGAGCCCGACTTGGATGCAGCTCTGAAAAGGTCAGTAACTAACCTGTGTCCTAATTTTGGAGATGTCCTATAGAAAGTCGTATGAAAGCAACCAATGTCTCCGGAAAGTTTTCGACATTACAGGTCTAACTATGGATCAATCCTTTGTGTTAAGGGTTGACGACTCGTTATATATTTGTTTACAGAACGATACCAGACCTACCAACTTCACCAAATTTTATCCTCCAATTGATGAGACATAATTTTTGAACGTGTATACTAATTTAAAAATGCGTGTCAATTGTTGCATCACTTGACGGTTAAAACTTGTTGTAATGCTTTCGTCTTGTTTCTGAAACCTCAATTAGAGAAGATAAACAATTGAATGTAAGAGATTGGCGTTAATCTGCCACAACAAGGACTGAATCAGCTGCCAATTCATTTACTATTCTTCACCAGGTACTTCCCAGAAGGCATCGATATTTACTTTGAGAATGTAGGGGGAAAGATGCTTGATGCGGTGCTACAAAACGTGAGGGAGCACGCACGAATTTCTGTTTGTGGAATGATCTCACAGTACAACCTTGAGCAGCCTGAAGGCGTACAAAATCTGATGAACCTCGTATGGAAACGAGTCCGCATGGAAGGATTCTTGGTCTTTGAACACTATCCCCTCTATCCGAAGTTTTTAGAATTTGTTCTGCCACACATCAAAGAAGGTAAGATAGTGTATGCCGAAGATGTTGTCGAAGGATTGGAGAGTGCTCCTGCTGCTCTGATTGGGATATTCTCTGGTCGGAATATCGGGAAACAGGTAGTCGTCGTTTCTCACGAATGACTTGCATTTGCTATGTCTTTGTATTCCAGCAGCTCAGGCTCTCTCTATAAGCTATGTACTGTGAATCCGTTGTCTTTCTACATGTTTAAGGGGAACTTTTATTTTAACGAAATAAAAATGCCTTTCTAAAGGTAACGTTCTTTGGACAAAAGAAGTTCATTTCTTTGGAACAAATGGAAAAGCTAAGTGATATTGAACCAATGAAAAGTAAAACAAGCATCTAAAGAATTCTCAAATCGGGAATTGGAAAAAATCTTCTTAAAATAAGGCATGTGCCTAGACTTGATTCGTTGATTGAAATTGTACCAATAAAATCATGCACATACATAGAAGAGAGAATTTTGAAAAAGGTTTGTTAGCAATCATAGAAATAGAAAAACTAACAGGGTCGATAAAAGACAGCTTGTAAAGCCTAATTCCTCATCTTAATTGACAAATTCGCTGAAAGTGCCCAAAAATTTAGGCGTAAAAATCTCGCCTTTTTAAGACTGGCGTTTTTTTAAACCACTTTTAGCGACAACAAAGATGTTCTCGCTTAAATTCTGTGACTTACTTAGACTCACTTTTACCCTCATTCTTCTTCTTCTTCTTCTTCTTCATCATTTTCCCATCATCCATCCCTTCCACACCCTCACCACCACCCACAGCCGCCAACAGGACTCCGGCCCTCTGGCCTCCACCGCTGCCGCTGCTATCCTTGTCAACCACCATCACCCCCTCATTTTCCTTCCTTCCTTCTTCTTCTTCTTCTAGTCTCCACTGCTCCACCTTCTCGGCCTCCACCACCCCCCCCATTTTCCTTCTTCTTCTTCATTCTTCCCATCTTTTCCCTTCTTCTTATTCTTCCCCTTTTTCACTCCCCTCCACCCCCTCCGCCCTCAACCGCCTCAATCCTCTGCCGCGGACTCCACCCATTTGCCACTCCCATTGCCATTGATAATTTTCTCATTTTTAAAAATTTTATTTTTTAAACAAAAAAATCAACTTTTAGCGACGACATTTTTAAAAAATGTCGCCACTAATTGTGTAATTGAAAACATTAACTATTATTCTTGAAAAATATCATCTCTAATTGTGTAATTCAAAACATTGAACTTGACGACACTTCCTAAAACTTTTCTACTGTAAGCCAACGGTCCCTCTATCAACATTTTGTAAAAAAATATTATACAGAAATTAAACACATTTTGCTCACATGAACTTTATTTATAGATAAAGTTATAATAAAATATATTTTGGTAAGAAATAATATACTTGAATTAAATATATTTTGAAAGAAAACTATACTTTAACGTAAATATTTACACAAAAGGACCAATTTTGAGTACCCCTTTTAAAATATAACCACTAATAAAAATATTTACAAATTTGACAAAATTTAAAATTCATTCTTTTTTTCTTCCATGTTTACCCTTCAATAGTTGTTGACTTGATTTTTAAAATAATTCATGCACGAGTGCTTTTTATGGGGGGAAGAAAAACAAATTATCCTTATTTCATGTTATCAAGGTTTTTTTTTTTTTTTTTTCAATTGAATCAAATTTTCCGTACAAGATTTCATTTTTAGATGTATCACAGATGTTTTACCTACTTTTAAGGGAGGAAGCTTTTTCCTTTTGAACTTCTTTAATTATCTGTAAACAAGTTTTTTTAATTGTTTTTTAAGGAAAGAAAACACGTATTTTAATAAGGAATTTTTTTAAAAATTTTCATTTGAATACTAAGCATGTTCTTATTTTGCTTTAAAAAGAAAAAAAAAATGTTCTTCCTTAGATTTGTATTTTGTTTTCCATTGAACGTCTACAAACGATTATGTTCACCATTAAGTTTTTTTTTTTTTTTTTTTAAAATTATGATAATGACCAAATTATTTTTGTAACTTAATATGGTGAAAATATCAATATAATCATATGATAATAACTCGGTCACTTTAACTATTATAATCTTATAAGGACCTTATCATTATATTGTATACTCATGATCAATAACATCTAATCATATGATCTATATCGTAATGACTATATTACTTAATGGAAGAACTTGGCATACTATATTTTTTTTTTCTTTTTTTGGGATCAATGTAATATTGATTGTGTCATAAAGCCAAAAAAAAAAAACACACACACAAATATAATATCATACAATATTGACCTCATGTTGACAAAAAATACAAAAAAAATTAATCAACAACTTATTCATAAAGACGTTAATAAATATAAAGAGGAAATGTTTTTTGGGATTGTGAATTTCTAATTTTCTTATATACAAAATGGGTAATGGAATTTATATGGCTATTTTTAGGATGAAATATGTCCTTTTTTTTTTTCTTTAATTTAGATTTAAGGGTATTTTTGTCAACACATTATGATTAGTTTTATTTTTGTTCAATTTTGCAAATAAGTTACCTTGTAGACATTTTTTAAAAGCATGTCTCTAATTTGGCCATATATGTAAATAGTCCAAAGATATATAGCACAAACTTTATGTCATAGAGCTATTTTGGTCGTATAGTTTCTCAAAAAAAAAAAAAAAAAAAAAAAAAAAAACTTTAATTATGATTTTAACATTATTTAAAGCTCACATAATTTGAAAGTGTTTAACTGTTCCGTTTTTGACAAAATACCGATATAGAGGCCGTTTTTATAATAATACAAAAGATCAAGGTCATGTGACTTATAAAACTAAAAGTCAAGGACGAACTTTAACCGAAATAGTATAATTTTAGTGTCTATTTGTGAAAATAACTGAAAATTCTTTTTGTCAAAAATGAACCAATATCATAAACATGTCTCAATATAACACCTCCTACCAAAAAATAAAAAAAAAAAGTGTTTTCAAATAGTCGAAAATAATTTTGTATGAAAACATAAAATTTGAGCATAAGATAGATGACTCACTGTCTAATAGTTTGATTTTTCTATTCTATCTACCAAAAAAAATTAGTATGAATTTTTTAAGGCCAATAATTCTGTTAAAATTAATAATAATCGAAAAATGGGAAAAAAATCCAAAAGTTCATTAAACGTCAAAAGCGGACTTCATTACAACTCCCCACGCGCTTCCTAGTGAGAGTGGGCGTCACGGTAGGTGGAACATCTTCTTAACTACTCGTTTGGGGTCACGTTTGGAGATGATGTTTTGAAGGTTGGAGATGGTTTGAGTTTTGGAAATGTGTGTTTGGTGAAAATAAACTGTTTAGAGGGCAAAAATGTAAAAATTTTAAATGTGTTTAAAAAAAAATTAGTAATATGAATCTTGTTTCGTTTCTCTCGAAATTCTATGTGATTTGAGAAAAAAAAAATCATCTCATTCCGACATAAAATGATAAAGTTATGAACTTTTAAATTTTAAGTTTTTTGAAAATGTTTGGAAAAGTGAATAGTAAAATTTGAGAAAAATGGCAAAAAAAATGTTTGGAAAAATGTTTCCAAACATGACCCCAAACGGGACTTGAAACCTGATATTGTTGGTTTATTGGACTTAATTACTTTGCTGCTAATTTTGCTTTAGATTAAATTGTTTTGTAATTTTTTTTTTGTTGGACTTTTTCTATGTTATACAAATAGTTGCTTAATTGGATTTAATTTTATCTAGTTCTGAATCTCGTTTGAAAAAGTTAAGGTAGTTATGCTAACTTGTTTCAATTTTAAATGGGTACTCGGTTTATCAATAGATAAAAAGTGAATGTTAGCTAGACAAATGACTCAAGAGAATGATGGTATGTCCAATGAGTTGAGAAATTTGAGTTGTCTGCTCTAAATACCACACGTTATCCGTTGAACTTGTCAAGGAAATGGTGATGTTAGAAAACGATCTTTTAGAGACGTTAATTTGAGTTCATTTTTTCTTCCATTGCTCATCGATGACGAGAGAAGGAACCAGGGATGTAGCCATCGTGAACTCAGGAGGAGCTGCAATCCCCTCGGCGCATAGTGGTCCATTTTTGTTTTTTTTTTTTTTTTTTTCTAACAAAAAAGTTATTTCACTACTACAAAATGCATATTTTACGACGGAACTTCTATGACCGATTTTAAAAAACGGTCATGGAAAGTTCGGCAAAAACATGACGCGGAACAGGGTTTCTGAAAACCGCCATGTAAGCCAAAACTTCCACGAACGTTTTTAAAAATGGTCATGGAAACCGAAGCTTCCATGACGGTTTTGAAAAACCGTCATGGAAGCCGGAACTTCCACGACCGTTTTTAAAAATAGACGTGGAAGCTTCAGGCTTCCATGATCGTTTTTTAAAATACCGTCGTGTAAAATTCTCAAAAAATTCAGACAAAATCAAGTGTTGCCTTCATTTTTCCACATCAATACCACAGCTGCAGTAACTAAAATCAGATCAGATCGCTCAAAAAACAGTCAATACACCACTGTTGGATGTTACCACCACCATCTACCATCCATCAATCTCTCTTGTAAACAATCACTAACTTATTTTTGTTGTTTTTCTCTGTATTTTTTATTTATGATTTTAGGTTTTGTAAGTTTTGGGATCGCTTTTGAGTTAAACTGTTCAATGGGTGTTAATTTAAGTGATCACAAAATGTTTTTTTTTCCCCTCGGTATTTAGACTTAATTATGATTTTAGCCGGTTTTGTATTTTTAGTTATGTTATGTTTTTTCAATTTTTGAGTTAATTGTTCAATTAATGGGCCGGTATTAAATGAAAATGATATGCATTTTAAAATTTAGTACTTTGACTTCTAAAACTTTGACTTTTTGATTTAGGATATGCAAATAATGGATAGGAAATGGATTTGGTTTGATAGATTGTTTAAAGCATATGAAGATGGTGTTGAAGAATTTTTGTCATTTTTCAAAGCTCACATACAAGATATTAAGATTCCGTGTCCGTGTCAAATTTGTGGAAATCATAGATCTCATTCCATTGATGATGTTATAGGGCATTTGCGCGCTTATGGGATAATTTGTTTTTGCCAAACATGGTATTTACATGGTGAAGATTTTTTAAATATTAAATATACATCGACGAGTACTAAAGGTGAAAAGCCTATTGTTGAAGGAGACATTGGTGATAATATGTTCAATATGATAAATGATTTAGAAGAACACTTTGTGCACCGTCCGGAGTTATTTTAGGCAATGATTAATGATGCCGAAATGCCCTTGTACATCGGGTGTACAAAATATACAAAATTAAGGGCATTGGTTAAATTATGGAATATGAAAAAGTCGGGAGGGTGAACGAATTCTAGTTTCATGACTCTTTTAGAATTTCTAAAAGATGTTTATGGGTTTGAATGAGGATATAAGAGGACCAATAAACTATGAATTATTCGATATTGTTGGGAATAGAAAAAATAAAAATCTTTTTTATTTTTTATTTTGTTCCCGTACTTTATTTATTTATTTATTTACGCGATTTTTCTATATTCATATTTTTATGAAGGGAGTACAATCTAGAAAATAAATAGATAGTGTGGAAGCTTTTACTCGAGGGGATGCTCTTGGCCCAGTGAATATCGCTTATTCTGGTGTTTATCAGTGGTGGTATACAATCAGTTTACGTACTAATGGAGATCTTTATAATGAAGCTCTTTTTCTATTATTTCTTTCGGATGATAACAAAGTGTCATCTAGTATGTATGAGGTGAAGAAGACGTTGAGGTCATTGGGAGTGGAATATGAAAAGATACATGCTTGTCCAAATGATTGCGTCCTTTACCGAAAAGAATACGAAGATTTAGATGAATGTCTAGTTTGTAACAAGTCAAGATGGAAGAAGGGCAAGATGCCATCGAATGGTAGTAAACGAGTGCCGGTAAAGGTATTATGGTAAATTCCACCGGCTCCACGTTTGCATCATTTATTCCGTAATGCAAAGCATACTAAGAATTTGACATGACATCATGATAAACGTGTTGACGATGGCAAGCTTAGGCATCCAATCGACGCACCACAATGGAAGACCTTTGATGACAATCATCCAAATTTTAGTGCAGAACCAAGGAATTTACGTCTCGGTTTATCGACGGACGGAATGAACCCGCATAGTAATATGAGTAGTAGGCATAATACCTGGCCAGTCATACTTGTCAATTATAATCTCCCTCCAGAATTATGCATAAAGCGGAAGTTATTGATGTTGACTTTATTGATCTCAGGCCCTCAACAACTAAAGAATGACATTGACGTGTACTTGACATCATTAATCGATGACCTAAAAAGCTTGTGGGAAAATAGTTTACAAGTTAGAGATTCTTACCGTGAAGACACGTTCAATCTTCATGTAATGTTGATTTGGTCAATTAATGACTTTCCCGCACTTGGCAACCTATCTGGTTATCATGTGAAGAGTTCTATAGGTTGTCCTATTTGTATGAAGAAACATCTTCCATCCGGTTGAAAAATATTAAGAAAAACCGTTTACATTGGTCACAGGAGATTCTTGTCAAAAAATCATCGATACCGCAAACAAAAGAAGGCTTTTGATGGAAATACCGAAGAGAAAACCGATCCTCTGATTTTGACTGGCGAAGATGTATTTGAGATGATTAAAGATGTGAAAGTAGTTTTGGGAAAGAGAAACGGAAGGATCCAGTTGTCGATGGACCTTGGAAGAAAAAGTCAATCTTCAATGAACTTCCATATTGGAAGTCACTTTACGTTCGTCATTGCTTAGATGTTATGCATATTGATAAAAACATATGTGAATCGATAGTGGGCACATTGCTTGATATTCCAAATAAAGCTATAGATGGCGTAAAGGCACGGTTGGATCTTAAAAAGATGAAGATTAGACCAAATTTGCTCCCACTTACCTCCAGCAAAGCACACATTATTAAGACAAGAAAAGAGAAAGCTTTGTGAATGGCTTGCTTCTGTGAAAGTGCCAAGTGGGTACTCTTCCAACTTCAAAAGGTTGGTGTCGATGAAGGATTTGAGGCTCGTTGGAATGAAAACACATTGTTATCATATATTGTTTACGGGTTCATAACTCATTTATGTTTACGAGTAATATGTTGTGAACCCGTAAACATGGACTGTGTTCCAACCGACATAGTCCATGGGATTTCTTTAGGTGAGGAGAATGTGTGAGTGACAATTACAGTCCCAAAAGTAAAACATGCACTCCTACCTATTCCGACGAACAAAACAACATGTATTGAAGAAGTTGTCGGTGGGTTTGTTGCTTAGCTGAAAAGATTAGTCATCCTTGAAGAAGTCTGAGCCAGGCAAGTCGAGGTCCCAGTCATGCTCTCGACCAATAAGCTGAGGGAAGCAAACGAATCAAAAAGAGAGCAGGGAAAAATAAATACAGTCACAACTGGAGGTACAACAACAAACTATGCAACAAAACTACCTCCGTTCAACTTTAGCGAAATTCCTTTCGACTTGAAACCTTTGGCATATTACGCACAAAGTTCCTTGCATGACGGAACCCAAATAGCGTGCCCAACACAATAGTCCATCAGTGGTGATGACATGCCTATATATATTGAGTTTGAAGATGTATACGATTTCGTAACATTTCAAGAAATTAGTGCAAACAGTATAATGGTTTACATCAGGTAATAGATATATCCTTAAATAATATTTATCTTTCCTTGTTATCCTATGTTGTTTTTCGTAACAAGTTTGACTAATTATTTTGTAGCTATTTAGCGGATTGTTGTGCAAAAGCAAGTGTTGATCAATTTTTGAATTTATTTCTCCAGTCCTTGTCTCACTAATTCGACAGAATGTAGATTGTGAAGTCTACATTTGAGAGAGAACCAACAATATTCTACAGATCTTAACAAACGTACCAAGAGGAAAGCTGTTTCTCATGCCATATAACAGCGGCCAACATTGGATCTTGACATTTATTGATCTGTGGGATGACTCGGTCCTGTATTTTAATCCTCTAGGAAACAAATCGGGTGATGATTTTAAAGACCTAATTAAGTTGTAAGTATATTTTTATGTTTCAATTTGTGATTTGACATTACATTATTCTTGTTCAAATTGTTTTTAACTTTGTTAAATTGTTAGGGCACTGAATGACTAGAAGATTATGGTGGGAAGAGGAGTAAAAAAGTGACGAAACTACGAGATGTTGATTGATACTGTTTGCTGTCTATATAAGAAGGTTATGTAGAATGCGGTTATTTTGTGTTAACCTTTATGTGAGAAATCTCATTGACTGTTGATGGACTAGCCTTATTTCAAACTAAGGATTTTTATACCGATACTAACATGAGTTTGGTAAGGCAAGAGTGAGCTACTTTTGTCATGCGGTTCATACAATATAGTTAGAAAACAACAGATAAATTTTGTAATGTTTTTGTATTAATTGTTGTACATTGTGACAAAATTAATGACAGATTAGCTATTATTTTATTATTGACTGTGTAATAATGGATAACACATGGGATTTGCCATCCGTAAAAAATGGAATGAATTGTGAAAATTTTTTTTTTTCACGGTATTACCTACCACCACGGTGTTTTAGGTAAACCGTCGTGGTATATAGACCTACCACGATGGTTTTGCATAAAAACCGTCATGGTAGGTCTCCCTAACACGACGGTTTTATCCAAAACCGTCATGGTATATTAACCTACCATAACGGTTTTTATACAAAATCGTCGTAGTAGGTCTATGTACCACAACGGTTTTGAATATAAAATGTCGTGGAATAGACCTAATGTAAGAACCCGAAATTTCGATGAACTTATGATTTCCGTAGAAATAAGGAAAATCTAAGATTTTATTATGTATGTCGATATAAAGCTCATGATCTGAGTAAATATCAGAATATGTTTGAGTTCTCGTTTAATTAGCTACGAGACTCAATAATAGTTTGCTTTGCCAAGCACGGGGCCTTTTGAGGAAAAAAGACAAAATATGAATTTATGATTTTCTTCGGGTCAATTTTGACTAAGGTTGACTTTAGGTTGACCAAGTTGACTTTTGGTTTAACTGAGACGGTACTGCAGTGTAATCAACAGTATGGAAATTATATTGCGGAAAACCCTCATTTCAGTCAAATAAGCTATAAGACCATTCTAGAAAAATCAAGCACATTAGTTAGAGCAATATGGATTAAATAGTTTCAGGTTCGAAGAAAAATCCATACGTACTCCAATTTTACGCAGATGAATTCTGGACTACAATTCAGTGAAATAATACTGTTTTAAGTGAAAGTAGTATTTGTAAAATCCTTATTAGTGTGATTATGGACTGCATTGGTAAAGAAAAACCAAATGGAGTCTTAATTTTGAGGACACCTCATATGGAAATGACCAATTAGATAAATTGGATTTTTAGTAATTATGGAAAGTAAGTTTTAAGTATGAATTAAGGTTGAAAATTGGCCAACAAATCACCTTGAAATGGCCGGCCACTCTAAGGTTTTAGGGGGGCAATTATGTTTGCTTTTGAGGACTTAAATGTAAGATACGATAGAAAAGGTGTGGTAGGTGTTGCCTATGGTTCACCCTTGGACACATCACCTTGCTTGGCTTCCACACATTTGTTCTAGCTAGCATGGCCGGTTATTGCAAGCCTTGGTGAACAAGCTTTGCCTTGGTGAGGTAAGCTTGATGAGGTAGGCTTGGTGAGGTAAGCTTGGTGTGGTAGGTGTTGCCTTTGGTCCACTTTTGGACACATCACTCCTTTTGGCTTCCACACACATTGTATGGCCGGTGCGTAGGTGGAGAGAAACCTTGTTGAGCAAGCAATTTCTTGGCTCATTCTCACTATGAAGAGCCGGCCACCTAGGAGGATTGATGGGCAAATATTTTGCTCATTAAACCCTTATGTGCAATTAAGGAAACCTTAAGTTTCACCTATAAATAGGAGGGTTGGTTCACATAATTTTTGAGCATTGAATTGAACTCGAAACTCTGTCAAAATTTCCACTCATTTTCTCTTCCCCTCACCCTAAGGCCGAACTCCATAAGAGAGAAAAAAGAGAAAGTATGGCTGGATTTTTAGAAAGAAATAGGTAGAAGAAAATTCGGATCCAAGTTTGAGATTTCACCTCTAAGATTTAGGGGTAATCCTCTCGAATCCCTAAGCCTTTTTATCAAGTTTTGATTCAAGGTTTTATATGTATTTTCAGTGGGTTTTGTAAGAGCTTAAGCTCATTTATTTTCATGCAAAAGTTTAGTATGTGCTTGATTAGGGTTATGATAAGCTAGATCTATGTTGTGGTAGCTAGATCTAGGTTTTTATTTATGTGTTATGATTTTATGTATGGATGTATGATGATAATTTTTTAAGTTAGACACGCTGCATGTTTGTCGTAGGCTCACGGTTGCGACCGTTTGAGGTAGTGTGTGCGTAGACTTTACGTAAAAACGGATTTCAAGAAAAACTGCCAGTTTCGTGTAAAACCGGGCAGCAATCTGAAAATGAAATTTTGAGGTCCTTAGAGGCAGATTTTGGAAAAACGTAAAACATGAAAGTTGTAGGGAAGGGTTTTTCCTAGGGGGTATCGTGGACAGTTTTTCAAAATACGGCTACAAAGGCTTCTGTTTTATGAAAATAAGAGACTTGGTCTGCCCAGACTCTATGCACGGCCAGCCGGCTTCAACCAAGAAAATGAATAAGTTAAAGGCAGAATTAGGTTTTGTGTAAAACATGAAAGTTTTAGGATCTTTCGAGATCTACAACTTTCATGAAGAAATAATTTTCTAATTCCAAACATATTTTAAAGTAAAAATTAGATTCCCAAAACCGTGCAGGAATCAAGAAATTCCTACACAGGATTTTAAGAAAACAGTGCAAAAACAAGAAATCCCTACTCATGCACTGACACTTGAATTAAGAAACTGTTTTCAAGAATTGAACAAGTTTTCTAAAGAAAAGAAATAACTTAATTATGCTAAGTAATATGATAACCAAGTGGGATACCACTATTGGGCCTTAATAACCCAATAGGACGTTAACCTATTTATGTTTGGGCTCATACCCAGGGTTGCTAGAAGTAACCTAAAAGGATATTAACGTTTAAGGATTATGATTTATGGTAAGATAGAATATGACTGATTCTTATCTTACACCCCGTTAGGAAAACGGGAGTATGGGCTATGTTTGGCGATAAACTAAGAGTGTAGGACAACAGGTACGTACAACTCCGCCTACAGCATGAACAAAATATTTTTGTTGCATGGCATGTTTTCAAGAAATCATGTATTGATGCATATGCTATGATAAGTTTATATTATGCTACGAAGTTATGTTATGATAAACTTATGCTATGAAGTTATGCTATGAAGCTTATGTTATGATAAGATTAAGTTATGTTATGATAAGTTAAGTTATGTTATGATAAGATTATAAGATTAAGTTATGTTATGATAAGTTTAAGTTATGTTATGATAAGTTTTATGTTGTGTTATGATAAGTTTAAGCTGTGATGTTATGCTATGAAGTTTATGTTATGATATTATGCTATGATATGTTACGTTATGGTATGTTATGATATGGTAAGTTATGTTATGATGTATTATGATTGAGATTATTTTATGTTGTATGTGTGGCTACGTGACATCATGAAGCATGTTCACGAATATTAACTCACATGGTAAGAATAGTTAAGTCATGAGAGAGGCTAAGACACGTTAATGTTATGATGTCGTACCGACTTGTCACGAGGGCGTGTTTAAACAGTTTTAGTCTATGGTTTGAATTGGATTGGACTGGCTGCCCCAATCACTTTATGCAACAATTAGTTTCATGTTTTGACTTGGTTTGGACTGACCGCCTCCAACCCACTCCATGGATATGTACCACGGTACGTGCACACATGACCTGACATGTAAGGGAAGTGAACCAAGTTAATGAAAGCATAATTGATTTATAAAGAAAACATAATCAGTTCACGCATTCTTGCACGTAAAATGTTTTGCGGATCGAATATTGTACTTACTGGGCATTAGCTCATTACTTATGTTCATGTTTGTAGGTAGTGACCTACTGACAATACTTGATGCAATACTGTGGAGAGTTGGTGCTGCGGACTGTGAAATGTGGAATGGATCCGCACGGGTTTTGAAAAATATGTTTTTGTAAAATACGTTTGTAAAATGTGTTTTTGTTATGTTATAAGGAAGTAAAGGTATGTTTTAAGAAAGTTTCAAGTATGTATGGCAAGCAAGTTGCCTCGTGTTGTACCGATCTGCGCTAGGTTAGGTCTGGTCCACGATCTTGGTACTCAGGTGAGTACATATGAATATGTATGAAGATAAGTTAAGTTTTTATGTATGAGAATAAGTATGAGACTAAGTCAAGTTTAAGTTTGAGAGTAAAAGAGTTTTAAAATAAAGTTTAAAAAAAAATTTTACTCTGGAATTTTTAGTAAGCTTAAGGCTTAAGTTAAGCAAGTAAGGTGACGACCCGCGTCTACGTAGTCGTTCCCCCTACGTAGATGTTGTAAGTCGGGGCGTCACACACCTAATTACTCACCTTTGGTGCTATTTTTTGTCCATTTCACGACGGTTAAAAATCATCGTGGAATCCGCATTTTTGTAATAGTGTTTTCCTTGATATTTCCTCTTTTAGCCCTTAAAAAAAAAAAATTTTTGAAGGGAAGTCTCCTAAAATTTTGGTATCTATGAGACTATTAATTTAGTTAAGATTTGGCTTAACCCCCTAAAAAAATTTCTTGATTTCATCCCAAAAAGGAAGGAACTGTTGTTGAAGAAGATGAAGTTGTGGTCCTTAAGGTTGACATGATGGGAAAAGAGGTTAATAGTTTATTATAGAAGTTCAACCAGGTAAACACAATATATTTACAAAACTGTTAAAGTAAATATCATATCTATGAGTAAATAGTATATATATTTTTAGTAAGACTACGTTTGGTTTGGTAGGAAGGAAAGAAAATAATATATATAGAAAACTTGTAAAAGATAGAAAATTGGAATGGTGAAAAAGATTTTAGTTTCCTTAGGTTGTTTTGGCAGAAAAGAATGAGAGAAATAAGAAAGTTATATAATAACAATTTTATTCATTGCTTATATTCTTTTAATTTAAAAGAAGGATAAAAAAATAAATTTAATCAATGTAGAATGGATTTATGTTTTCCTCCCACTATTTGAGAGACTAAAATTAGGGGGTTACACAATTATTATTTTTTTACCTAATTTTCCTTTTCCTCTTTTCTTCCTTCCATAGTCTTGAATTTTTTATCCAAAAATCCTTTTTCCTCATATCAAACATAGCATAAGAGTAGATAAACATTTGGGCACAATAAAAAAGAGTAGATAGATACATTTACCTCGTAACTAAGTTTATTTACCACATAAATAATTTATTATTAGTTGATATGTTATTTATTTCCACAAGTTTATAAATATATTATTTACTTATTTTAATTATCATAAATATGCTATGTGCTTTATATACTCTTGACAAAATGAATGACGTCGTTGCAGAGAACTTTATGTCAAGTCTAGAACAAAAGTAAAAAAATTCGAAGGCAACCTTGTTACAAAATTGCCCACATTAGTTACATTACGTAACCTGAAGAAGTAGTACGGATGGGCAAATTCAAGTTTCACTTTACCTCTTAGAGAGTTATATATAATAATTGAAAGTATCATTCGTTTTAGTTTCAAATACCAAGTAATACAGATAATAATTTGGACAGAGAAACAGAGAGAAGTGGTAATAGCGGAAGTGAGCAACAAACAAGTGGTACTAAGGGACTATGTGTCTGATTTTCGGAAGGAATCGAACATGGTCGTCACCTCGTCGACTACGAAGCTCAAACTTCCAGAAGGTTCCAAGGGGTTCTTGTTAAGAACCTTTATTTGTCCTGCGATCCTTCCATTCAAAACCGTATGAGGAAGTTTAAAGTTAGCTCTTATGCAGATCCTTTCAAACCTGGTTCTGTGAGTCCTTACTTATTTCAACTGATCCTTTCTTTTGGTTATGTTGTCGTTTTTCTTTTGGATTTCTTTCTTTTTTTATTTTTATTTTCCTGGTCTACTGGAATTTCTGACTCAAACTGTGTCTTTATATTAAATTGTTTAAATGTTATTATTATTCTTTTCTTGTCCTAAGATCTATAAGCAATCAAGCTGTATTTGGTTTAAAATATTCCATTAGAAAAAGTGAGGCAATGATATTTTGCCATTCAGTACTATTTTCCTTGCAAGCAAATGAATTGTTTTCTATTCCCTTCTTTCTTATTTTTATGTTCCGTTGCAATTTCCGACTAGTTCATTTTCCCCGTGTAGAATTAAAGTGGCCAATTAGCAAATATGTCGAGTAGTTTTCTGTCTAGTCTTGTGCTTGTCAACTGAATAACTTCGATTTAAAAACTATACTGTAGCCTATCATCGGGTACGGAGTGGCGAAAGTATTGGATTCTGGGGATCCAAACTTCAAAGAAGGCGATTGGTTTGGGGATTAACCAGTTGGGAGCAGTATAGCATCATTTATGGAACAGACACTCTGTTTAAAATTCATCACACTGACGTTCCACTGTCTTATTACACTGGAATTGTTGGTAAGCTGCTTCGGCCTACCCCAACGCAATGGCAGCATCGTACAATTTTCATTCATATGATCAATTTATGATGCTAAATGCTTTTCTTTTAAAGAAAAATGAAGATAATATATAGATCGCACTTCTTCCTATAGATATCAGAAGTCATCTTTACCATAATGTATTTGATATTTTGATTTTAGGCTAGATGTAGAGAGAGTAGGACGGATGGATAGATTTGAAAGGATACAGAGGATTATGGTAATCCTTCACATTACTTGATAAGGCGGAGCGAGTTGAGAGGACTGATATATAGTTATTTGTCTATTTACTATAATCCTATTTGGGGTATGAGTTCGAACTAAAAAGATCCAATTTGAATTGAGAATCTAAACTAGATTGGCATTTAGGAGAGAGAAAAATAAATGTAGAGCAGATTTATAAAAAATGAAGAATTCAAGTCGAATTTGATTAGGACTGGATTTTTCCAATATAAACCTTTGCTCCAAACAAGGCCATAAACAAGGGCTATATTGCTCGTTTTATCATTTGTTAACTATTTTTTTGAATGATAAAAGGGTCTTTTAGGTTAACGTTTTTTGCATTTCTTGGATCGTTAAATTAGTAGAAGGATAAGAATTGTAGGCTCAGTGGAAGACCTCATTTCATACTCCTCTTCTCCTCCCTCCATCTTTCCCTCCAACTAAACAGATTCATAGGGTCTGACACCTTTCGGAACAGGAAATGCGTTAACAGACGAGCATTTTTCAATTTTTTGTGTAATCTGTTCATTCTTAAGATCATATTGTGGTAATATTTCAGTTATAACAACGTACGTTTGTGAGTTGTCCTGTTTGATGAACTCCCTGTGTATAAATGTTATGTAGGTATGCCTGGTCTATCGGCTTATGTTGGCTTCTATGAGATTTGCTCTCCTAAGAAAGGAGAATACGTCTTTGTCTCAGCAGCATCGGGAGCGGTTGGTCAGCTTGTTGGGCAGTTTGCTAAGCTTACTGGTTGCTATGTCGTTGGTAGTGCTGGAAGCAGAGAAAAGGTACCATTGAATGGGAGAATCCAATCATATTATCTTCAATTAGCGTGTGACTCTCAATTCTGTGGCTACTAATTAAATTTTCATTTTACGGATAATGATCTTGGTAACATGGATTTCATAAGTATCATACCCAATATCATCTAGTGAATCTCTTTTTTGGTTTACAAAATGATTCCAGTTGTGGATTCTAAATATTTTATTGTCAGCATACTGCTAGTCTTGTATCGTGCCAAAATGACCGGAAACATCACTGGGAATTATAAGATTTAAGTGGGCCAAATGTTTCCAACTTCATTCATATGCATCTTAAGAATTGTGCTTGCTTTTTTCTATTGGTTTTCAGTTACTTTCAGCATTCTTAGTCATAAAAACTTCTCCCCTTATTAGGGAAAAAATAGTAAGTGAGTTTATCTTTGTTAACTAGGTGGAATCCCACTAGGGCTAGTTCAGTGGGTGAAAGGGAAGAAACTCCCAAATTCGAATCTAAGATGTTTCATTTCTCTTTAATAAATGGAATCATAGGCCCATACCAAAAACAAAAACAAAACAAAAAAACAAAACAGAAAAAAAAAAGCTGTGGTTGTAACTTGTAAGACTACTGGTTTTTAACAACATATTTTGATTTGTTTTTTTTATTTTTTATTTTTTCATTTTTTTATTTTTTATTTTTTTGGCAAGAAAAGGCTCTTCCCATTGATCATTCAATAGGTGCAATTTAGTTCTAAGCTGCTTTCTTCTTTGTCATTTTAATCATTGTTACATTTCATATATTTGCATCTTCACTCTGGGTACCAAGGCCTACGGGTCGTGAACTTCTTTTCCCGCCTGCCCCCTTGTATTTCCTGAACCTGTTGAATCATCTTCTTTTCTTCATTTCAACTTATTTATTTTGTCATCGTTCCAACAATGATAGGTCGATTTGCTGAAGAACAAGTTTGGATTTGACGAAGCTTTTAACTATAAAGAAAAGCCTGACTTGGACGCCGCTCTGAAGAGGTCAGTAACTAAAATGTGGTCTAAATATAATGTTTCATATGAAGAGTAGTATGAAGAAAAGAATTCTTGTTTTCAACAAGTGCTTAACATTACAATCACAGAATGATACCAGACATTAAAAGGGCTTGAGACGGTTGAAATTAGTTGTAAGCTACTCTTGCCGCCAGTAGAGAAAATAACTTTTGATTGTGAGAGTTTGGTTTGTAATATGCTACTAAAAGGACTGAATCAAATGCAATTTATATTACCAATTTTCACCAGGTACTTCCCTGAAGGCATAGATATTTACTTCGAGAATGTTGGGGGAAAGATGCTCGATGCCGTTCTAAAAAACCTGAGGGACCATGCCCGAATTTCTGTTTGTGGAATGATCTCGCAGTACAACCTTGGGCAGCCTGAAGGTGTCCATAATCTGATGAATCTCGCCTGGAAACAAGCCCGCATGGAAGGATTCTTGGTCGTCAAACATCTTCATGTCCACCTGAAGTTTGTCGAATTTGTTCTGCCATACATCAAACTAGGTAAGATTGTGTATGTTGAAGATGTTGCTGAAGGATTGGAGAGTGGCCCAGCAGCTCTGGTTGGTCTATTCGCCGGTCGCAATGTCGGGAAACAGGTAGTCCTTCTTTCTCGCGAGTGACTTACCTTGGCATATATGTATCATTGTATTCGAACAGCTCCAGCTTTCTTGAGCTATTATAAACTATTTACAGTGTATTTACTATTATCTTTGTACATGTTTAAGAGGAACTTGTTTTTTTTGCCTCTCTGTTTATCATTATTATAATCTATTTAGAATTCTATATTTGTATCCCAGGCTTTGCCTTAGGGAGTGTCCTGTAGTTGAATAGATCGTTTGTGTATGCATGTAAATATAGCTTTTGTGCAAAATAAAAAGAATAACTAAATAAATGAAAAGTTTTAGAGATAAGGGAAAATGTTGAGATTGAAAGCTCAACCATAAGTCCTGACAAGGAAGATAGCAGAAGGACGGAGAGGTATTTCATACTAAAAAACATCTCAAGATGCACAGTGGCACTCGACTGTATGTCACAAAGATCAAGAGTTTGAAGATTGGTCAGTTTAAAAAAGATTGTGGTACAGGACCATGTCAATAATTTTCTTCCAAAGTTAGTATATTTATGGTTTGTTTGATTTACCAACTTTAACCTAAAAATTCTAACTCAGTTTTCATCCCCTCTTTTTTTTTTTTTTTTAAGTCAAACAATTTCTTAGCTAGTTTTTGACAAGTTAATGAACTCCAACCTAAAAATTCCAACTTAAACCGGCCAACTAAACAGGGGCTTAATCGGGTAAGGTTCCAAGCCAAGACAGTATTTGACTAGTTAACTGACTGCCTCCAAACCGTAGTTTTTCTAGTCCGACGAGGTTTTGTGGAAATGAAAGGGGCATTCTGGTCAGTGAAATCATTATGAGAAAGGTCTAGATGAGTAAGGTTAGTTAGTTTGCCAAGTTTGTCGAGGACTTGAGATTTCCTATTATAAGAATCCGTTATGTTGTTTGGTTAGATTGGTTAGAGAGAAGGACAGCTAAAATGGATAAATGATAAATTTTTAGTCAATTACTATATTGTCCATTTCTAACTTTTTTTTTTTTTTAAATTAAGGACAAATTATCTTTCTAATTGAAAAGGGGAAGCAGAGTTTGCATCCTTATATTGATAGAATGATGCGTTATGGTGGGCCTAGAGGGAGAGATTATTCCTCCACCTCTCCTCTCCATTCTCATTTCCTTCCAATCAAACATTAAAAGGGGATTCTCCCTCCACCTCTCTCCTTCCCTCCATCTCTCCCTCCAACTAAATACACCCCGAGACGAAGTTGAGAGAGATGGAAAAGAGTGCTGCTTGAGTTGATTGAACCAAGAAGTCAACTGCAACTGAGATGATCTAAGGTTATAACGTGACCCTTTTTCTCATCGCACTCGTCGCCATCACAAAAGCAACAATCCTGAAGGGTAGTCCAAGATGCTACCTTCAGATACGTCAAAGGATCTTGGGAGGCAAATTTTTCTACGATGAAACTATGCTGGCGTTGCAACAAGATACTCATCTTGTCTCTTCGTGCCTCTTTCTAAAAACGCACCTCCACTAATTCAAATAATTAAATTTATTTATTGCACACTCCTATTATTCTAAAATCAACCCTGACTACTTCTATAGAATAAGTATCGTTCTATCACTTCAACTATCTTTTACCTTCTTTATTTATTTTATCAGATTTTTACTATCCTCCTTTCTCTATCTTTCTCTTTCTTCATTTTTTTATGGAAGCTTTAGTCAAGAAGCTTTTTCTTTACGTGAAGCAATTTGGAAATTGTAATAGGACAAGTTATTTTTATATGGGTACATTTACTACAACATATATTAACTTAAAAATTTGCAATTAAAAAATAGATAATGAAAAGTGAATTAAAGTCTGCTTATTTTTCAAGTAGTAAGGATTTATACGTTGGCATATGAGTGTGCAAAAAGAGATAAATGAGTATTGTCGGGTTTTTTTTTTTTAATTGTTAAGTATAATTATATATTAAGTCTATATATTGTTATTTTATTTTTTATTTATGGGGTTTTTTCAAATAATTTAAAAAAGTGTGTAAAAATTAAATTAAATATATAAGTAGAACCCTATTTTAGTATTTCAATATAGAGACGTAATATCAATTAAACGATATGAAAAATAAGATATTAAAGATTTGTAGGTAGAAAAAAAGTAAAAATCTACAAATGTTGTTATAAATAGTGTAAAAGTATATGTATCTATATGTTATAAAATATAATACGAAACATTGCAAACGCAAAACATTAGACTACAGTTGTATAATAATAATAATAAATAAATAAAAATAAAAAAGATTATTTGAGTAAAGAAATATTTTAATTTGTGGTTGCAGGCATAATCTAATGGTAATACCACATATAACTCCATTAAAATGTGCAAAGTTCGAATTCCCCCTCCCCAAGTTATAATAAAAAATAATAATAATAAAAAGAAATACTTTAGTTTCATTTATGAAATCTTAAAGAAAAATTAAGGTTCTGATCTCATATTTCAAATAAAAGATTTTTTTTTTTCCAAGTAGAACATATAATTTAAGCATATTAGAGCAATGTCTTTTTTTGTCTCTTTATGAAGGATCTTTTGTAATAACAAATTTTTTTTTTTTTTGAAGGTCGTAACAATAATGTTTAATTTAAAAGGTGTGTAAAAGTAAAATAAGGCGTGTGATTCATCATCATCATCATTTGATTACGATTAAGGCAGAAAATCTTTGAAACTAATTAACTGGAGTGTCGTGTCATAGGACCACTTGAAGTATAGTATGCAATTTGATATGCTGCTTTTAAAATCTTATTAACATTGTATACAGGGAAAATTAATAAAGTCTTTACTATTCTTTGTTCTTTAAAAAAATATTAGTGTTTGTCTTCAAACGTTGGCATGCAATCCCTTGCCATAACCATTTTTATATTGTAATTGTAGTAGTGGAAGGTGTTACATCGCATTTATTTTTTTATAAATAATTTTACAAGATTGCTCTACAATAGAAAATTTTTCCGTTGCTATATCTCATAAAAAAAAATATATAAATCTCAGCACACTACGAGAGTTGGGCATATTAGTGAAAAAACTTACAGCAGCAATGAAATCCGTCGCCATAAGTAACTTATAGCGACCATAATGTCGTTGGAGGCTAGAAGTCTGTTTGGCAAAATTTTTTAGAAATCGCTTTTGGCATTCTGAGTCCAAAACCTACTGATGAAAGTGCTTTGATGAGTTATAAGAAGAGCTTCTAGTTTCAAGAATAGCTTCCTGACAAAGCTTGAAAATATGACTCTCAGAAAAAAAATTCTTTCAAATAAACTTGAAAATTTGAATAAGAGTTTAAATAAAACATTAAAAACTCTATTATTACTTACTAGGAAACTCTAAATCATTTTAACTTCAAAAACTCTTTTAAAAATGTGGTTATCAAACACTTATTAAAAAGTCATAGCTTTTGTTTCTCTTCTTTTACTGACTAAAAAGAAAAGCAAGAACTATGTCTAATGGTCTCTAAGTTAAGAGTCGGACCACTTTTTGCCAATATTTGATGTGATATCCACTGTGTACATTTGTCACTATAGGTTCATGGGTGTAATCTACTTTGTAGCGACGGCTTTTTATGTCACTAATGGTTGGTCAAACCTAATCCGTTTTCAATAAAATTAGTCGTGCGGTTTTTTTTTTTTTTTTTTTTTTTTTAGGTTTTTAGTCCTCTAACGAATTAGATTAGTATTTTATGAAAGTGTTAAGGATACAAGACTCTAATATTAATTTTTATATATTAATATATATATATATGTTTATGTATATGATGTGGCATTTCACATTCTCAAAGTCCTTTCTAATTTTCACCGTAAGTTCATAAACCTTCAAGCTAAGATATTTATAAAAAATAAATATATAAAGAAATAAAGCTTCTTCCATAACAAAAAAAGGGATAAAGTTTATGGATTCCCCTAACTTTTTCATTTGTATCAAATTTATCACCTGAACTTTGAAACGTACATGTTAAGTCCCTGAATAATAATACATCTCTAGATTCATTCCAAAACTTTGAAAACGTGCTATTTTTGGACGGAACAAAGCATGCAATGTACATGAAAAGCAAAAAATTCATCAATTTCTTTGAATCATTAACTAAGTGAATTGAATTATTATTCACACTTTACTCTCTTTTTTCCTCTTTTCTTGGTTATAAAGTTATAAGCAACTACTCAAGTAGCGAATGCATCTGAGGGAAGACCTGTGGTAGCATGAGGACCTGCGGTGAATAAAATTTAGCAAAAATGATAGGTGGGTACGGAGAATGTATGTTGTCAGTTTTATCTGAAATATATGCATGCTTTTGGATTGAGGTTGAGGAGAGAAAATTTTAGACTGTGGATTCCTAGAGAGCAAATGTCTCTAGATTCACAATCGGATCAGCAATTTATCAAAGATGATATATCCCGCATTGAGAGCTTTAAGAAGCAAGATTTATAAAACTATTTTATTATTATTATTGGAAAACAAGCCTCAATGAATTGGTTTTGCAGTATTAAGGAAACGCTAAAATGTACCGGTTTTTTTGTCTCAAACTTACAAAATTTCTGTTTGAAATATAGGACCAATAAAAAGTTTCAAGGCAAGACACACTAGAAGTATTAGCTTGTATTATTAAATCTATCATATCCTAACTTCTTATAAGATCTTAAAATGCACACAATTTTATTTTTTATAGTAATACTTCATATTGGACATAGAGTTAACAATAGTATCAAGACAAGGATACTTCATATTTGACATGATTTTTAGTTTTCTTGGATAAGAGGAATGGGATTAACGAATAAGGACAAGCACGCTTCTTCGTTTCACGATCTTGACTAGCATGCCATCTCCATATAGATACATGCATTGTGCCATTCTACCAAGGTTTGCTGCAATTTCAATGAATCTATTTGAGAATTGGGATTCTGCAATTAGCCTATCTTCATTCATATCCTTCCATGTTTTACTTATTTATAACTTTATATATTGACGGGCTGTCTCCGACAAAACACCAGCTTCGTACATGGAACATTGAATTGATTTAGGAACGTCACCTCTTTTTATTTCATCCTACATTTTAAAAACAAAGAAAATATTTCTGGATAAAATAGGTATTTTACCCCAAAAGAATTGAAAACACAGATATAATCATTTTTTATAGACAGGATTATTGATTAATATTGGAATATTATGTTTATCCTTTCATAGTTGGTTTTAAATAGGTTGAGTAGGACTTATCCCCAAAACTTAACTCAAGTAGAGATGGTGCTCATTTACAAATAAATATCATAGCAACCCAATAACTTAGTAACGTTGGACAAATTCAACTTTAATACATTCCCTTACGTCTAAGGTATAACATTCAATGGACAAGGATCCAAACTCACCATCATGTACAAAATCTGGCACAGATAATCAGAAACCATCGGTGACCCATTTTGATGCCTTTGACAACTGGCAGAATATATTGGCAATCATGATTACCTTTTTCACTAGTCATGGGTAATCTTAACAATACTTGCTATGTTGACGTTAGACTTAACTAATTAGAGGTCGAAAAAATTGAAGCCACTATATATAGTTAGACCAATACTCCAGAGTAGGGATGGCAATGGGACAGGTTCATATTAGGGTAGGGCGGTCTTCTCGCCAACCCGCCCCGCAAATAAAAACACCCCCATACCCTCACCGTAACCCGTTTAAATTGGCGGGGACGGGGAGGGTTTTTCCCGTCACAGGTTTGGGGTACTCAAAGGATACCCCGTTAACCCTATTATTTATTTCTATGATATCAAAATAAAAAATAAAAAATAAAAATGCATAAAATGAAACTGTAAGTTTAAATAAATTGAAATTATAGAATTTAATTTTTTACATATTAAAATGTTAAAATTTAATAAAACCATATATATTATAAAACATGTTGTATAATATTTATAGAATAAAAGTAACATATAACTAAATGGGGCAGGTAAACAAGAAATAGAATCGGGGACCCCTAAACCAGTCCCAGTCCTATAACCTGTGACAGGTTAATTTTTAACCCGTTTATAACTCAAGCCCGTTTAGATCGGGTTTTTCCCGTCCCATTTAAGACAGGTCCCCACAGGTTAATGAGTTTATGGGAAAAATTACCATTCCTACTCCATAGGTGTCCTTTTTTGGGGGAGGCAATCCTCCAAATCACCCCATGTTAAATAAGTTAACTCATTTTTAAAAACTAACTCATTGGGAGTGGTGCCCAAATGATACGTAACAATTCAATAACTCAGTGATATATGATAAATTCAACTTCAAACAATTGGAGAAACAAATTTTGTACTCTTTTAAATTCCTTTCTTCATTTGTAATTCTTTGTTCATAAACATCAAAAGATTTACCCTTATTTTTAAGTTTTTTTTTTTTTTTAATCTATAAGAGCAATGCTCATTATATTTACTGTGCCTGACGAAAAGTAATATAATGAACTGACTTGAGTTAAACTATAATATTAATTTATTAATTTACTTACCGAAGCTGCTCCAAGATCTTCAGCGAGGCGTAAAAGCATTGATGATTGACGGATAATACTCGGATAATCTTCCAAGCAATCCAATGTCTCCTTTGTTATAGGATTTGCAATTACAAAGTAAGCATGTACAAGCATAAGCGGTGCTGCTATTGAAATCCATGCATTCTCAATAAACTCTTGCAAGTTTGGCGTATGTCCGCTGTAGTACCACTTTGCTTCCAACAAATAAGATTTACAAAGATCTGTCCACTGAATAACATATAGTTTTATTGCAATATATATGTATATATAATTAGTCCCTTGTTGATTAGATAACAATAATTTAATGTAAAAAAATGATGTGAAATGACACTTTTCTCTTTTTGTTTTTTTGTTTTTTTGTTTTTAAGTTATATAAAGGGTACGTATATCAAGGAATCACATGTCTATAACACATCTCATTCCCAACAAAAAGTTAGCATTTGAACTAGAACTACAATTAAAATGGGAGAAAGAAATAAACAGCAATTTTTAATAAACAACAAGTTTTTAAAATATTTGTAGTAAATAACATATTTATCAAGTAAATGCATGATTCAGTTACAAGATGTAAATAAAGCATTTACTGATAAATCTATTATTTATTATAAATTTTTAAAAACCTACTATTACTTTAATTATTTTTGTAAAATTGCTATTTACTACAATTTTCCATTAGAAATAAAAAATAAATGATAGAGAAACTGTGTTTGAACAATTATTTAGAAAATGGCCAAAAAAAATTTTTATCTCAAAAGAAAAAAAATTATTGGTTGATGAACTGATTGATTGGTAAAAACACATGAATCATTAGCTGATCATCATAAAAAAAAATATATATATATATATATATTATTAAAAAAATACTTGAAACAAGGCCATTTACCGACATATTATTATAAAATAAAAATAAATAAAAAAGACACAATTGCAAATACATGTGAATCCGAGGGGGAAAATAAACAAAACAAAAACACACAACCATATGTTGAAAATTGGGAGAAATAATAAAACCCCATTCAGACAAAGAAGCTACAAGCATATGAGATAGAAACACCCACATAGACATCATATCAAAACCAAAGGCAAGAAAATAGAGTAAAAAGAAAAGTAATCAAGTAGTACCAATTTCCACTACTACAAAAAAGTACATTACACGACGGAGATTACACGACGGTTCCAAAGAACCATCGTGTAAAGTCGGACTTTACACGACGGTTCCAAAGAACCGTCATGTAAAGTGCTCCGCGATGTACTTTACACGACGGTTCGAAAGAACCGTCGTGTAAAGTCGGACTTTACACGACGGTTCCAAAGAACCGTCGTGTAAAGTGCCTCGCGGAACAACTTTACACTACGGTTCCAAAGAACCGTTGTGTAAAGTCCGAGACGGGTTTAAGAACCCGTCGTGTAATCCACCTGAATAAGGGGGTGGTTCGGTGGGTTACACGACGGGTTTTAAGAACCCGTCGTGTAACCCCCCGAAATAGGGGGATTACACGACGGTCCGTGGTGGACCGTCGTGTAATCTTGAAAAAAATTTAAAAATTTTTAACTTGAGGTTTTCGAAATCCGCGCGCAAACCCATTACTTAAATACAACTTCCTTACATTTTCTCTCCACATACCTTCTCATTTCTCTTCACACTCTAAATTTCTCAAGTACCCACTTCCTCCTCCAAGCCGCCGCCGTCGCCGTCGTTGCCGCCGCCGATTCATTGGTGTTGGAGTGTCTATTCATCTTTAAAGAAAATTAAGGTAACTTCATATACAGCTTAAAATAAATTTGGGATTTTGTCTTGTTGTTTGTCACAAAAGTTCAATTTTTTAGCATGGGTGTTTAAATTCATAATGATGCTCTTTGTAGATTAATGATTTGTGAATGGTTTTTACACTTTACATACACATGAATTTTTCCCGCCCACAATATGCTCGATGAAATGTCAACTTGAGTTTTTGGAGGAATAATATAGAAGCAATCACATATATATATGTATAAAAGCATAAACATGAATTTTTCGAGTGTTATTTTTGTCATATGGCAGCGTTATGCACTTATGCTTTTATTTCGAGTGTTTTTTTTTTTTTTTTCCTAATTCGTGTGGGGCGCCGACAATCTTGATCTAAGCATCATTACACGACGGTTCCGGGCCGGAACCGTCGTGTAATCTCCAAACAGTAGAATATTACACGACGGTTCCGGGAGGAACCGTCGTGTAATGTTTGTTTTTTTCTTTCACCATATATCTTTTTACCGGGATTGCACGACGGTTTTGAAACCGTCGTGTAAAGCTTAGATACGACGACGGTATTAAAAACCGTCGTGTTATCTTCCACGACGCTGGATTACACGACGGTTAAGGAACCGTCGTGAAAACTTTACACGACGGGTAAAACCCGTCGTGTAATCCCTCTTTTCTAGTAGTGTTCTTAACGCATTTAATAATGTCGAAACCTTGTCCTTCGACACCACAAACGCCATATCATTTATGGTATTGTGCAAAGCAAAGAAACAAATTCTCATATACCCTGGTAGTTGATCCATAGTATTAATGTCCCATCTGAAATCCCAAAAAGAAAAAAATAGAAATAATATCATAAGCAAACTCAATTTCCTTATATTATTACTTATTAAGAATAGGTGTAACTAGTCTTACTATATATATCCTACAAATATAAAAAAGTAGATATGGCTAATACTGTTCTTTTTTCGTCGTTAAAAAACGTAGAGTTTGGTTGTGTTTTGGAACTTTAGGAATCACACATCTTTTGGCCGATCCTGATTGCAAATAATTAATGCATCTGTCATTGATTGAAGCTTTTATTCAAATTATTATATATTACTTTACTTTACTATTCTATGTGCAAGTAAAAGGAATATTATGGTTTTATTTTTTTACACTTTTATCCTGACAAACTTTAAAGTTTATGGGATCCACTCAAAGTCTTTTCTCCCTCTTTCTTTCTTTCTTTCTTTCTTTCTTCTTTTTTTTCTTTTTTTTTCCCTTACTTATTCCTATGGACTGTAAAACACACGAAATACAAAAAGATGTGTTCTTTACAGTTAATGAGTAAGCACATCTATCTTAAGATGACATGTCGTTTAAAGGAAAGTTAACTATTTAATGAGGTAACTTTTTTGTTGTTTTTTCTACCAAGATACTTTTTTGTTGTTTTGCTATCAAAAAAAGCTTTTATGTTGTTTGACAAAAGGTCATCATTTAAGTATGTTTTTAAAAATTAACCAAACTTAAAAAAAAAAAAAAACCCCCAAAAAGGAATAAAAGTAAGATCCATATCAAATTAAATAATTTTTTTATAAAAAAATAACTATATCAAAAGAGTAGATAAGGATCTACTATTTATTTTTTGTACTCATATAAGCACCGTTTTGATGCTTCTAATTTCCTTTATTTTATTTATTTTTCATGTTATCCTTCATTTCTTGACAGTTGCTTCATGTTTTGCCTCCTACGCACTATTGCAAGTATTTTGGAATTTGAGTTTAAAAAAAATAAAAATAAAAACCAAAATTTTAATATATATTACAAAATTGTCATCTTATAACTTTTTTTTCTTTTGTAAAACCTTTTTTTTTTTTTTTTCAAGTTCAACTAATAGGGTGTTAAGCACATTATTTGACGATGAATATTTTTAATTAAATATGAATCCAAATTCACATGTTTAGGATTTTTTTTTTTTTTTTTTAAACTTGAGAGCATGGGATTTGAAATTTACACACTATGATGTAGTCTAGTTATAATTACCACTAAATTATGCCCGCAAATATTATCTTTATTTTTCTTTATTCCAAACACCAATTTATTTCGGATTCTTAATTCGAAATGAATTTTACTAATTTTAAAACAGTGTGCAAACGAAATCTAAAGTTTTAAAAAAAATTTATAAAGAAAAGCTCTTTTTTCCTTGCTAAAGAGAAAGAAGGTAAATTTTATTTCTTTCATCTCATCATGTTATCCTTCATGTTTTGTTTTGATGCTTTTTTATTATCTCTATAAACCGTTTTTTGTTGCAAAACTTATCTGGTATTTTTTTTTTTTTTTTACCTTACTTTACTTTACTTTTATTTACTTGTCAGCTTTTTATTTCTTTATTTTTGTTTTATTTTTCTAATTTTTATTTTCTTTATCTTTGGTTTGTTTTTTCCTTAATTTTTGCTTGTACTTTTGCCTGTAATTTTTTCTCCATTTTCTCTTCATTAAAAGCTCAACATTTTCAAACTTCTAATCTCAACTTTCTCATCAAAAACTCTAATCTACTTAGTTGCGATCATGTCTATTTGTGCTGAGGATTTTTTTTTTTCCCTCATTTTTTTCATGATTAAATTTCTATGTCTTTTTGGGATTACCAATCGATTAAATGGAATTGTAAAGGTTCTATCTTCTTGTTCTTCTTTTCTCCAAAAAGAAGACTATTGCATTTACTGTTGTTAGTTTGACTTATTTTTTAGTAATTATTTCAATTCCTTTGTTATGAAAAGTTGTCGGATCATTTCTTTCTTATACGTTTTCTCTCTTCCTATTTGACATAGTACTATAGTTAAATACAATACAAGGAAAAGCAATATTACCTGAATTAAGTGATTGGACGAAGTTAAAATGCCAAATTCGGGGTTGGGGGTTGGGAGTTGGCGGATCTTCTAGCAATAATATCCTTAACTTCAGAAACTCTTTCATGGACAATGCACTTAACTGAACGGGAAGCATTGGAGAGTACTGAGGGATTAGTTCCTCTCTTCAACCTTGCAATATTTAAGATTGAACCTGTAAATTCTCTTATTAATGAAGTTACAGGCAGACATAGGGAGTGAAGAAAAATGATGAAGTGCCATATGGAGAACCTTTTTTTTTTTTTTTTTTTTTTCCCTATTTGTTGTGAGTATTATGGAGTGTTTGTTTTTTGGTGGAAGGCAGATAAAACTATTAGCTTCTATTTATACAGCTCAAACTTTAAGGAATTTGATAATTTTTGTTTTCTAAGAAAACGTGATTATTTTATTTATTTATTTTTTTTTAACCTTTTATCACACAACAATATCTTCCAAAGTTGGAACAAAATTAGTAAAGACCGGAAAAGATTGTCAAGTCATAACTTATTATATGTATATAGAAATACTCTTCTTCATGCGACCATATCCATTTAGAAGTTGTAATTAGTGGTGAGTGTTGGATGGAAATTAACTTTTTTTTTTTTTTTCCATCTATTATCCAATCCAATTATAAAAAATCTTTTCAAATCTAAACCAATTCAATCTAATGTATTTTATCATCCAATCCAATCGAGTTCAAAATCCTTTGGATTGGATGACCAGATGGTAGTTAAGCTTTCTTAAGAACTTTTTAAAACCTATCAAATTTCATGAAACTTACTCAAAATGACAAGTCACATTTTCATGACAACAATCTAGTCATCCGTCATCCATCATCCATCATCCATTTATTGTATATAACAAAAATCAAAATCACCCCCAACAATAGTAGAAAAAATATATCTCTCAAATCCAAACTTCTAAGAGATAGTGAGCTTGACGATGACACAAAGAGATGAGAAATGATGTGGAATTGGAGCTCGACAATGGACGGTGACCCATGGGCCTTTGACGAAGCAAACAAAGGGATGTTTTAGGATTAGTGAAATGTGAGGGAAATGAAAATGATATGACGCTCAAGGGTTTTGAATTTTCAGAGAAAAAATTGATGTTTTTTTAATCTAAAAGAAAGGCCAAAGGGAACATGTTAAAAAATCAGAAATATAACTGTGTATAGTATGAACATAATTATTTTCATGTATATTAGAAGTATACTGTATTAGGTTGGTTTTATTGGATTTTTAAAAGTAACATCCAATATCCAATCCAATACAATATACCATCCAAATCCAATCCAATTGCAATTGGATATTCAAAAATTTTTTGGATGGATTGGATTGATTTGGTTGGATGAATTGGATAAATGGATCTTCTAGTTATAACTTTATGATAAGCAACTTTTATCAATTATAGTTCCAGCAAAAAAAAACAAAAAACAAAAAACAAAAAAAAAAAACAAAAAAAAACTTTTGACAATGAAAGTTGACTTACTTGTAATGTGTAAAGCAACTTTGATGTAAAAGATAAATATCATTAAAAAAATACCACAATAAGATCAATTGATTGTTATAATAACATATAAATAAAAATTTATAAATCCAGTGATCGGACAGGATAGTATACATATATATGTATATATATATATATATATATGCAAATACCCATTTTATTAATTGAAAAGAAAGTCTTTTAAGTTTTGAACCTGAAATTTTTTAAGACTTTGGACCTCATTTTTCACCTACTAAGCTAATTTATCATTTTTTTGTCAATAATTTACTCTTAAAATTGCAACCAATACACGTAAGTGCTGGAATTTACCATCGTATAAGTATTTCTCTAGTAAAAAGAAACAATTTTTTGACCAGAAAAAAAAATTATTAAAATAAAAAGTAAGAAAGGTCATGATACAATCTTTTAAGTATAAAAGGTCCGAAAAAAGTAATAACAATCAAGAGTAAATTAAGTAAGAAAAATAACTAATAAATAAGAATTAAAAGTAACTACTAAAAAAAATTTTATTAAAAAATTTTATCACTTTAAAAACCCATCCTATTATAAATATAATTAATAAACTAGATGACTTTTTCATCTCGATTCATTATCCAAATTTTTCTTCTGCATTTTTTAGCCAAAATTTTTTTTTTTTGTCTCAAGAGCCAACAACTTTTTGTAACTAAAACTTTTACTACGGATTTTTTTAACAGTTCTTATTTGATTTATAACTATTGTTGTTAACTGTCTGTTGTAAATGGTCTATAGTCCTACTTTATTTTATACTTATTAATAATATTGGACAAAATAAGTTGTTTTGATGGTATGCTCTTAATTTGTTTCTTTTCTTTTCTTTTTTAGGAAAATTATCATTTAAATTAGAGTAGAATACAAACACTAATATAAAAAATGAAACAATCCCGTGATATAAAAGACACAACCTTCGACTAAGATTAAGTTGTTTTGATGATATGCTCTTAATTTATTTCTTTTAATTATCATAATATTTATATATTTTGAGTTTATTATTTATCTTTATTCTTACTAATATTATTATTCAATTCAAATGGTGATCCTTTATAAGAGTCAAGTATTTACTTTTAGTCTCTGTTTAAGAATGTTTCATAAGTAATCACTAGTACAAAATGTGGATACCACGACGGTTTTTAACCGTCGTGGTAACATTTTTACGACGGTTTTCTAACCGTCGTGGAATTCAGAGTCGTGAAATCTTTTTAGATTCCACGACGGTTTTTTACCCGTCGTGAAATAGGCAAAAATAGGATCTAAATGTGGACATTTAAGAACATACCACGACGGTTTTACGTAAAAAAACCGTCGTGATAGGCGGACCTACCACCTATCACGATGGTTGAAAAACCATCGTGGTAGAGTCTGCCGAAAATAAAAATTTGCGAATTCATTTAATTTCCCACGGGTGGCAAATCCGGAAAATTTAACTCACAAAATCAACATTTTTTCTGGAAAATTCTCAAATCCGTGTCTTACCCAATCAATTTTAAAGCAATCTAAATTACAACGACTGTCAACAATCACCGAAATGATGAATTTTGAACAATTTTCTACGGAAAATTCCCAAATCAACAATCAACCAAATCAACATTTTGGAATGAACATTATGGATTTTTGACATTTTGGACGGAAATTTCACAATCAACAAAATCAACATTTTGGACGGAAAATTCTCAAATCTGTGCCTTACCCAAGCAAGATACATTTCAACTTACCGGATTATCGAGCGTGGGTACGGGTGGAGTGGCAGAGAATGTAGGGGACGAAGGAATGGCAGCGAGAGGGAGAGGGAAAAAGGCGTGGAGTTAGAGAGAGAGGGAGGAATGGCGGTGAGAATATAGAGAGGGAGCGGAGAGCGATAAATGGAAGGAGGGTATGGGTGGCTTTGGGTTTGGAGTTAGAGTTTGTATTAGAGAGTGAAAAAGGCTCGGATTGTAATGGGGTGGGAAAGAGGGTATTTTTTTGGGTTTTAACATACGCTCCAAAAAGTTGAACAATTTCAAAAATTTTTAAAATTCTCGCATTCACCAAAAAACCGTCATAGTAGGGTGAAAATTTTAAAAAACAAAAATTTTTGACCTACCACGACGGTTTTTTCTCAAAAACCATCGTGATAGGTCAAAAAAAATCAAAAAAAAAATTTTTGATTTTTTTTTTTAAATTTTTGAAAAAAAATTTTTTTTTTGAAAAAATTCCCTCCTTCGTACCTACCACGACGGTTTTTCAAAAACCGTCGTGGAAGCACCCCACTTCCACGACGGTTATTCAAAACCATCGTGAAAGCAGAAAGCTTCCATGACGGTTTTTCAAAAACCGTCGTGGAAGTATCTCGCTTCCACGACGGTCATTAAAAATCGTCGTGGAAGCGGCGGCTTTCACGACGGTTTTCAAAAACTCTGTTTCGCTTCGTATTTTTTCGTATTTTCCACGACGGTTTTTTTAAAACGGTCATGAAAACACCGTCGTGGAATCCACATTTTGTAATAGTGAATTTTTTATCATTCGACTTTCTTTATGAGAGTTTCAAAAGTAATTATAATTAGTCTCTTTTTACGAGAGTTTCAAAATAATTTTTCATTAGTCTCTCTTCATGAGAGTTTAAAAAGTAATTATAATTAGTCTATTTTTATGAGAATTTCAATAGAGTGGCGACTGAATAGGTCCTGGTAAGATCTCTTGGGCAGTGTTAGGGTGATACGAAGAGGCAGTTAACCCGATAAATAAAAGATTGACTATTCTTCTGCCACATCTCTTGGGCGTGAATGGTGCTCTGGGCCATCGCGGGAAACACGGGATGCCGTTGCAGAGGATACGGACTAGGCGACACATGTTCCAGTCATGGATTCTCTACGTCGGTCCGTCCTGAGTTTGTTATAACAAACTCCTCATGCCCTTTACACGTGTAAAGGGGGGGAGAGTGTTGCAGGAAGATCACTAGTTCTTTTCATTGGTCGGTCACGGGTTCTAAGAGGAAGGTCTTAAGATCGTTGACCTGCTCGGATGTTAGGCAACAACTTGCCCCACATCACCACTGTATTGCCTGGTGGATTATACTTATGGGCTAGCCAGGCTGCCTAGCATGATTCGTAGCTGAGCCGAGAAATCTTGCATGATTTGCAGGTGGACCGGGCAGTCTAGCATGATCCACAACCGGACCGGGCAGCCTAGCATGATTTGCAGTCGGATCGGGTAGCCTAGCAAGATCCGTAGTTGGGCCGGACAGCCTAGCATGATCCGTAGTCGGGCAGGGCAGCATATCATGACCCATAGCCTAGCCGGGTGGCCTAGCATGACCCCTAGTTGAGCCGAGCAACCGAACATAACATGCAGCAGTTGGGCAAGCCGAGCAACGGAGCACTACCTATTATATATATTTAGGTGTGTTTTAACGGCCCATACCTAATTTGCTCTAAAAATAAAAATAAACATTTTATAGATGAAATCTTTTTTCAATCAAAAATTATATTTTTTAGATACTTTCATATCTCTAAAAAAACATTGGTTGCAGACATTTTAATGATAGGTGAGTTATAATTTTTTTTTATTTAAACAAGATATGTTTTTTAAATTATTTTAAATCATAATTACGTTCTTTCTTTTTTGAGTGTGCGAATCTTTAATTTGTTCGGGTGTGGGTTGTTTGTTAAAATCTTTGTTTTGTGAATTGTTTGTTATGTGTACATGCGGGGACATCGGGCACCACGAACATGTAGTGCTTCATGCATATCAAAATTATTAATAGGGTTAATTTCATTTTTAGCACTTGTGAAATAAATTATATTAAAAACAGCATCACTTTTTGTCCCCTTCATTTTTAGCACCGTCACGTCACCAACCAGTTTTTTGGTTGATGTATAAAGGCAAAAATGCCCTCAGCCAACCCTAAGCTGAAAAATTTTTGTACTGTCCCGCCCCCCTCACCCCCTTCCCTCCACATCCATAACGACAGTATATAACCAACTGTACCAAAAAATTAGAAATTTTTCTGCCCTCGTTTCATTGATTTTCTCTCAGCCAATCCTCACGAATCCTCCCTGCACAACATTACCCATTGATCGAAACTAACTTTAAGCATAAAAAATCTGACCACATCTTTTTTCACTCTGTTAAAACTGCCCGAAGCTACCAAATTTGCTTCAACTCCATTTGAGTGGAGATCTTCTCATTTCCAATCAACCAATCTGAGGTAATGGTGATTTTTAGTTGGTTTTATTTGTTAATACATGATTTAAATGGGGGTGTGTTAAGATGGTCAATCTGAAACAAAAAGGTCATTTTCATGACAATCTGGTCATTTTCATATTGACCATCTGGTCATCATCATTGTGACCATTATTAAATAAACCGGTCATTTTCATATTGATCATGTAGTCATCATCATTGTGACCAGTATGAAAAAAATCGGTCATTTTCATATTGACCATCTGGTCACATATTGACCATCTGGTCATCATCATTGTGACCAGTTGAAATAAACCGGTCATTTTCCTATTGACCATCTGGTCATCATCATTGTGACCAGTATGAAATAAACCGGTTATTTTTATATTGACCATCTGGTCATCATCATTGTGACCAGTATAAAAAAAACTAGTCACTTTCATGTTGACCATCCGGTCATTATCATTGTGACCAGTTCTCAGATATAAGCCAACTCTCCCCTATATGAAACATAATTTTTCCTCTCTTTTTAACGGCAAAAAAATTATTTATTTAATAACTTTTTGCTGTTTCACAGGAAATGGAGGACGTTTGTGTTTTCGTCAAGTATTAAGAAAATTTTATCTCAATGGAACGGCACATTGAGATATGTTGGTGGCGAAATGAAGGGAATATTGGTGCCCAAGACCGCAACATATGTTGGTCTTATTGAGTTGATCAAAAGTGTAACTGGTATTAGGGGCCAAGCCAAGACTTTAGTTATGAGATACGGTGTTGAACCTGGATTGCCTCTTGTCAGGATACAGTGTGACGCTGACATTAAATTCTATATATAATTGAAGAAGAAAGATGTTCATGTGCTTAGTAAATTTCCTATTACCATTGATGTATTGGATGAGTATGCGGCAGAAGCGATGCCACCGGAGCTGGGGGAAAGCAACCACATAAACGTTCAACTTTCTAGAGAGGGTGTACAGAGTAATGAAGCCATGCAACATGTAGATAACAGGAATCTGATCATCCCTCCTCCTCATCCTCATATCCCTCCTCTTCCTCCTCATATAGATGAATTGAAGTTTGCGGGTGATGCTCGTCAATCAAACGAGAATAGTATCGCAGCAAGCATTGGAGCATATTCTATTGCCAATAATACTACATCTCAATCCGTTAATGTACCAAGTAGTTACAGTGTATCTGGCTCAGTAGTTGTTGCTGATCATACATCTGTCACAATGCGCGTAAACTGTATTTTTAAGAACAAAAAGTTGCTTTAATACCGTCTTCATCACGATGCCATGAGTAAACACTATCAATTCAATGTGAAGAGGTCGAACTCTACTCTGTTACACGTGATATGTATAGATATCGAAAAATGTCCATAGATATCGAAAAATGTCCATGGCAATTGCGTGCGACTAGGATGAGAGGTAGTAAACTGTTTGTCGTGAAACGGTACAACAACGTCCCTACTTGTTCAATCGAAATCGTTCAAAGGCATCATCGTCAAGTCAATAGTTGGATGATTGGGGAATGTGTCAAGGCAAAATACTTGGATCCGACTAACACCTCATATAGATCTCGAGAAATCATGCGAGACATGCAGGCCGAATTTGGAGTGTCTTTTAATTATCTCAGAGCATGACGAGGGAAGGAAGCAGCACTAACCAGCTTGATAGGTGATGATGCAGAGTCATACAATGGTATTTTACCTTATCTTATAATATGTTCATGACCGACATTATAACTTTTATATTTACGACAAGTGCTATAATAACTGTTATAACTTTATTAATTACAGTTATGCCCGCGTGAGCTGAAATGGTTAAGAGGAAAAATCTTGGATCCTACATTGATATCGAGACAGACTCAGCAAATTACTTACAATGCTTCTACATGTGCTTAGCTGCTTCGAAGCACGGTTGGCCTTATTGTCGTCCAGTAATTGTGGCTAATGGATCCGCATTAAAGGCCAAGTTTAGGGGAATGCTTCTTGCAACATTTGGTCACGACGCAAATGGCTGCATATTTTCACTTGCATTTGGTATTGTTCAGTCCGAAAGCAACGAATCATGGAAATGGTTTTTCGATAAGCTAAGGGATTTAATCGACACCCGAGAGTCTCTTGCTATTGTGGCTGATAGGCATAAGGGTATCGAATTTGCAACCAACCTCGTGTATCCAGACGCTGCGTTCGAGATTTGCGTCCAACACTTGGCTGCAAACCTGAAGACCAAGTACAAAGATTTCAAAGGCCCTTTAAAGACTTATTTTGACGGTGCATCGAGGTCGTATCTTTTAAGTGAGCACCATCGTCATATGGAATCCATCTGTAATCGTAACCCCGACATGCACCGATACCTTCTACAGGCCGATACTACAAAGTGGTCGCAAGCATATTTCAACGGGTGGAGGTATGCAATCATGACAACCAACATTGTGGAGTCATTGAACAGTGTGGATCGGAAAGCCAGGTTAATGCCAGTTGGATTCTTAGTGGAATGGTTGAGGGAACTACAACAAAGATAGTTTGTCGAGAGGCGTGAGGAGGCCCTCAAATTGACATCAAAACTGACGCCAAAGGCTGAGAAATTGATTCGCACCAACTTCTCAATAGGCCTAATAGTAACGGTACGTGATCACGACCACATCCAACACATATATGGTATATGCCAATTTTTTCCTTAAACTAAATTAGCTCAATGTGTTAAAATTCACCTTGTTACAGCCGCGGCCAGCTGATCAGTTTGAGTACGCAGTCACCAACAATGCTAGCCAAATATGGATCGTCGATATGAGCGAAAGGACATATACGTGCATACAATTTCAGGTCGATCAAATTCCTTGCCCTCATGCGATGGCCGTTTGTAACCACCGATGAATAAATCCATACAATTATTGCTCGAATTACTACACGAAAGATTATCTTTATGGTTGTTATTCGTCTGTAGTCCATCTTATTGGCAGCGTAGATGGCTGGGATGTTCCTGAAAAAGTCAGGTCATAAATTGTCAATCCTCCCAAAACAAAACGTGGGCCCGGAAGGCCACGGGTTCGAAGGATTTTGTCCCAAGGAGAAGAACATGAGTCTATTCGGTGTCGTAAATGTAATGGTTATGGACACAATCAACAAACCTGTACCAATTCAGTACCCTTAAGAATACGTCCAACAAGGTCGAAGCCATCGTTCAGCACTCCCAGTTCATAATTATGTTGTTGTTTATAACAAAGGTTGCACAATTGACATTAAACAATATATTATGACTTTCTGCATTCGTGTGATGTAAGTTTGTGGAAAATAGGTATTGTCACAAAAACGGTCATAATACCAAATTTACCATTTGAAAATGACAACATGATCTTGATAACATTACATGGAAAGCAAGAACAAAAATATCTTCAAATAATTGAACCAGTCATAATAGTTATGACCGGGTGATCATCACTGTTATGACCGTTGTCATCCTATTGTGAAACAAAGGTTTGGTTGATTTTTTTAAACTTGTTTTTTGATTATTTTCCACAATGAATCTTAGTTTTAAAAGAGTAACTAATTGGTAGTTACTCTCATCACATGGAATGTTAGCACAAAAAATTTCATTAACACAATGGGCACCCGGTCATAACAGTTATGACCGGGTAGTTATCACCGTTATGATCGGGTGGTCGTCACTGTTATAACCGTTGTCATCCTATTGTGAAACAAAGGTTTGGTTGATTTTTTTAAACTTATTTTTTAATTATTTTCCACAATGAATCTTAGTTTTATAAGAGTAACTAATTGGTAGTTACTTTCATCACATGAAATGTTAGCACAAAAAATTTCATCAACGCAATAGGCACCCGGTCATAACAGTTATGACCGGGTGGTCATCACTGTTATGACCGTTGTCATCCTATTGTGAAACAAATGTTTGGTTGATTTTTTTTAAACTTATTTTTTGATTATTTTCTACAATGAATATTAGTTTTACAAGAGTAACTAATTGGTAGTTACTCTCATCATATGCAATGTTAGCACAAAAAATTTTCTTAACACAATGGGCACCCGGTCATAACAGTTATGACCGATGTCATCCTATTGTGAAACAAAGGTTTGGTTGATTTTTTTTAACTTATTTTTGATTATTTTTCACAATGAATCTTAGTTTTACAAGAGTAACTAATTGGTAGTTACTCTCATCACATGGAATGTTAGCACAAAAAAATTCCTTAACATAATGGGCACCCGGTCATAACAGTTATGACCGGGTGGTCATCACTGTTATGACCGTCTGGCCCTATTGTGAAACAAATGTTTGTTTTTTTTTTTTTTTTTTTTTACTTTTTTTTTTCATTATTTTCCACAGTGAATCTTAGTTTTACAAAAGTAACTAATTGGTAGTTACTCTCATCACATGGAATGTTATCACAAAAAAATTCCTTAACACAATGGGCACCCGGTCATAACAGTTATGACCGGGTGGTCATCACTGTTATGACCGTCTGGCCCTATTGTGAAACATATGTTTTTTTTTCCTTTTTTTTAACTTATTTTTTTATTCCTTCATGTGGAATTACTTGCGAATGTTTTTTATTTTGTATTTTTATTTTCACCAACAACCAAACTTAATTTAAATTTAGTCAAACAAACTTAAGAGCTGGCGTTCTAGGTTTAAGGTAATGCCTGATATTATTAAAATAATAGAGTCATATAAATTATGAGCCCTATCAGATTAAAATTTACATTTTGTATTTGAAAATTTACAACAACAATGTGTCAAGTATGTCAAAAAAAAAATGAATTATTAAAATATGGGGTTAGACAGAAATAAGGGGAAAAATTTTTAAAATGTGGTCAGGTAGAAAATAGGGGAAAAAATTAAAAAAATGGGGTTAGGCGTAATTACAGGGAAAAAATATAAAATAATTAGAAGCCCATATCTACATCATCGTCGCTTTTGTACTGGCCTTCAAACTTTCACCTTGCATGGCCCCACAAGTAACAAGTCATCCACTCCCTGAACATTTGCATGCGTTCTTGGATTACCCAATACCGGACATCCCTCCCTTCGATCAAGCATTCAGTATTCTTGATAGTAAATATCCCACAGTCACCCATGTGCCACGAAATTAAAATAAGTTTAAACAAACACATAACCATCAATATGAATGAACATTATTATTACTTGTACTTACCCATTGCCTTGACGAGGGATATATGTCATAATGGTGACCAATATTGGGTAAATTCCAGGTGGTTCTCTTAGTTTGAACTCGAACAGACTTAGTCGTTCTGCCAGCAATGGAATGAACTTTGATAAAACTTCCACTCCACCTCGGACCTTTGCATTGTGAGGGCCTTCATGCTGTAGCGAGTCATACACCTCAATTGTCCAATTTGTGAGTTCGAGCTTCACTAATGCCCAATGCTTCAAATCATCAAAGTGTATAGGTATTAGGAAAGTGTTAACTTCAAATCAAGACGAACCACTTTGTACCTGAACGCCAAGCATGAGCCTGAGTATAGAATCACAGGAGTCCCAGTCGAATGTTTCAGGTGATCTCTGGTACACACTCCACAATCCACGAACCTTCGTACTGAAAAAAGTGTCCACCGTTGTCACCTTCCGCTGTTCCAGTTCTGGGTACTGCCTGATCTTCTTCCTCAAATAGTAGAAGCTACGTCAATGTGCTGTATACATGACACAAAAAGAGATGTATTGTGACAAAATAACAACTCATCAAACAAAAATACTTTGTAAACGTTTGGATATACAAAAATTATTCATCCTGGCTTGTAGAAGAACACTAGAGAATACTGACCTCATCCCATAGCCAAACAGGCGAGGTTGCTAATTCATAGTACCAAGTTTTATTAGCCACCGCCATGAATCTGAGGTCATGGGGTTTGTCGAACGACTCATACTTGGCACCGTATTGGGGTGGCCGTTTACTAAAAATATAAAAGTTTAAATAAATGATGACACTATTAATAAAATTATAATTTTAAAATCCAATTCACAACTATTGGTAAGAAACACATTACTCTGGGGGCGGTCTCTTCAACCGTTCTTTTTTTATCCACTCCCTAAATTCCTCTAGCGTCTCTTTGGGAGGTTCATCTACGAGACCGGTGGGAGGGCATTAGGTTGCTTAGTCGGAGCGGTAGACGGAGACCCGACATCAGTCATAGGTTTGGCCGGGCGTTGGCCTAGCCTTGGCAGTCTAGCTCTCTTCTTCTTTAGTATCTATAAATGACATGTGTGAGACGAGTTTAAACAAAACGATAACAATTATGAATATGTTAAATTAAAGAGTATTCGTAACAACCACATCATCGCTCTCATCGTTGCCTGGCTCCGCAACCTTTATAAAGTCTTGTTCGAGGATTATTTCTTCCTCAACCTTCTCATCTTTGGTTTGAATACCCGGGTCACGCATCCCCTCTCCCTCGGGAATACTTTCTCCCTCATCAACTTGCTTTGGGGGAACAAACTCTGCCTGTGAGGTTTCTTAACATGCCATAATGAATACATAGTTATTTACCTCTGGAAAATAAGAATTATCTACATAACTAGCAGACTCAATTTTAACATACAGGTTTACTTGGTTCATATCGTTCTCGGCATCTTCATGAAAAACGATCACCTTATCGGCAGTTAGGAACTCCATGGCTGCCTGAACACCAATATCTGCCATCGAACAAATGTCAGGGGAGGTTGTCTTCATGTTGTCCAATTCAGTCCTCTCAGCATTAATCTCATGTATGTTGCTGACAGGCGGCGCCAGTTCTGCCTTACCTTCCCCCTTCTCAATAATGTTAGCGGACAACATTTTGAGAACCCTCTGCAATAGTTTGTTGGATTGCTTCTGTTCCCTTTTCAGATCCTCTAATTTTTTATTCAGTGAGGTCACTTGTCCTCGGATCTTGGTTTGAAACTCCTGCCACTCGGAGTTTGTATCTGTGCTTGGCCGGGGGACAGAAGACTTGAGAAGGGGTAATTGGGGCATGACAGTTGGATTCTTCAAAAAAAGGCGCGCAACCCATGGGTTCTTCAACTCCTCTTCGGTAAGCATCAAGACGAAACCCTTAAGCTGCACACATACGGTAAATATGTTAATGGCTGACATATATGATTATCATCTTGTAATATTATCACTCAATAAATTTAACTAACTAACATAACCATCAAAGCGATCACAACAGTAATGACTATACCCATCAACACCGTTATGATCGGGTGGTCATAACTATTATGACCGTTGCGGTCAACACTGTTATGACAACCCGGTCATAATTGTTATGACCGGTTGCTGTCATCACCGTTATGACCACCCGGTCATAACGGTGTTGACCACCCGGTCACAGCTGTTATGAAGATTCTGGTCATAACAGTTATGACCCCCCAGTCATTTTGTTGATGACCACCAATTGATATACACAATCTAGTAAAAAATAAATTTCTGGGATTCGCCAACCGTGGTAAAAGCAGCCACAATATCATTAAACTTGACATTTTCCGCGGTGGTCCACGACATCATACGCGGAATGGCATGCTCATACTTGGTGGTAAATTTGGATGCTATCGATGGGAGGGTCTCATATGCCCAAATAAGTAAGGCATTAGGAACCCCGGAAGACTGTAATGGACGTTGTAATTTTTTTAATGGTCTTCTCTTCGAAGACATCATGTTGTCTACAGTATGATAGATTGCAGCTCGGGTTGCCTCCCATGAGAGCACGCCCCAAGGAAAAGCATTGAAAGCATCCAAGTCATCAGCCAGAGCAAAAAACTTTAGGTCAATCTTAACGGCGCTTGCATTTGATAGGGGGATGGAAAACTTAATGTATAGAAGGCTAAGCTTGACCGCATCGTTGTCGTTGTCAAACTTAGCATTCGACATCTGCATCTCCAAATTTTCTCTCGACACACCCCTAACGGTCGAAAAATATCTTGAAATAATTGGCTATCCACGACGGGGAGATGAGTGGACCCTACACAGTTGAGGCTGGTTATTAAGCAGAACCCGTTGATGGAAAATCTGCCCAAGTCTTCACCAAACTGAAATCATAGAGCGTCACCCATGACTGAGTGATTCGTCAGGCGCATCACAGTGTTGTGGAACACCTGGCTAGCCCAACCAAGAGTCTATAAATGCATGAAAGGTTGAATGCATGGCTGCCCCTGGACGGCCTCGTACTGTCACGGAGACAACCATTGGCTCAGTTTATTCCATGTCTCCATGATGTTGACGAAAGTATTTATTTTCGCCCTGGTTATTTCACTATCCGGGACGAGTCAGACATATTGGCCATGTGTCAATGGTATCATAATATAGTCATTAAATAGTTAAGAGTAATAATACCATATACCTGCCATGAAATCACATAAATATGAAGAAGTGACCAATTAATCACCATCAACTAAAAAAAATTGACCAAGGCCTCATGGAAAAAACAGTAAGAACTTTGAAGATGGAATCATTATTATTATAACCATCAAGTCATCATGAGAATGATCATCATGCAAACAAGTGAGTAATTATCATTATGACCAGAGAGTCAATACAAAAATGAACATAACAAACGATATCCAACTAATCAAAAAAGTAGCACTAATTTATACAAACTCTTCCGTACCACAAATTTGTCCGGTAACGGTTGCCTCTTGGTAGGAAATCAGATTAAAAAATGAACTTTAACGAGTTTAAGGGGAAATTTTTAACCAAATGTAAAAAGCTACAAACTTTTTAATGATAACACATATAAAAAAGAAAATTATATACTCAATAAAAACTTCACATTATATATGAAAACTAAAAAAATTATAAACTTTTTAACCATAACACTTAACCCAAAGGTGACCGGTTGGTTTATGGTTCAAAATCCATAAACCAGCCAGTTGTTAATAATAAATTTTTTTTTACCATATAAAAATTCAAATTTATATTATATAATCATTCCAAATTGCACATTATTGCTGAAAAGGTATAAAAATGTTAACTTTTTAAGCATAAAACCAAGAACAACTTTATTACATCTTCAGTTTTCGATATCTTGCCTTCTACGAAACTGATCAACTTCTTTGATTCATTGACATCAATTCCCCCCTGCTTTCGCTTCAAACCTGCATCGGAGACCATTCTCTCCATCTCCGGTACCGTTTTTTTGGCACTTTCATCAGCCGGCTTGCACTTCGATGACTTAGCCGGAACTCGGGCTAACCTCCTCTCCAGAGTTTTCTTCACATCAGACATTTTTGTGACTTTTGAAATGGGTACTTTTTTTTTAGGATTAAACGAGGTTAACAGAGGTTGAAGCAGTTTATAAAAGGAATTCGTGGGTGGTTAGAACGGTTATCGGGTTGTTTTAGTGGGTAGTTTTCTGGTTGAAATGCTCTCTCTTTAGAATGGGAGTTTCTCGCACTAAAAAACTGTAGAAGCTGGTTTGAAATTTTTTTTAGGGCATTAGAGGAAGAATGACTTTTAGGCGGGTGGGAAATGTGGGCAAATCGGGGATTTACAAACAAATTGAAGGTGGGCCGCCCAAACTTGACTGTTGGTATTCCGTAAAAACCGGTCATTTCCATAATGACCATCCGGTCATTATTGTTATGACCAAGGTTAAAAGTGAAAACTAAAGATTTACCACGGGTCACAATGAAAATGACCGGGTGGTCAATATGAAAATGACCAATTCTGTACGAGAAGCCCCAAAAAAATGAAGGTGGGCCGCCCATACTTGACTGTTAGTATTCCTTAAAATACGGTCATTTTCATAATGACCATCCGGTCAATATTGTTAAGACCAAGATTAAAAGCGAAAAAAAAAAAAAAAAAGCATAACAATGGGTCACAACGAAGATGACCGGGTGGTCATTATGAAATTGACCGATCTGTACAAGTATCAAAAGTTGGTCACAACGAAGATGACCGGGTGGTCATTATGAAATTGACCGATTTTGGAGAAGTACACAAAGTTAGGCAAATTCATCACTTCTTTTTATTTTTTATTTTTTATTCTGAAGAAGACATGTTGTTTACACACCCCCCCTCCCCCCCTCACAAACGAGTTAAGTAAATTACGTTTTATCAAAACGTGGGAAGCGGTCACAACGAAAATGACCGGGTGGTCAATATGAAAATGACCAATACTGTACAAGTATCAAAGGTTGGTTACAACGAAGATGACTGGGTGGTCATTATGAAATTGACCGATTCTATGGGGATATTAGAGTCGGTGTGAGATGAGGGTAAAACACTGTAGATATATGTTGAAAATTTTTTTGGGAGCCGTGCTATGGGGATATTAGAGTCGGTGTGAGATGAGGGTAAAACTGGAACTCACCATGCATTTAATGCTGTTGGGCCCCACATATAAAAGTGGGTGGTGACGTGGCGGTGCTAAAAGTGAAGGGGACAAAAAGTGATGCTGTTTTTCATATAATTTATTGCACAAGTGTTAAAATGAAATTAATCATTATTAATTTTAACTTTTCTCTTTTTTATTTTATTTTATTTATTTATGATAGGAGATTCAAACTCTATATTTTTAAATAAAATCAAGTATAATATATCACTAGACTATACCTGTAATCAATTAACTTTTCTTTTTGGAAGAGACAAAAAGTGTCATCACCCATATATTTTTTCTTGTAAATTAAAAAATGGGTTTGGCTATAGTCTGCCACTTAGTAAATGAAGGGTCATATCTCCCACTTAATCTGAGCCGATCATTTTTTTTGTTTTGTAACCAACTAATGAATGAGAGTGATTGGACGGTGGAGAGTGGTGCAAGGGTATTGAGGGGCAAAAATGAAGAAAGCAAAATGGGAACCGGCAAGTCCGGTTTGGGATGTTTCCATTACAAGCAGAGGAAAGAGTGCTCAGTGGGGCGGGAAGGAAAGCAGGGAAAGTGGAGAAATGTCGAAAGGGCAAAGTCAAGGACATAGGGATTGATTTGCGCCAGTTCTTGTTTTCCCTTAAAGCTACCACTGCTTTTATGAAGATGAGTTTGGTTAAAAACATGGCAGTTTGTTTTATGGTTCTTATGGTTGCTTTTTACATCGTGCTCAATATGTAACTTTCCTTTGGATTCCCTGTCGTTAATCTGGTACTGATGTTTGTTAAGTTAATGAAAACATATTATGTGTGGCTCCTTTCGTGATCGGCTTTCAAGATGTGTGTATGTTTTCATTTATTTATATACAATTTTCGTTGAAGAGTTTGTGAAAGTATTGGAAGTGGAAATATAAACAATTTCAGGGGAATAACCTCTGCTAATTCTTGTCCGCCAAATTGCTATCAAGTTGAGGAATAAAACGTCAAGTCGTAAAATTGAACCACCAAACAACGACAAACAAAAACCCAAATCTCCCACTTTGACAAAATTACTACTTGTAAGCTATTCTTTTCTATCGTGACTCTCTAACAAACTTTTATGATTTTCATCTCCAATATTAAGTGACGACTAACTGTGAAAATACCATTCTACCCTAAAGCTGCACGCATTTCAATTACTTTTTATCAATCTATGATCTGATTTTACAAAGATGCCCTTCATCTCCTCAAATAATTCAATAACTTTTCCCAATTAAAATGGAAACCCGGTGCATTCAAGTACACAAAACCTGAAAACATCCGGTTGTAGCCTTCCAAGACTTTGCCTACTTTACTGCCACGTGGTGCTGGGTTTGTCCCCCAAAAATAGTGGGGGCTAGGCTTCGTTGCTTTATCATCTCGTTTTTAAACTAAATTGTACTTTTTTCATCATGTTTTTATCTTTCTGAAAAAAATTTGTCTTTTCTGAAAAAGTCAACAAAATTTACTATAAACAAACTTAAAAAATCTCAACTCAACTCAAACTGAACTGGTGCACCAAACGAACCCTTAAAAAATGTCTCTACAAACACTTTTATATTAAGATACTACTTCAATCATGAATTCTATAATTATAAATATATCATAGTGATTTCACATTTTGTCTCTATTTTATAAATATATATATATATATATCTATATATTAATCATGAATTCACAACTCTCCTCTCTTAATAATTCAACATCAACTTTCTTTTATTTAGCGAAAAAATTGTAAATAAAAAATAATATCAACGTGCCTCAACTCTCTCTCTCTCTCTCTCTCTCTCTCTCACGGTAATTTGACATCAACTTTTTTTTTTATTAGCACAAAATTGTCAACAAAATCCCAACTCTCTCTCTCTCAAAATTAAAAATTTTATAACCTGCCTCAACTTTTTTCTTATAAAGAGACCAAAACGTAGGAATTCCTTTAACATCAACTTTCTTTTGATTGGCAAAAAATTTTAAATAAAAAATAGTATCAACTGGCCTCAACTTTTTTCTAAAGAGAATAAACGTAGGAATTCCTAGTCATCCTCCATATTTCTTCTAAGGGGACTTCTATCACAAGGTACGCTTCCTTTACCCGATCAATGGTGTAAAAGTTTATGAACTATTTGACGACAATCTAAAGGTCCGTGTATCTGAGGATCATGCTAGTTAAGGTGTGCCTTTGCACAGTGAAATATTAAAATATATATTCCTTCTTGTTTGTGTTTTTGTTTATTTTATGTTTTATGTTTTAACTATATCCTTCCTGGGTTTTAGTCACACATCCATTCTTCTTTTTTTTCCCTGAAAATCCACAGAAAAAAAAAAAATCAAATGATTAGCAACGACAGGCCACCCAAAAGTACATGGAAGCCACACGTCTAAAAAAAATCAAATGATCTTGCCATGTCACTGTATGGTAGATTGTGATACTGTCATGAGGAGGGATGGGGTGGGTTTACGCTTTCAGGGAGGGGAGGGTTTTGGGTAGCCGTTGGGCTAGCGATTTGGGATCTCCATCGACGCATGGGACTTCGTCAATGTGCAGCTCAAGGCATCGGCACCAGCGCCTGCCAGTGTCACGATCGTGGTTTAAATTACAGACTACAATAGTCTTTTTTGTTAATTTGGATGGAATCCTTTAATAATTAACAGAATCCATACAACAATAAAAGAAAAATATAACTTAGTAACGTTTTTAATAATTTAACGTCATTGTAGTTACGAAAAGAATAACAAAAATTTAAGTTTATACAAATTAATTAAAAGTTTTGAGATAATCTATCAATTAACTCATTATTTATGGTCAAAGATTTCAAAGAAAAAAAAGATTATTAATTTTTTATGTTATTGGGTCAGAATCAAGTATGCTAAAGACCATAAGAAGACCTCTAAATCCTTGTTGAGATTCAAAGCGGAGTTCTCAACAGTTTGTTAAAAGAAAAAAAAAAAAAAAAAAAATCCCTTGCTTTACATCTTATGCACGCCGTCATATTTAATAGGTCCCAATTTAAAGCTGTCCACTATCGTCCTTTTTTTTTTAATTGGATCTCACCTAGAATGTGGATCTTACCTAAGATTCTCCTTTTTATGATATATATATATATATTATATATATAAAATGCAGATTTCTCTTATGCGCTTTATTTTAAAAGGAAAAAAAAAAATCCCTGCTTTACATATTACGCACTTAGGTCCCACTTTAAAGCGGTCCAGTATCTTCTTTTATAATTGGATCTTACCTAGAATTCTGCTTTTTCTGATATATATATATATATATATATAACGCACTTAGGTCCCACTTTAAAGCGGTCCAGTATCTTCTTTTTTATAATTGGATCTTACCTAGAATTCTGCTTTTTCTGATATATATATATATATATTATGCACATTTCTCTATGCGTTTTGGATATATTTTATTTTTCACCGTAAATAATTATTAGGTTAGATTTAACATGTATTTGGACGCACAATTTAAATATCAGAATTACAATCAAATTTTTATTTTTTTCTTACAGTTTTCCTATTTACATTAATTTTGTAACTCAAATTTTATAAGTTTATAATTTTGCATAGACAAGTTTTAAATGAGATTATTTTTTTAGTAATTTACTAATAATTTATTTTAAAAAAAATTTTTAAAAAAATTAATCTCTCTCTTCCCCTCACATCTCGCTCCCTCTCTCTCTCTCTCTTGTTGGAAAAACGATCCGATATCAGAGTTACAGCGCAGCGGAAGTTTTAAAATTTTTTATGCCGATTCAGAAATGAAGTTCATGATCTATATAGCAATAAATTAAATACATGATCAAACGTACATTGTTTCTCGGATTCCGGAATTGCTTTAGAGCGTCGACCAACGTGTCTTCTCTACTATTCTCTCGAGTCCCCACGTCTCAGAGTGTGTGTGGGCACATGTGCTATGAATTCAAGCGACCCGTAATTCTTCCGAAGTCTAGATCCCACTTTCTCAATCTCGATGTACCTCGTTGAGAATTCGATTCAGGTTCGTTCTTCAAACTACAAAACAGGAACCGGTTAACCTTCTATGAAAAATATCACTCGGCTTAACATTCCTCACAGTTTTGATTCAATGAAAATTTCTCTCTTTTTCTCACATCCAAGAAGGAAGAATTTTTCTCAAGCACAAAAACCTAGATTTTGGCCTTTTTTTTTTTTTTTTTTTCCTCTCTCTCCCAAAAGCCGTCCACCTATAAGTATGATATGAGGGTTTGTTTTTTTCAAGAACCCTTAGCCTTTATATAATACTCAAATCTTTTTCAAAAATATCTCCTACTTGAAAAAAATTAATAATTATTGTTCTGGATAATTTTGAACCAAAATGATCAGCACAATTTCGGGCTAGGTTCTTTAAACTTATGGACGGTTTTTTGCTAGGAGAAACCAAAAAAGTGTGGCGCTACCGCATGTGGATATTGAGGGGTGGGGCAAAGTAAAGCAAGAAGCGAGGACTAGGAAAAAGGCCCAAGCCCGCGAGAGGCAACGCCAAGGAAACCGGGGAAGGTGAAGAAGAGGGGCGGAGGGGAATGAAAGAAAGGGTCCACCAAACAGCCAGAGGTAAGTAAGAAAGAAATGGAAGAGGGAGCGTTCCTGGCTACCAAAAAAAAAGGGTGCACCATGGGGAAGAAAAGAAAAGCGAGCAACGAAGGGCATAGTGAAATCAAGGAGAATGTAAGGGTGGAGATATGGTAAAACAATTGTGAAAATAAAAGCGTCCCTCCATCCATAACAACCGTGACCCTAATTAAGAGAAAAAGTATATTCAAAAATAAAAACTTAAACACAACCGATTTCAAAAATTCAATTAACCAAAATAATTAACTATAATTATTTTATTTACAAACCATCATCTGTTGACAAATCACATTATTTGTGTACATTAATTTCACATATCCAATCCTTTCGGGATTGCCTGTTAGAGAGTTACATGTCTTGATAGACATTATTAAATTCCCATTAATTTTACCGATCTCATTAGGAACAAAATCCCAAGACGCTTCGTGAAATTATATGAACTAGTAGAGTAGGGACCCGATAGAAATATGTAAACAGGTTCCTATAATTGTGAAAACTTAATCCCGGATTAATTATTCATCAATTATCAACTTTAGGATTATTTCACTAAAAGTCTAAAGATGAACTCCCGTTTACATACCGTATTACGAAAGCTCAACTAAAGCAGTGTTTTCTTCCATGATTTATTTATCGCTTGCTTAATCCCCATATGTATCCATGATTGAATAAGGACTTTTCCATTTTACATTTTCAATCATTTTAACTTAAAATTCAATTATTCTCCAATGAAAAAAACCATCAATTGTAAAGCCATACAATTGATAAATCATCAGAGAACACAAAGTAAACCGATGGCCAAGATCTTGTTATTATCTTTCAATTCCCGAATAATGCCTTTAAGTAGATAACATGTACTATCGTTAGGATAGCTATAGATTCCGTATCTATGAATTTTGATCTCTCCATCCATAAGTTATACACCCAAAACACAAGTATATTGATCATCAATTATTAGTGTCTCACCTATAGTGGATCAAAGTGCATAAGTCATGATGTGAACTCAAGTATTCATTTCAGGATTAAGATTAATGCAGGATGATAATCAAAGCGTTATTGATTTTTATAATTGAATTATTAAACCGAATCAATTAACACCTTAGGTTCAGTCCAATGTCATACCTCAATACTGGTATACATTAAAGTTTCTACTCGGAACTAATCCGATGGTCAAGACAATCCATCCCTCCAAGGAAGTAGACTACCTTTATAATCTTATCATAAATAAGATCCCCAAATCTTATTCCATCGATTGCGGATCATTTTATTTAGACTGTTATCAAATTATCACGTCTTCTATGTATACCCCGTATACATATGGTAATCAAATATACTACCAACAGCCTAGGAGTATTTTATGTTTGCTCAAAATAATCATGTAATCAACAAATGAAAATAAATAGGACACAACTTATTGAACATAAATAACCTCTTTTTATTAATATCAAAATGTCATATTTACAGAAATTTCTATAATTTATTTTCAATCCTTATGGCACATATAGATCCCAACATCTCTCTCTCTCTCTCTTTACTCCTTTGTATTTAAGAAATAAACGTTTTTTATTTGAATTTAAAGTTATCCTCATATTATTAAAAATTCTAAAGCTAACCCAAAATTATTAGAAACCCTAAAACTAACCCCAATCATTAAAACCCAAATCTCTAGCTAATCAAGCGCCCTCGCCGATCGTTGCAAAATATCCGTCGCTAGAGAAGAAATCAAAGTCTGCAACAGTGCCGTCCAGTGATCTCGCAGCGGGAGTCGTTGATTGTCGCTCATGGAGCTCCGACGAGATTGTGAAATTGGATCACGATCGCGAGGCTTCTGGATGACAAATCATAACCACCGGCATTCATGATTCTCCCATCGATGATTGGAGCGATCTCCCTTGCTGCTAGGAACGTCAGACCAAAGCAGACCAAAATCTGGGTCGGGGCAAGCTCGGCGGCAAGGGGAGGAAACCGAATCAAAGTGCTCAGGCGACGGCGGGGTGGGGGGGGGGGGGACCTAGTTTGGTTCTGGGTTTTTAGCCGAGCTCGGCGAGGGCAAAGACAGTGGGAGGGGGGGGGGGGAGGCTTGACGACGGCGAAGCCCAGGGGGAAACAGATCGGTGATTCCGCCAGAGGGGGGGCTCAACAATGACGAAGACGGAGGGGGGGGGGGGGGCAACTCCAATCTGGGTTTTGGATGGCGGGTGGGGGCTCACAATAAACGGCAGCAGGAGGAGGGGCAAACGAGAGAGAGAGAGAGAGGCAGGGGGTGGGGGGCGAACGGTGGCGGGGGTGGGGGGGCCAAACCAAGAGAGAGAGAGAGAAAGAGAGGGAGAGAGAGGAGGGGGGTGGGGGATGAACGGTGACAGGAGGGGGTGAGGGGTGAACGGCGACGGGAGGGTGGGGGCAAACGGCGACGGTAGGGGGCGGCGAAACTGAGAGACAGAGTATGGGGCAACCCAGTCGGGGTTTGGGGGCGGGGGGGAGGGGGGGTGGACCGAGAGAGAGAGAGAAAGTGGGGGGTCGATGAAAACATAGAGAAAGAGATAGGGAAATGGTATTTTAGTCATTTTAATATTTTACTGAAACAAAGAAAGATACAAATTACTTTACTAATACTATAACTACCACAACATTTGTCTTTACCTTAAATTAAGAATATGATTGCATGTATAATCTAATGATTTTACTCATATCTTTACTATAAAGTGAAGAGACTAAATTAATTCTCTCATCCTCAAGTTTTAATTTTTTTTAAAGAGTAAAGCTAGAGACATTAAATTTAATCTCAATTTTTTTTAATATCAACTCACGTGTCATATTGACAGATGTAATTAATTTTGGTGACAATATTTAAAACACTAACTGATAACTCTATAAAATATAGTTATTTTACTATTTTTACGCATCTAAATTGATTATGTTCTTAAGTATTTTAATTTATTTTAAGTTAATTTAGTTTAATTTTGTATTATTTTAATTTAGACAGTTAATTTTGATTTTGTGTAATTTGATTTAACTTTATTAAATTGTCTAATATAAAGTTTATTGGTTTTTATTAATTTACCTTTTTAAATAATTAATTTTCTTATTTGTGTAGATTAATTAGGTGAAAATATGCATTAAGAAAATTTTGGGCTCGGGACAAAACTGTAACTGAAATGCTTAAAATAGGATTAGGGTATGTTTAGACGGTAAGTTTAATTCAAGTTAAACTGTATTTTTTTTTTAATCTTTTTATGAAATTTTTTTTTTATATTTTTTGAAAAAATTTTTGTCTTTTCTAGAATTTGATATTAATCCAAATCCAGGCAAAACGCACTAGCAGCAGTAGCTACGCACGGCCCACGCTCCACGTGAGCAGTCCAATCAGCATCTGATCTGCAGGACGCGAGTATGCGCTAGACGCGACAAAAGCTCGTCTGCTGTAGTTCCTCGTCAGCGCACTTGGTGTTGTCTGGTGCGCTGCTTCGCGCGCACGAAAGATATGTGAGCTCTCATCTTTTGTTCTCTCATCACTCGCCACGCGTTCAAGAGCTCCAAACCACCGCCCGCTACGTGTCGCAAAGTGCAGTGCGCCCCAGCTGGCCCACACCAGCTGCCGAAGCGAGAAAAGAAAAAAAAAAAAAAAAAAAAAAAATAAAATAAAATTGAAAAAGAAAAAGAAAGTAAAAGAGGGGTTTTGGAGTAAAGGAGCAGGGGTGTTTTTTTTGGTGGCGGGTGTTCGAGTGCTCTGGGTTAGAGGCCGAGGAAACAGGGGCCAAAAAAAAATTATGAGAGAGGAAGAAGAGAAAATGAAGAAGTAAAAGAAAAAAAAAATTAGAAAAATAGAAAAAGCAAAAGAAAAAAAAAAAAGAGTAGTGTAGGATTGTTAGGATTAGGATTTTAGTTTTTATTTTAAATTTTGGGTTTTTTATGTGCACGTTAAGCCCTGTTTGGCGTAAACGTTTAACTCAAGTGAAACTGTATTTTTTTTTATCTTTTTCTGAAAAAGTTTTTTGTCTTTTCTGAAAATTTTTTTTGTCTTTTCTGAAAAGTCAACAAAAATTACTATTGAAACTAAAATATTTCAACTCAAACTTACACACCAAACACCCCCTTAATTTCAAGGGAGATAGCAACTTCAACTTCAAGAGCAATAGAGGGAGGTGAAAATTGTTGGGAAAGCTTGAAGGATGGTGAAAACATTTATGAAGTTTTTTTTTCCCCTTATGTTCTATCTCTTTATTTTAGTAATTTGATGGCGATTGAACTCTTGATTAGTTCATTTTTAATTTTAATTTCATTTATGCTTATTGTTTAGTTTGTTAGTTTTAGAGTTCAGTTTAGCTAAATCTTTAAGCTTTGCTTATCCCAGTTTTCAATATAATTTTGTTTGCCTAATTGTTTTATGTGGTTGCTCTATAGTGTTTTGATTTTAACTTCTAAATAATTGATCACTATTTAATTATTTAGGAAACCATAATAAAATTGGAAAATGGATTTATGTGTTTAGGCTAACCATAGTGCCATAATTACTAGTGGGATATGAATAGACCTATTAGAATTGTATAGTCATTACAGGGAACCTAGAACTTAATGAATTCACATTAATTGTTATTCATAGGAATATAGTTTATCATTTTAATGTTAGATATTTCTACTTGACTACTAGGAGGGGCTTGTAGATATGTTAGAGGTATTCCGGCTATCGTTTAACTAGACAACCGAATTAGGTTGAAATTTGATAGTTTTGTAGATTGATTAGATGAGATTGGATCCTTAGAACCTTGTTTGTTTGTGTCTTTTTTGTTCTTTGGTTTTGTTTTGTCAATTTAGCTTATTTTGTTTATTTTTATTTTTCAATCGGCATTCAAATAATTTTAGAAATAACCAATTTTGGTACTTAATTCAAAATTAAACGTCGTGGGAACGATACTTGTACTTATCTTATATTATTTGTGCGACATGTATACTTGCGAGTGACTTTCCGCAACACTTACCAATAAAATAGTATTAATTCATATACTACATTTGTTGATATTCAAAAGTTTGGATTATAGCTAGTATGCAAAATCATGAATTCAAGCATATCAAAATTATTATTATTAACTTTCTTTTAACTTTTTTCTTTTGGGAAAGACAAAAGTGTGAATACGTTGTCATCACCTTTTTTTATTTTTTGATAAATTAAAAAAAAAAGTGCGAACAAGTGCAAATACATTGTCATCACCCATGTCTTTCTCTTGTGTTGTAACGACCTATTCCTCTTTTTGGTATGATATTGTCCGCTTTAGGCCTCGTGCTCTCACAGTTTTGCTTTTGAACTCACCCCAAAAGGCCTCATACCATTAAATGTGGTCTTTTTACTTAAAAACTATCACATATATTAATGACCAAACGATGTGAGACTGCACAATTTACCATTTCCTTGTAAGGACTGATGACTGTCACATGTGCTTCATGCATACCAAAATTATTATTAGTAAATTTCTTTTAACTTTTTTTTTTTTGGAAAGAGAAAAAGTGCAAATACATTGTCCTCACCCATATATTTTCCCAGGCAAATAAAAAAAATTAAAATATATGCACATTTATATTAAGGGCTTACATGATAAAGTTTTCTAGAAACTGTTTTGTCTTCTTAGATCTAAAAGTAGCTTCTCAAAGTGTAATCTATTAGAGAAGGTTTTAGTCTTTAGAAGTGTTTCATATCAAAGTCAAAAAAATGTTACTTTCAATAAAGTTATTCCGAGTAGACTTTACAACTTATAACAAAGTTTAAGTTGGATGTCAAAACTTAATTGTAAAAGATTTATAAGTTATTAAAAAAACTTTAAGATCATTTTTGAACTCTCAAGCTTTTTGATTCCAAACACTTATTGTGAATGTACAATGTTTGCTTCTCTTATACTATTGACTAAAAACATTAATAAAAACTTTGTCAAACGGACAAATTTGTTTATCTCTCTAGAAAAGGCATATACATATAAAAAAAACCGTATATATAAACATATTTCAAGATTCGTAAATTGTTGACAAAGAATTGTTAATTAGCTTAGTTGGTGGAAAAATGAGGTCCAAACTCTGGAAAGATTTCATTCGAAATTTGAAAGATTTTCTTTTCAATTAATAAATTGGGTAATCGTAGATATATGTATAATATCATGTCTAATTGCTGGATTTGTTTAATTTTTTTTTGTATGTTATTGTAATAACGAGTTGATTCTATTATAATATTTTTCAGTAATATTTATATTGTACATCCACAGTTAACAAATAATATCATATTACACATTACAAGTAAATAAACTATAGTTGTTAAAGGTTATTACATTTATCATAAAATTAAACTTCCAGTTCGGTCTGCCCATCGGCAAGGAGAGTATATCTTTGAATAGAATAAGCTATAATCAATGACAATATTTTCCGGTCTTTACTTTTTTGTTCCAACTTGGAAGATATTGGTGTGTGAAAAGAGGGAATTTTTTTTTAATTAAATAAAAATAAAATAACCACGTTTTCTTAGAAAAACACATTATCAAATTCCTTAAAGTTTGAGCTGTATAAATTGAAGCTAACCGTTTCATCTACCTTCCACCAAAATTCAAGTACTCCATTCTCACAACAAACAGAAGAAGAAGGGGGAAAAAAAAAAAAAAAAAAAAAAAAAGGTCTCCAATATGGCAATTCACCATTTTTCTTCACTCCCTATTTCTGCCTGTAACTTCATTAGTAAACCGAGAGAATTTACAGGTCCAATCTTAAGTATTGCAAGGTTAAAGAGCGGAACTAATCCTTCAGTACTCTCCAATGCTTCCCGTTCAGTTAAGTGCATTGTCCATGAAAGAGTTTCTGAAGGTAAGGATATTATTGCTAGAAGATCCGCCAACTACCAACCCCCAATTTGGCATTTTAACTTCGTCCAATCACTTAAAAGTGAATACGTTCAGGTAATATTGCTTTTCCTTGTATTGTATTTAACTATAATACTAATGGTTTTTTCAAGTACTATACGAATAAAATTATATATATGTATATATATATGTAACATTTGTTGTAGCAGGGTGGAGCATTTGTAAAACGCGTCGAGAACCTAAAGGAAGAGGTTAGAGAGATGCTTAAGAGGTTGAAGGATGACCCTTTAGCTCAACTTCAGCATATAGATGTACTACAAAGACTTGGATTATCTTATCACTTCGAAGAAGAAATAAAAAGTATGTTGGAAGAAATACGCAAAAATAAGTCAAAGAGGAATAATAGCCTATATTTCACAGCTCTTGAATTTAGACTCCTACGACAACATGATTATTGGGTGCCTCAAGGTGTGTGTCTTATATGAATTTACTTTCTAAATTGCGAGTTTGAACCAATGATCTAAAAGAAACTTAGATCTCGATAATTAATAACAGAGATATATATTACTCACATGCAATGTCCATTGTTTTGCAGAAGTTTTTAATGCTTTCTGGGATGAGAGAGGAAATTTCAGCGCCGGCACGAGTGACAATAATATCATTGCAATGCTATCTTTATACGAAGCTTCATTCCATTCGATAGAAGGTGAGGGTCTTTTGGAGGAAGCAAGAAATTTTACAACAAAATTCCTCGAGGAATACGTCAAGAGCAACGAAGATCAGAATGGTTTTCTTTCGTTTCTCGTGAATCATGCATTGGAGCTTCCGTTACACTGGCGTATGCCAAGGTTGGAGAGCAGATGGTTCATTGATGTGTTTGAGAGGAGACAAGAAATGAACCCTTCTCTACTTGAGCTTGCTAAACTAGATTTCAACATTGTCCAGGCGACTCACCAAGAAGATCTTAAACATGTTTCCAGGTAATTAAGTGATTGGTACTTAAACGGATAAAATTTCACTATTCAAATAGGTCTGTCTTCTCAAAGCCTTGTGGGAAGCCTCCTCAAAAGGAAATTTTTTAACCAGACAACTCATCACTTCTACTGAAGAAGAAATAAAAATAAAAACTAGAAGTAAACTTTACAATAAAGTCAAAGTAATATTTTTACAAAGTCAAAACTCATTATGCATCAGCAACAAGCATCTTTATGGGCAAGTAGCTAAGAAATTATGAGTAAGATATATCTTCGTGATTTTGTTGATTTATTTTTTCAAATTAAAACAAAATAATGATTCTTAAAACTAAAATCTTTTTTTTTTTTTTTTACCCCCTACATTCCACTGCTTTTCGATGATTTTCCCCTTTACTCTCGTATATGTATTTTATTATTTTTCTCTCTTTTTTTTTTTTTTTTTTGGAAGATCTCATATATGTTTTTGAATTGACAAGATTTCACGACACTCATCTCGATTTGAAGTGTACTGATGTACTATGTAAACTAAAAGGATAATGCAACTGAAATGGCTGTGTATAGAACGAGTGAATGATGTTAAATAGTTTTCTGACTTACTTCAGAATTATATTGTAAAATATATAATGTATATTTTTATGTTGTAATATTGTGTCTATTTCTTTTCTATATTTTATTATGTGAAGGTGGTGGAGAGGTACTGGTTTGGGAGAAAAGTTGGATTTTGCTAGAGATAGAGTGATGGAGAATTTCATGTGGACGGTGGGAGTTGCATTTGAGCCTCAATTTGGAAAATTTAGAAGAATTTCCACCAAAATTTATCTCCTACTCACAGTTATCGATGATATTTATGATGTTTATGGGACACTTGATGAATTGGAGCTATTCACAGATGCTGTTGAAAGGTTGCTACTTTTTACTTTATTATTTTCACCTATTCTTATTACCTAATAATAAGGAAATTGAGTTTGCTTATAATATTCAAAATTTCTTTTTACTTTATAATTTTTTTTTATTTTGGGTTTTCAGATGGAACATAAATGCAATGGATCAACTACCAGAGTACATGAGAATGTGTTTCTTTGCTTTGCACAATACCATAAATGATATGGCGTTTGTGGTGTTGAAGGAACAAGGTTTCAACATTATTAAATACATTAAGAAAGTGGTAATACTTAATTACTTTTCTTTTTGCTCTATTTTCTTTGTCTCTGGTTTTAATATATTACGTGGGTGTTTCTATGTCATATGCTTGTAGCTTCTTTGGCTGGATGAGGTTTTATTATTTCTCCCAATTTTCACATATAGTTGTGTGCTATTGTTTTGTTCATTTTCCCCCTCGGATTCACTAGTTATTGCAATCGGGTCATTTTTTTCTTTGTGAAATATGTGGATGAATGGTCCTTTTTTAAGCATTTGTAATGAAGATTCAAGATTTTTAAAATTAAAAAAAAAATAATAATAATCAATGATTGATACGTGTTTTTGCCTGTCAATCAGTGGGTCAATCAAGATTTATATAAAATAATAATAATAATAATAATCAATCATTGATACGTGTTTTTGCATGTCAATTAGTGGGTCAATCAAGATTTATATATATATATATATAAAAGTTTAACCATTTTTAAAATAAGTGTTCAAAAACATTATCTCAATCTAATTCTTTCTTTATCTTTTTTCTCTTCCCTCTTTTTTTTTTTTTTTTGGGTCTTTTCAATTGTAGTAATGCTAGCAAAAGTAGTAATTCTAGTTCTAGTGCTAACTTTTTGTTGGTATGTGTTCTAGACATGTGATTCCTATATATATAACTTTTTATCTATACTATATATATATATATACACACACACTATATTAAAAAAAGCCAATCCAATTAAAAAAAATTTCAACCCCTTTCTCTTTTTACACTTGTCAGCACCTTAGAAAAAATTAGTTTGGTTTTAACTAATCCAACTAAAAACGTTTTTAATCCCTTTCTCTTTTGACACTTGTCACCACTTTAGAAATCCAACTAAAAACTTTTTTAACCCCTTTCTCTTTTTGACATTCGTTACCACCTTAGAAAAAATTAGTTTGTTTTTAACTATTCCAACTAAAAACTTTTTAACGTCTTTCTCTTTTGACACTATATTTTCTCATTATTACTTACAGTATTGAAAAGTGAACCAAAAAGGAAGTAACCAAGTGAAAAAAGAAGTAACTAAGCCAAAAAAAAAAAAAAAAAACCAAATGACTAATAGAGTGACATATAGTCATGAAGATAAAAATTTAATTGGATATATATAATAATATAATACCTCATAATTATTTTTTCATTTGATTTATCAAAATTTTTTTTCAAATGTGCATGGCACGTGCAGAGCACGTGCTACCACTTGTTATTAAAAAAAAGTGAGAAAATGTTCATTTTCACGTCATTATTTATCTTTAGTTCAATTACTGTTACCTGATCAACAAGGGACTGATTCTGTTTTGTATAAAACTACATTCATTAGTGGACAGACCTTTGTAAAGCTTATTTATTGGAAGCAAAGTGGTACTACAGCGGATACACGCCAAACTTGCAAGAGTATATTGAGAATGCATGGATTTCAGTAACAGTACCAGTGATGCTTGTACATGCTTACTTTTTAATTGAAAATCCGATAACAAAGGAGGCATTAGATTGCTTGGAAGAGTATCCAAGCATTATCCGTCAATCGTCAATCCTTATACGCTTCGCTGATGATCTTGGAACAGCATCGGTAAGTGGATTAATATAATGAGCATTACTTTATGGATAAGAAACATAAAAATAAGGTAGAATCTTTTGATGTTAATGAACAAAAAGTTATAAATGAAGAAAAATAAATATAAAAGGAGTACAAAATTTGTTTCTGTTTGAAGTTGAAATTGTCCCACATCCCTATGTTATTAGATTGCAATATATCACTTTGGCAGCACTATCGATAAACTAGTTTTTAGTAATGAGTTTTACCTAAAAAGGACAACTCTAGTTTATTGTCCTAACTATAGTGGCTTCAAGTTTTTTGACCTCCAATTTGTAAAGTCAAAGGTCAACATGACAGATCTTATCAAAATAATCCCTAGCTAATAAAAAAGGTAATTTAGTAGATTACCAATTATAGTCTACCAGACATCACTGTAATCAAAATGGGTCACCACCGATTTCCAGTCACTGGCGCCAGAATAAATAAGGGTCACCAAAGGTTTCCGGTCACCGGCACCATAATTTTGAGGTGATAGCGGGTTTGGACGTTATTCCATTTGCATGAAACATTAGACACAAGTGAGGGTGTTAGAAGTTGAAATTGTCCCACATTATTAAATTATTATTAAGTTGTTATGATATTTATATATGAATTGAGAACCCTCTTTCTTTAAGTTAAGTTATGGGGATGAGTTATAACCAAACCTATTCAATACTAATTTAAGAGAAACATAATCCAATATTAATAAAAATAAATGATTATTATATCTATGTCTTCAATCTTTTTGGGGGATAAATTACCTATCTTATGCAGCAATATTTTTCCTTGGTTTGAAATGTAGGATGAAATAAAAAGAGGTGACGTTCCAAAATCAATTCAATGTTACATGCACGAAGCTGGAGTTTCGGAAGAGAAGGCCCATCGACATATTAAGTTATTAATAAGTGAAACATGGAAGGATGTGAATGAAGATAGGCTTATTGCAGAATCCCCTTTCTCAAATAGATTCATTGAAAGTGCAGCAAACCTTGCTAGGGTGGCACAATGCATGTATTTATATGGAGACGGGCATGCTAGTCAAGATCGTGAAACGCAGGAGCGTGTCTTGTCCTTATTTGTTAATCCCATTCCTCTCAACCAAGAAAAATAAAAATCATGTCAAATATGAAGTTTCCTTGTCTTGATACTTATATTAACTCCCGTATCAGATATGACGTACTATAAGAAATAAAATTGTGTGCATTTAAATGTCCTTTTTTTTTTAATCATTAGAAACAAAATACTAGATCACCAAAGAAAAATAAAACAATAAACAATACAAGATGGGCATGCACCAGCATTTACAATTAATCATTCTAACTATATATGGCAAACAAACCACATGAGAACTGTGAATGCATAAAGTATGATGTCGGGAATTAAATAGATAAACCGATTAAAAAAAAACTATATTGGTGGTTAAATAATATGATGTATATATATTTACTGCAACTAGGTGAAGCGAAAGTGCAATCCAACAACTCTATACAAGTGTCGGCGACGAAAATATAATATATCTAAGACGCACAAAGGAAATGTGTATATACATAAATGTTTTCTATAAAGCAAAACTTTTTTTGAAAAAAAAAAAATAAATAAATAAATAAAACCTTTACAATTCAAAAGGATAAGAGATCTAGAAGTAGGAAGTACGATTAAAATAAAATTAAGCAAAATTTAGAGAAAAACCGGAAAAAACAACTAAACAGATTAAAGTTAAAAAATTTTCAATTTAAAACTCTTCACGTTAGCTACGAGTTCTGAGTGGATAATTAGTTGGCATATTCTTTTGAGACTCTTTGTTCAATTTTATCTGCAAAATATTCAATAATCCTAATTTATCACAAGATCCCGAAACAACAATTTTCAAATTAATCTTTTTTAGCAAATTTTATGGCTTGAAACATGCTCTACTTAAGGTCGATCTTCAATAGGATCTCTTCCAAATTATATTTCCTATCAAAGATATTTCTTTCCTTTAATTTATGTCTAATTTTTCATTGACGACCATGTCTGTTTGTTGAGCTTTTTCCTGAGAGATTGGTAAACAACGATATTCATTTTCAGAATACTTCGAAAGATTTAAAAACTAACCAAATTTGTGTTATTATTAGAAATTGTGGGGCTTTATTATCAAAGTCTTAGAACCAGATGTATTTTGAGAATTTCTCATGTTTGGAGCCGAAACAATTTTGGTTCTATATTCCTTACAAGTTATGGATCTGCCCTTGTCGCTTTTTTCTTTTTGAGGTTGCAAAGAACTAATAAGGTTGCAAAACTCATGAAATTTTCATATTCCACTCAGAATATTTGGATCCCAGCATTCTAGCCTTAATTCAAGAAAGCATACCCATACCTGAGTATTCAAAGTTCGTTGCAAATTTTTTTTCTTCTGCTTTTTTTTTTAGCAAAAAAATAAAAAAAATAAAAAAATAAAAAAATTACCAAGAGCCAACAACTTTTTGTCACTAAAACGTTTACTACGGATTTTATTAACGGTTCTTATTTGATTAATATTTATAGTTGTTAACTGTCTGCAGTTGTAAACTGTCTATAATCCTGTTCTAATTTATTATTATCAACAATATGGGATAGAATAAGGTTCTTTGATGGTATGCTCTTAATTTATTTATATATTTGGAGTTTATTATTTATCTCTATTGTTACTAATATTATTATTCAATTTCAATGGTGATCCTATGTAAGAGTTAAGTAATTTATTTGTGGTCAATGTTTACGAAAGTTTCATATAAGAAATAATTATGACTAGTCTCTCTTTATGAGAGTTTCAAAAATAATTATAATTAATCTCTTATTATGAGAATTTCAAAGGTAATTTTTATTAGTCTCTCTTTAATAAGGGTTGCAAAAGTAATTTATTTTAGTCAAAGAAAGAGCAATTGATTGGCGGTATGAAAGGAAGAGTGTATAACTACCCTTCCATATCACACTCTTTTAAATCATGTCATTACTTCCAGGATGTCTAAATTGACAAAAGAGAAGCAATCAAGTAGCTTTTATTTCAAAATAAGTCATGAAATTGGATTTATTTTTCTCTAATAAGAATTTATATATACTAATACTAATCGGTTTTTATTTTTTCATGCATCACAAAACGGCTGTTATATATTGTTGATGCCCACGTGCGGCGGCATACAATGGTCAGACTTGTCCTCTTCCCGGTAAGCCTACAAGGAAGAAGAGAAAAGCTTCGGAGTAAGGAGGATGTTGGTGGGGTGCCTGTTGAAGGCACTCTGATGCTTACGTCAGCACAGTGAATTAAAAGGTTTGGAGTGAGACGGAGTATTTTATAGATAAGAATGTTTGTACCTAGCAAGCTATGTAAGCTTGGTATTTACAGAGTGGCTGTCGGGGTAAGTCCTGATCGGATCCTGCCAGGCAGTGTCGAGTTAACTTGAAGAGGTAAATAGGAGATTGATTATGTTTCTGCCACATGTTTTGGATGTGAACAGTGTCTCAGGCCGTTGCGGGAAATACAAGATGCCATTGCGGAGGCCACGGGCTGGGCACCACGTGTCCCAGGCATGGATTCCTTGTGTCGGGCCGTTAGCCTACAGGCTAGGTTGTCCCAGGATCGCTAAAACAAACTTTTTTTATTATTTTTTTAAAAAAGTGGCGGATTCACGCGAAATTTTGAAAAAACAAATTTTAATGAAATGAGTTGAAGAATGCAAAAAGGGACGAGCACGAAGAAAAAACCCATTTAATCCCAATGCGGATGGCAAACGAAGGACAACTTTAACGAAACGAGTCCATATGGCAAGGAAAAGAGGTGAACGAATTGAAGTCACCTTTGACGAGAAAGGCTTTCGGAGTACTTGTTTAAAATCATGTGGTGAAGCTGCAAGGAATTTTCGACATGATCATTACAAGACGTTTGTCGAGGACTTTGTAACAGAAGACAGTGTGTGGACACGGCCTCATAAAGTTATTGACAACTACCCCAATATAGAAGAAGAGGATTGGGTGAAATTCGTTCAGTATAGAACATCCTCACAATTCCAACAACTTTCGAATCGTGGAAGTGAAATAAGGACCAATAGAGAATACACATTGAGAGGAGGCCGAGACGGATATAGAAAGCTTGACCAGAAAAAAGTATGTCATTAAATTTTGTTTGTGATAAATCGTAGGCAAATTATTTATCCTGAATTTATTCATGTATACTAACGACGTTAAATTACAGTTTAAAGAGACTGGGAAATGGGAAAAAAGAGATGGGTTGTGGCTAGATTCACGAACAGGCTCAGATGGAGAGTTGAAGGATCCATCATGTCAAAAAGTTAGCTAGTTGATAGTAAGTTTACTAATTAACAATAAATTCTTCATCACTATAGCCACTTATAACACTTTTATTTATAATGTGTTCTTTTAATTATCCCGTAGATGCAGTACAACACACAGGAGAGCCAAGGCACTTTCGAATCAGTTGGCACTACTGATGTATTGACGCAAGCATTATCCAGACCCGAACACCCAGGACGTATTCGTGGACAATCAAAGTTCGTAAAGTAGTCTCAGTACTTCAACCTAAATCGAAGTTCGAATAGAGATAATGAAGTTCTGTCAATGAGACGTGAAATAGAAGAATTAAAGGCATTGGTGCGTGGTCTATGTGCGAAGAAAGATGCGGAGCCATTATTTGACCAAGAGAATGTGCCAACCGTTGGCCAACACAATAGCTTTAAGACTAGTTGCTCTATCCAAGAAAAACAACATGGAGTGTCTGATCCGCCAACCATGCCGATTGACAGTCAGGAGTGTAAGCTCTATATTTCGATGAACTTCATGGGGGATAGTTGCTTGTTGCGTTTGGAAGAGCATGGCTGGAGAGCCTTCCATCGGTACAGTCCATGGGATTCCACTGGGTGAAGGGAACGTGCGAGTGTCAATCAATGTGCCAAAATTAAAAAAAGCAGCACGAGGCAACAACTGGTGGAGGAGGCTGTTAATGGGTTTGTAGCTTGGCCTAAAACATTAGTTGTGCTTGACATGAGCATGAACAAGGCGAGTTGAGGGCCTAGTCACGTTCCTGACCAAGCAGCTGAGCGAAACAAATGCCAAAAAAAGCTTGGAAAAAAACCGATTAACTCTCGAACTGAGGTACAACAAGATGCGCAACAACATAAAGCTTTGTTCGACTTTAATAAAATGAACATGGAGATGAGGCCTTTGGCTTATTATGCACATAGTTCCATGCGTGAAGGTTATCAGATAGAGGTCCCAATACCATACACGATCACGGGTTTTGACATGCTTGTATTTCTGAACTTTGATGACATTTATGAGTTCATTAATTTATAAGAAATCAGCGCGAATTGTATATTAGTATACATCAGGTTTGTCATTCTATCTCTAATTTTTTTGTTTATCTGGAAATTCTTCTATATGTCAGCTAGAGTAACAATTTTGATACGCTTATACAAATATTTGTAGGAACTATGTAGGATTAACGGGCGAGCTGAGAAGTTTGTATTTGTGTCTCCAACCTTGATCTCACCAGTTAGAGTAGATACTCCATATGCTGGCTTGAGAGGGCGAGCCGATGCTCTTGTCGCCTTTTTGCATGACGCACCAAAAGGACGACTTTATCTTGTGCCGCATAACAGAGGGAGACATTGGGTCTTGGGAGTCATTGACCCATGGGAGGACCTAGTCCTTTATTTTGATCTTCTTCGACACAAGAAGCGGGACGATTTTACTAATATAATGAATATGTAAGTCAATTTTCATATGTTAATCTTGATTTAATCTTAATTATATGCATCTTAATTATTTTAAATTTTGCGAACTTGCTAGGTCCCTAACGGATTGGAAGCTTATAACCGAAGAAGGGATTAGAAAGAGACAAGACTATAAAATAAAAATCTCGGACCATCCTTGTCCTCTCTAAGAGGGAAGTGTTGAATGTGGTTATTTTATTTTAGGTTTTATGAGGGATATAGTGTTGAATGGAATTGACGTACTTGAAAGTAAAGAATTTTTTACTTTTAATGATTTGGATTTGATTATGGGAGAATTGACTAGATATGTAATGCAATTTATTAATTATGATATGTAAACTTGTAATGTAATAGATGGTACGTATTTTTACTTTGACACAATGTAGCTATTATCTTGTCAATCGTATCCTGGATCGTGTATTGGATAACACACAGGTTAGGCCACCCGTGGAAAATCACCAAAAAATGTCAAATTGTTTTTTAATTCAAGCTCAATTACACGACGGTTTTAAGCCAAAACCGTCATGTAAAGGCTACATTACACTATGGTTTTGAAGCAATACCGTCATGTAAAGTTCTCAATTTTGCGGAGTTTGCTACCTGTATTTCTCTATTCGATGACAATGTGAACCGTCGAGGAATATTTAGATACCACGACGGTTAAGAAACCGTCGTGGTATCTTCCACAACGGTTGTTTAACCGTGGTGTAAACTTTAGACGACGGTTAATAATCGTCGTGTAATCCACAATTTTTACTAGTGATTTGAATAGTACAATATTATCGGTTTCACATTTTCTTTTGCCATATCTAGGATCAGAATGATTAATTGTACATGCTAGTGCATGTCCATCTAGTATTTTGTTTTGTTTGATACTTTTTTATTTTTTTCTTTTTCTTTATTATTATTATTATTATTTAAGAAATACTGCACTAAGTCATCAAAATTTTCCTCTAAAAAAAAAAGTTATTTCATTTAATTTCTGTACTTTATATATATGTCGTTTTTTTTTTTGTTAAGGTATTTAATTAACTAGTTTTTCTTTTTTAACTTCTTCCAAAAAATCAGGGATGACAATGGGATATAACGGGAGTGGGCATGTTTCCCCCATCTTTATACCCGCCTCTTTTTTTACCATCATATATACATGTCCCTATACTCGCTTAATTTAATGTGAATGTAGGTACGGATAATCCTCATTGTGGATGCTATACACATACCCAATCTATTTACGTATTAAGAATTAAAAAAAAAACTAAAAAAATTTAATAAAATTTTCATAAAATTTAAATGTAACTAAAAATAAAACTAAAATCTTAAAAACAAATCAAAACTCTAGAAATCTGTAAACTAAATTCATAAAACAAACCAAAATCGTAAAATACTAAAATCTCAAATTCCTATATATAGTAATATATATGTATATTAATGAGGGTATAAACATAAGCAGAGCAGGTACGAGTTCTCCCATCCCCGCCCCACACTAGCGTGTGGGATTAATCTTAACCCTCATACCCATGAGTACCCTCACCCATGAAGGATTGGTCTATATATTGTAATAATATCAATGGACGATTCAAATTTTTTGAATAAATCATGTTTATAATATCAAGAGTGTAATTTCAAGTTTTTAATGGAATAATCTTGAAATTAATAAAATTGATATATTAATTAAAGAGTTTAAGTAATTGTACATATGGATATAACTCTGAATAGAAGATTAAATGTGTGTGAAAGCATTGAATTTTACACTTGCCAATGTATCACTACTAGAAAATGGTAGATTCCCAATGCAGTTAAAGTGTCGTTAAATTGTTAAAATCGTTAGGAATTTTATTTAGCAAAGCCACGGTAGAGTCAGGAGAGGCGTTACTAAATTGCCATTACAAAACAAACTTCCTAACGTGGTCAAAGTGTCGCTAAGTTTTTGAAACTTAGCGACGCCACTTGGTGTTAGGAAATTAAATATCATATATCTAAAAAATCACTTTTTCAGGTAAACTTAGGGACGCCATCTAGCGTCGCCAAGTTTTTTTTTTTTTTTTTTTTTTTTAAATGTTAAACTTAGCGAGGCTTAATGGCATTGGTAAGTTTAAATGTATTTTATTTTATTTTAATAGTTTTTCTTTTGTTTTAATTATTTTTTTAATATTCAATAACTAATTTAAGTATTAAATTAAAAAAATCACGAAACATTAGAAGAAGTCTGATTCATAATAATAAAAATAAAACATATAAAGTTATAACAAACATAGTACATTTCTAAAATCTTAGTACCAATATACCAAACTAAAATCTAAAATAGAAATCTATACTTGAAACTAAGTCTAAAATATAAATCCACACGTAATTGACACCTCCAACTTCTATGTTGGGAGGACATCTAACCATTGCCTTTTAATCTCATTCGTCATTTTGAATAATACCTTTCCTACATAACAAACAAATTAAAGTGTTAGAATTGCAAAAAACAATTCAAATTTCACGGAATTAAAAAAAAAAAAAAAAAAAAAAAAACTACTTACAAGCATACCGTCATGAATTGGCTCTTAAAACTCTCTCACTTAGTTTGTTGAAAGGTACTTCAGTTCGAAGCGGCAAATGTGTTCGAACAAGTTGTCCTAAATCATTGGCCCAAGTCCTGATTATCGCCAATTGCCTTTGCAGTTCCTTCGTCAAACGCTATGCAAGCTTGACGTACCTGTGAGGACATCGCCCACCACGAGCATATGGTGCTTCATACCAGAATTATTAATATTATTTCTTTTTTAACCTTTCTCTTTTGTGAAAGTCAAAAAGTGCCATCACTCATATATTTTTCTTGTAAATTAAAAAAATTAATTTATATGCACATTTATATTAAGATCCATTAATCTCTCTATAAAAAAGGTTATATATTCGTATGTGTTTCTTTTGTAAATAAGAAACTCATAGCGTGATAAGACTTTTAAATTGAGAAAATTTTAATATTTTTGCTGTCTTTCTCTTATTTTCTTTTAATTGTATTTTCCTTTTCTAGACCTCTTATCCGTTTTTTTTTTTTTTTTAAGAAATAAAGTTTGCTTTATCGAAAAAAGGGTGAATTATTGGATTGGTTGTTGAAGTTTAAGTATGTGAGAGTTTGATCACTGAATTTTTTGTAAAACTAAAAATACCCCTGAACTCTTAAGTAAGTGAGCGTTTCATCCCTAATTTATTTTTTGGTTTTTGTTAAAATACCTCGCAACTCTTTAGAAAAAGATGTAACTTGGTCCTTTGGTAATTTTTTAAGGGAGGGTGGCGGTGCGATGCTGGTGTCACAACAATGTGGGAGTTCACCTCGGCTCGCAGAGAATGGCAAATGACATCTTTTTTCTGAATAAAAGTACCATATTACCCTAAAAAATCAGTGAGTTCAGAAAACCTCAACCAAAACTAATTTTATTGAAATATCTTTGGTGAGAAATATAATTGGAAGCTACTCTATCGAAGATCGAACCCCTGAAGTGTAACGACCCGCCTAGCACAGGTCGTTATCATACATACATTCATACGTACTTAACATGCATCACATAACGTACTTACTTACTTAGCGAAAATAGCGGAAATTTTTTTTTTATAGGGAGTAAATGTGCGTATAAACGATAATTAAATAAAGATGTTCGAACACCAAATAATATACATAGAAGGACAAAATGCGTAGCAGCTATTATTCCCACATTTCACAGCTCGTCCTGCCACGCTCCACCATCTTGCATCAAAAGGTGCCCGTAGGTTGCTTACCTACAGCATAGACGTAAGACGTGAGCTTTCGCTCAACAAGTACAACATAAACATCCACGACACCAAACAACACAAAACTTAACCTAATACAACATAACATAGCTTATCTTAACATAATCATGCATGAACCATTTATGCTTCATTATGCTTTCTTATTCTTTCATAACATACTTTCATAACTTATCTTAACTTAACTTACTTATGGGCCACTTAACATAAGTGTTCGTACCGGGCGCGCAACTATGGAGTGGTTGGGGCGGCCAGTCCATTTCCAACTCAAACCATAGTCCAACCCGACCTAACGCGGGTCGGTACGACACATGCAAGCTTGCTTGCCATCATGCTTACTTTTCATAATCTCATTCCTGATCTTATTCTTATCATAAGAATTGGTGAACATGCTTCATGATGTCACACCTACGTAAATCATAACTTATTGATATCATATCCATAACATAACATACTTCATAACATAGCCATGAACTTGACATGTTATCATAACATAACCATATCGTAAACCAACATACACTAGCATCACGTAATTCCAACATTCATCATAGCATACATCAAGCATACTTAGGCAAGTATCACAACAAAAGCCTATGCTGTAGGTGGAGTTGTACTTACCTCGTTTGCTATGTCCGATAGTGTGTTGTTCCAAGTCGGGACATCACAGCAGGCTATCTCCTGCTATATTAAAGGACATAGGTAAGGATTAAAAATGTTGGTGAGCTAAACAACATTCATACTTAACTTTAGTTATATGCCCCCCATAAATACACATGATATCTTACTTGGTTACAATAAGTAACCATAGATCTTAGCCTATTATTAAACTTGGTATCTTGTTGGGTTACATTGAGTAACCCTTGATGTGAACCATCATGGTCAACTTAGATCAATCCCTATTAGGTTACTAAAGCCCAATTCATTTTTACTTTCCTTAAAAAAAACTTAACATTTAATGTTCAAAAATCCTTTGTTCAACTCATGAAAAATTGTAACTCTTGAGTAGGATTTGTAAAAATCACTAAGTGTTGAAAACTGCCTTTGGAACAGCTTTCTACAGTTAAATCATTTGTATATGTGCAGAAATGTCCTTTTTCTGCACTGTTTTAGAAAATCATGTATAGAAATTTCATGTTTATTGCACAGTTTTTTTTTTGTTTTGATATCCATTTTTTTATTTAAAAATCTGGGCTGAATTAGAAAAAGTTGTCTAACGAAAGTTTTAGATCTCGAAAAATTATACAACTTTTGTGTTTTTCACAAAACCCAGTTCGGACTCTAACCCCTTCGTTTTCCCCGTTGAAATCACTTGACCGTGCATGAAGTCTGGGCACAGTCAGGCTCGGATTTTTGTAAACACCGAGGTAGTTGTAGCCTTATTTTGGAAAACGGTCTGTGCTGTCCCCTAGGAAAACCCTTCTCTACAACTTTCATGTTTTAAGTTTTCTCAAATTCGGCCTCTAAGGGCCTCAAAACCGGTTTTCCAGAAAACTGGCCAGTTTTTAACCGAATTGGCAGTTTTCTTGTTTAAGTTGGTTTTACGTCCTAATCGTGCAATCTAACTAAACCAGCCACCGCGGGAGCCTAAGATTAAATATGCAGCGCATTTCTAACGTAAGGTTTCATTTAACACATTTTAAATCATGGGTTAATTTCACTTTTAGCACCTGTGGGGAAAATAATATTAAAATCAGCACCACTTTTTCATCCCTTCACTTTTGACACCGCCACGTCATCAAAACCCATGATATGTGGGGCCCAGCTGCATTAAATGTATGTCAAATTACAGGTTTATCCTTATCTCCCTCGCATGCCCCAGAAAACCAGCATCTACAGTATTTTAGAGAGAGAAAATGAAATCTAGAGAGAGAAATAGTTGCAATTGGCCGGAACCACTCGGAAACCGTCCGAAACCACCACGAAAGGCATCTATAAACAGCTTAGAATAGTTTAAAAAATCGGCGTCAGAGATCGAGAGAATGGTGGTCGATGAAGGGTTGAGGGCAAATTGAAGTTAAGCAATCAAAGAAGTCCAAAGTTAAAAAAATTGCTTTTTCGTTTCAATGTTTAAAAAGTTTTCGTTTAACGCTTTGTTTGCAAAGGGGAAAAAATTTCATTATGAAAATGAATTTGTTTAACAGTTGGTCTTCTTACAGGATCGGTCATTTTCATAATGACCGCCTGGTAATTTTCGTTGTGACCCCCTGTAACTGTTAAATTTTCACATATAATTTTGGTCATAACGATATTGACCAGGCGGTCATAACCGTTATGACCGTCCGGTCATAACCGTTATGACCACACTATTATGACTACCCGGTCATAACCGTTATGACCCACTGTTATGACCACCCGGTCATAACTGTTATGACTACCCGGTATTAACAGTTATGACCACACAGTTATGACCACCCGGTCATAACAGTTATGACCACCCGGTCATAACCATTATGACGACACTATTATGACCGGGTGGTTATAACCGTTATGACCACCGGTCATAACCGTTATGACTCACTGTTATGATTATCTGGTCATAACAGTTATGACCACCTAGTCATAACCATTATGACCACACTATTATGACCGGGTGGTCATAACCGTTATGACCACCCGGTTATAACGGTTATGACCGTGTGGTCATAACGGTCATAATAGTTATGACCTGTACTAAAAAATGACTACCCGGTCATAACAGTTATGACTACCCGGTCATAACAGTTATGACCACACTGTTATGACTATCCAGTCATAACCGTTATGACCACTTGGTCATAACCGTTATGACCACACTGTTATGACTACCCGGTCATAACAGTTATGACCTGTACTAAAAAATGGTAAAAAATGTTATATTTTTTTTTAAAACTTTTTTTAACATAGGTCATAACTATTATGACCGGATGGTCATAACATAAATGACATTTACTCAAAAATGATAAAAAATGTTAGATTTAAAAAAAAAAAACTTTCGATGGAAGTTTCTCTCTATTATATGAAGATTTGGGTTTCAAAATGGGTGGGGGGCTAGGCGAAAAAGTGAAAAAAAATAAGATTCCAGTGGGTGGTAACTCTTTTTCTCTCTCTAAAACACTATAGATATTGGTTTGAAAAAAAAATTTTGGGCCATGCGAGGGAGAGGGATATTTGAGCTGGTAGGAGATGAGGGTAAAGCTGTAATTTGATATACATTAAATGCTACTGGGCCCCACATTAAGTGCTAGTAATGAAGGGAAAAAAAAGTGATACTCTTTTAATAATAAAATTTCTACAGGTGCTATTAATGAAATCAACCCTTTAAATCATACCCATGCAAACCATTATTGATTTTGCACCAACAAAAGCTTGCATGAGTTCTAGGTTGCCTAAACCATTTCAATCCTTCTAGCAACCTAACATGCACATTCTTCATCATACGTGAAACACATTTGGGGACATACAACATTATCAAGCATCTAGCATGCAAACCCTAGCTTCCAAGCAACCATTCATATAAGCAATGCAAACCTTAATAATCATGCAAAGCTCATAAATCAAACCACCCATAAACCTAATCAAGCACAAAACTTAAAATCTAATCTAGGGCAATAAATTAAATTGAGCTTAAGCTCTTACAAACCATTGCTTGGAAATACACTTAAATTTCCAAATTGAGCTCAATTTAAAAAGTTTAGGGTCAAGGGTGATTACCTTGATTCAACTCAAGAATTTGGTTGGGTTTGATCCAAACTTTCTCCTCCCCCTAGGTCTCCTTCACCTCCGGCCTTCACCCTCCAATGGGGTATCAAAATTTTCGGCCACCTTGGCTTGAGTCCTTCAAAAATTCGGTCACTAATTTTACCAAGTCCTTCCTTCACTTTTCTTCTCCTTTCTTTCCTTCCCACAACCGGCCTCCTAGCCTATTATGGGTACCAAATTTTTTTTTTCAAACCTTTGCTTGGTTCTAGCTAAAATCCGACCACCCCCTAAGGCTTTCCCTTGGGTTTTTAATTTTTTTTTTCCTCTCTTCTTCCTTCCTTCACAAGTTCGGATTTTTGAGGGGAAAATTGGGCATAGTTTGGCTAGCTTTCTCAATTTTGTGAACAAAAGTCCACCCCCCCTCCACCTATTTATAGGTAATGGGGAACTTCTCCAAATTGCCCAAAAGTCCCTAAACTAAGATCTAGTTGCTCAAAAGGAGCCAAAGGTGGCCGGCCAACTCATGTCTAGAAACATCCATATTTTTTTCCATAATTTCCTTTATTCACAAATGATGTCATAATTTGGGGATTAGGTGATGTAAGCTTCCTTGAGGTTTGTTTGGCTTTTTCTCTAAAAATGCAGTCCATTTTTATGCTAACACAGATATTTTCAATACTGCTATTAACTAATAACAGTATTTTTACACTGTACTGCAGTCCAAAATTTATCTGTGTATAGTTGGACTGTATAATTTTTTTTTAATTTCTTAAAGCCTTTTTGCCATTAATTTCCTACTTGGTGTGCTTGATTTTTCTATGGTGGTTTAAAATCTTATTCTTACTATTTTGTCCGTAAAGACAGTTTTCGCAATATATTTCCCATAATGCTTATCATTTTACTGTACAGTCATATCTTTGACCATTCTTAATCAACCTTTGACTTTTTCGGTCAAACTTTGACCAACATGAAATCATAGAGTTTTTCTTCCCTTTTTACTTAAAAAGGTCACATGCTTGGCTAAACAATCATCTTTGAGTCTTATAAAATCATAAGAACTCACAAAACTTAATAAAAACCCTTAATCGGGCTCTTTTATAAATACCTTCATGGTACAACTTAAATTCTTTACAAGAAATCGTAATGTTGAAAATTTTAGTTATTACATGAAGTGGACCGTGCTTTGAGCCATAAAATTTGCTAAAAAAGATTTAGAAATTGTTACTTAAAAAAGATCTTGAGACAAAATAGTAGAATGGGATATTTTGAAGATAAAAGTAAAGAAAGAGTCTTAAAAGAAAAAGGCAACTAATTATGCTTCTTTCGGTCTTACTCTAATTTTTGCAGTTAGTTTTGCTTTAATTGTACTTGCTCTTTCTAGACCTCTTATACTTTAGAATTGTATACATATATATATATATATATATATATTTGTTTGAAAAATAAAGTTTCGCTTTATAGAAAAACATACATGTATATTCACATTTCCCTTGCGCGCTTTACATATATTATATATACCTTGCCGACACTTGTAAAGAGCTGTTGGATTTGTACACTTTCACATTGGCAACATCTTGTTGCAGTAAATATGTATAGAGCATCTTATGATCATTTAAATAGTACAATATTATCGGTTTCACTTTTTCTTTTGCCATATCTAGGATCAGAATCAATTGTTGAAGCCAGTGCATGTCCATCTAGTATTTTGTTTTGTTTGATACTTTTTTCTTTTTGTCTTTATTATTATTATTGTTATTATTATTATTTAAGAAATATCGCACTAAGTCACCAAAATTTCCCTCTAAAACAAAAGTTATTTCATTTTATTTCTGTAATTTATGTATATGTCATTTTTTTTTATTAATTTTTTTCTGGTTTTGTTAAGGTATTCAATTTTACCAGTTTTTCTTTTTCAACTTCTTCCAAAAACAATCAGGAATGACAATATGATAGAACGGAAGTGGGTATGTTTCCCCCATCTTTATACCCACCTATTTTTTTACCACCATACCTGTCCCTATATTCGCTTAATTTAATGCAAGTATAGGTACGGATAATTCACATTGAGAATGCTATAAACATATCCTATCCATTTACTTGTTAAGAATTAAATTAAAAAAAAAAAACTCAACAAATTTTGTCAAAGTTTTCATAAAATTTAAATGTAACTAAAAATAAAACTAAAATCTTAGAAACAAATTAAAAATCTAGAAATCTGTAAACTCAATTCATAAAACAGACTAAAATATTAAAATATTAAAAACTCAAATTCCTATATATAGTAATATATATGTATATTAATAAGGGTATAAATAGAAGCAGAGTGGGTGCGAGTTCTCCCATCCCCGTCCCACACCAGTGTGCAGGGTTAATCTTAACCCTCATACCCATGAGTACCCTCACCATGAAGGATTGATCTATATATTGTAATAATATCAATGGATGATTCAAATTTTTTAAACAAATCATATTTATAATATCAAGAGTGTAATTTCAAGTTTTTAATGAAATAATTTTGAAATTCATAAAATTGATATATTAATTAAAGAGTTTAAGTAATTTTACATATGTATATAACTCTGAATAGAGGATTAAATGTGTATGAAAGCATTGAATTTTACACTTGCCAATATATCACTATTAGAAAATGCTAGATTCAAAGCATCACTAAACTGTTAAAATCGTCAAGAATTTTATTTAGCAACGCCACAGTAGTGTCAGGAGTGGTATCACTAAATTGCCTTTACAAAACATACTTCCTAACGTGGTCAATGCGTCGCTAAGTTTTTGAAACTTAGCGACGCCAAACTTAACGACATCACTTGACATTAGGAAATTAAATATCATATTTCTAAAAAAATCACTTTTTCAGAGAAATTTAGCGACGCCATCTAGCGTCGTCAAGTTTATTTTATATTTTTGAAAAAGCTAAATTTAACGACGCTTAATGGCATTGGTAACTTTAAAGGTATTTTATTTTTTTAATATCCAATAACTAATTTAAGTATTGAATTAAATAAATCAAGAAACATTAGAATAAGTCTGATTTATAATAATAGAAACAAAAACATATTACATATCTAAAATCTTAGTACCGATATACTAAACTAAAATCTAAAATAGAAATCCATACTTGAAACTAAGTCTAAAATATAAATCCACACGTAATTGATATCTCCAACTTCTATGTTGGGAGGACATCTGATGATCCATTGCCTTTTTAATCTCATTCATCATTTTGAAGTGACACCTTTCCTACATAACAAACACATCAAAGTGTTAGAATTGCAAAAATCAATTCAAATTCTACGGAAAAAGAAAAAAAAAATTAAACTACTTACAAGCATTATTCCTTCATAAATTGGCTCTTTCACTCTCACACTTAGTTTGTTGAAAGGTACTTCAGTTCGAAGCCGCAAATGTGTTCGGGCAAGTTGTCCCAAATCATGGGCCCAAGTCCTGATTATCGCCAATTGCCTTTGCAGTTCCTTCGTCAAACGCTATGCTAAGCTTCACGTACCTGTAAGGACATCGCCCACCCCGAACATAGTGCTTCATACCAGAATTATTAATATTATTTCTTTTTTAACCTTTCTCTTTTGTGAAAGACAAAAAGTGCCATCACACATATATTTTTCTTGTAAATTAAAAAAATTAATTTATATGCACATTTATATTAAGATCCATTAATCTCTCTATAAAAAAGGATATATATTCATATATGTTTCGTTTGTAAATAAGAAACTCATAGCGTGATAAGACTTTGATATTTTTGTTTCTGTCTTTCTCTTATTTTCTGTCAATTATATTTTCCTTTTCGAGACCTCTTATCCGTTTTTTAAAAGGAATAAAGTTTGCTTTATAGAAAAAAGGGTGAATTATTGGATTGGCTATTGAACTTTAAGTATGTGAGAGTTTGGAGACTGAATTCAAAAAAAAAAAAAAAAAAACTCTTGAATACTTAAGTAAGTGAGAGTTTCGTCCCTAATTTTTTATTTATTTTTGTTAAAATACCTCGCAACTCTTAAAAAAAAAAAAAAAGTGTAATTTGATCCTTTGATAATCTTTTTTATAGAGGTGGTGGTACGATGCTGGTGCCACAACAATGTGGGAGTTCGCCTGGGCTTGTGGAGAATGGCAAATGACATCTTTTTTCTGAATAAAAGTACTATATTAACCTAAAAAATCAGTGAGTTCAGAATACCTCGACCAAAACTAATTTTATTGAATTAAATAATAGGTAAATTAATAAAATAAAATTTTCATATAAAAAATAAAATAAATTTTTATAAATGGACAAATAAAAGATGTTGTCTCTTAACAATTAAAACATTTTTTTTTTATTTCTCTCTTTATTATTATTTTTTTCTGATTTCTAATGAGTCGAAAGTTTTTTTTTTTTTTTTTTTTTTTTTTTTTTTTTTTTTTTTTTCATAAAGACTGTTTTTTATTGAAGACATGCTTTGAGCTTATTTTTGTTCAAAAACAGATGTTCGTCACTATACTCAGCGAGCCAAGGCAACCTCCCTCATTGTTATAATGCCACCGACGTACCCCAATCCTTCATCTAAAATTTAAGGTAAGGACCAAAGCACACTTTTTTTTAAGAGTTTAAGGGTTTTTTTAAAAAGATATTGATTAGTGATCAAAGTCTCACCTACTTAAAATTACAACGGTATTTTTACAAATAAAAATAGTTCAGGGACCAGATTCTCACTTACTTAAGAACTCAGGGAGCAACAAAATAATTTATCATAAAATAAAATGTATAGCCACATTTCTCTTGTGCATTTTAGATATACTATAAATTTCACGCCAACACTTGTAATGGGTTGTTTGATTACGCTTTGGCTACAGCTAGTTGCAGTAAATATATAATATAGAGCATCATATTATTTGACCAGTACAATATTATTTTTTAATCGGTATAATTATTTAATTCCGGACATCATACATGAAACATTCACATTTCTCATATGGTTTGTTTGCCATATAGAGTCACAATGATTAATTATTGACCAAAAAAAAAAAAATTTAGTGCGTGTCCATCTAGTATTTTGTTTTATTAGACTGTGATACTGTGTTTTTCCCCCTTCCTAGAAGATACCGTTTGATATGTTTAAGCCACACTTTTTTTTTTTTTTTTTTTTTTTTTTTTTTTTTTTTTTTTTTTTCTTCTTCCTAGTATAAGCCACACAAACCATGAATTCACAACTTGATAACTCTCTCTCTCTCTCTCTCTCTCTTTCTGGAGAACAAATCTCTCTCCCTCTCTCTCAGAACATATCAGCCGAGGCATACTGGAATAATAAACATCAACTTTCTTTTGATTAGCAAAAGATTCTCTCTCTAACATTTTTACTGGAGAGACAAATCTCTCCAGAGACATATCAGAGGCATACTCGAATAGTTAACATCTCTTATCAAAAGACTATAAAATAAAATCTCTCTCTCTCTCTCTCATACTGCAATAATTATCAACAACTCTCTTTTGATTAGCAAAATATTGTAATAATTTAATATCAACTTGCCTCAAACTTTTGTTTTTTGAATTGTCTGTTAACTATGCATGTGTACCTGTGGGGACATCAGGAACCACGAACAAATTGTGCTTCATGCATACCAGAGTTATTAATATTAACTCTTCTTTAACTTTTTTTCTTTTTGGGAGAAAGACCAGAAGTGCGAATACGTAGTCCTCACCCATATATTAACTTTCTTGTAAGAGAAAAAACTTAACATATATGCACATTTATATCAAGGGTCTACTTGGCAGGGATTTCTAGAAGGTGTTTTTGACTTGATCTTAGATCTAAAAGTAGTTTCTCAAAGTGTTTCTATGATCTATTAGAAGAGTTTTTAGTGTCCAGAACTATTTCCTGTCAAAAGCAAAAAATATGACTTTTAATAAAAATTATTGTGAGTAGACTTTAAAACTTAAAATAAAAATAAATAAATAAATAAATAAAAGTTTAGGTTAGACATTATAAACTTCATTTTAATATTTTTAGTATTTATTAGAAAATTAAAAGATCTTTTTGATCATATAAGCTCATCGGTTTCAAACACTTACTGAGAAACCATAACTTCTGCTTCTCATTTTCTATTGACTAAAAGCAATAGCAAAACCTCTTCCAGATAGACTAGAATCCATTCATCTCTCTAGAAAAAAGGATATATTTTTCTTGTAAATAAAAAACGCATATATATGTATATATGCACATTTTGATCAATTCAACGACCCTTGAATGCTCAGATATGGGTATGGTTTCTTGAATGAAGGCTAGAATATTGGGATCCAAATATTTTGAGTGGAATATGAAAATTTCATGAGTTTTGCAACCTTATTAGTTCTTTGCAACCTCAAAAAGAAAAAAAGCGACAAGGGCAGATCCATAACTTGTAAGGAATAAAGACCCAAAATTGTTTCGGCTCTTAGTATGTATGAAATTCACAAAATACGTCTGGTTCTAAGACTTTGATAATGAAGCTCCAAAATTTCTGATGATAACACAAATTTGGTTAATTTGTATATCTTTCCAAGTAGTCTGTACATGGATATTGGTGTTTGCCAGTCTCGTAGGCAAAAGGCTCAACAAACAGACATGACTGTCAATGAAAATTAGACATAAGTTACAGGAAGATATTTCTTTAGTGGGAAATATAATTGGAAGTTACCCTATTGAAGATCGAACCCCTGAAGTGGACCGTGCTTTGAGCCATAAAATTTGCTAAAAAAGATTTGGAAATTGTTAAAAAAGGCAATTATGCTTCTTTCGGTCTTACTCTAATTTTTGCAGTTAGTTTTGTTTTAATTGTACTTCCTCCTTCTAGACCTCTTATACTTTAGAATTGTAAACTTTTTTTTTTTTTTTTTCTTTTTTCAAAATAAAGTTTCGCTTTATAGAAAAACATACATGTGTATGCACATTTCCCTTGTGCGTTTTACATATATTATATTTACCTTGCCGACACTTGTAAAGAGTTGTTGGATTAGTACACTTTCACTTTGGCTACACGTTGTTACAGTAAATATGTATAGAGCATCATATCATTTGAATAGTACAATATTATCGGTTTCACATTTTCTTTTGCCATATCTAGGATCAGAATGATTAATTGTAGATGCTAGAGCATGTCCATCTAGTATTTTGTTCTGTTTGATAATTTTTTTCTTTTTTTCTTTTTTCTTTATTATTATTATTATTATTATTATTATTATTATTTAAGAAATATCTAAGTCACCAAAATTTCCCTCTAAAAAAAAAGTTATTTCATTTTATTTCTGTACCTTATATATATGTCAATTTTTTTTTTTCTCGTTTTGTTAAGGTATTCAATTTTACTAGTTTTTCTTTTTCAACTTCTTATAAAAAATTCAGGGATGACAATTGGACAGAACAAGAGTTGGTATGTTTCCCCGTACCTGCCTCTTTTTTAATTACCATCATACATCCCTATTTTCGCTTAATTTAATGCGAGTGTAGATACGGATAATCACATTGAGGATACTATACCATACCCTATCCATTTACCTATTAAGAATTAAAAAAATAAAAAAAAAATGAAACAAATTTTATTAAAGTTTTCATAAAATTTAAATGTAACAAAAAATAAAACTAAAATCTTAGAAACAAATCCAAACTCTAATATGTAAACTAAATTCATTAAACAAATTAAAATATTAAAATACTAAAAACTCAAATTCCTATATGTAGTAATATATATATATATGTATATATATGTATATTAATAAGGGTATAAACATAAACGGAGCGGGTGCGAGTTCTCCCATCCCCTCCCCACACCAACGTGCAGGGTTAATCTTAATCCCTCATACCCATGAGTACTCTCACCCATGAAAAAAAATGTCATCCCTAAAAAAAATTATCTAGCTTTTCATTTTTATGTAACGCTAAAATCATTTATTATGTAATTCATAAAATAATGTTTTGCCAGGAGCGCCAACTTTTGTTGAGGCCAGGCATTCATTGTCAGTTTTGTCACCTCTCTTAATAAAATGAAGTTTAACTTTATATTACTATTTTATTCTTACTTATACTCCTTCATTTTAGGTCATTACTTTTGTGTAAATTGTGGAATTTATATTTACTCAAAAGTTGTGTAATTTATATTTACTCAAAAGTTGTGGACCTTATTGTGGTCTAAAATTTCTTCCGTTAAAAAAAAGGTACAAATTACTTTTCTAACTAAAACTAACGAAACATTGGTCTTTACTATAAATCATGACTTATATGATTACATAATTATAACATTGCGGTTTCACACATCATTTCATTATGAAGTGAAGAGGTTAAATTAATTCGGACTCCTTACGGGCTGAACCGTATTTTAAGTTAAACATGAATGTTTTAAATCTTTCAAAAACGAACGTTTTCTGTGAAGAAAGTTTTGTCAAAGGCTCAAAACAGATTATAAGTCATGACTTTTCGCATAAAAACTGTCGCATTATGTAAACGACCAATAATGTTTTAACTATTTCAAAACTTTCAAAAAACGTGGGATGTCCCGTTTGTTGAAAGAAACATTTATGCGCTATTTTCAAACTCTATATTAATTGGTCGGCAGTGGCAAAAGTTAAATAACATTTGCATGTTAAATAGTAGTAAACTATCCATTTTCAAAATCGTTGAACGAATTAACTAAAGTTTTCACCAAAAATCCAACGAAGGTTTTGAAAATATATCACACGCTTGAAAATCATGTTTTGGACCATTGGACCTTGAAAAAAAATGTTTTTGAAGTCCTTACAAAGGCTATCAAATAAATGGAGTTGAACTTTTTTAGGCTCAATTCTGCTTAATAATCAAGATTTTTACATTGACGTGAGATAAAGTAAGTATAAGCTTAAATAAATAGGATAACGGCCCATCTAGCCCACATAGATGGGTCGTCACATCAATCAATGGTGGGAATTTGGTTGCTGGGATTGGAAAGGCGTGGTCGGAGAGCCTTCTAACCGATATGGTCCATAGGGCCGTACCCTTAGGGGAGGGAACGTATGTGAGTATCAATTTTTACACCTATAATAAAAATAGTATTAAAACTACCTATTTCAACGGGGGAGGCCACCGTTGTGAATATTGATGTTGTCGGAGGGTTCGTTGCTTCAACCAAAATCTTATATGGACTCGGCACAATAAGTAAGACGAGTCGAGGTCCTAGTTCTGTTTCCAACAAAGAAGTTGAGGGAACCAAAGGGAAGAATAAGAAAAGGAAGGGAAAATCATGCTCAAGTCACAGTATGTGGTGGAGTGACGACCTGTATTTGTTTTTTGTTTTGTTTTTGTTTTTTGTTTGTTTGTTTTAATATGTGCTTGATATTGAGGCCGCTTCATAGTACTTTATGCACGATGTAGTCAGATAGCGTGCCTGATACCAACGAAAATCAGTGGCAGTGGCATGCCTATATCTTTGACGTTGGTTATAATGACATTTATGAGTTCATATCTTTTCAGAAAATTAATGCAAATTGTATATTAGTATACCTCAGGTACGTATTAATATGACTAAACTTCACTTATTTGGATCAAATAGTCTTTTGTTATTCTTGATAATAAGTTTGACAAAATTTTTGTAGCTATTTGTTGAAGTGTTGCTAACATGACGGGCTTGATCGACAATTCAACTTCAATTCTCTAACCATTACGATCACCATTCACCGAGCATAAAGATAAAGGCTTAGGGAACGAGCCAACTGCCTTGTGGCCCTTTTACGGAACACACGAAAAGGTCGAGTTTATCTTACGCCATGCATACAAATCTCAAGAGGCACTAGATGTTGGCTGTTATTGACCCATGTGAGGATCAAGTCCATTGATTTGAGCCTCTTCTACACCCATCATGTCAAAACACATTAAAGACCTTATTATGATGTTAGTATAGTCTCTTGTTCTAAAATGTGATCTTACGTTACATTATGCTTAATTATTTTGCATTTGATAAATCATTAGGGCCCTCAATGACTAGAAGATTAAGGTCAATGACTAGAAGATTAAGGTGGGAACATGCACGGCAAATGCAGCGTAATGGAAGAACATCATTTAAGGTTTGCAATTGTCCTACTCAAATAGGGAACATTGAATGTGCATATATATATATATATATATATATATTAATATTACATTACATGCGGGACATAATTTTCAAACTTTGATGGATTAACCTGTGGGAAACGTAAATAAAACAACAACATTTTTTTTTTTTTTTGAAACAGGACTCTCCACGATAGTTTTTAAAAAACAATTATGGTATATGATGACTTTCTCTGAAAGGTTTTCACCATTGTGGAAAGTTCTATATGCCAAACAAAGAGGTGCAACACTTTCCATATTCAACGATGGTATAAAACCATCGTAGAATCAGTTTTTAACCACAACAATAGATTTCACGATGATTTGTTAACATTCATTGAAACCTTCCATGATAGTTAAAAACTATCATGAAATCCTTAATTAATTTCTACTAGTGATGCATTTTAGATGCAAAATTAAATTTTGTTGCTTTGTACTTTAGTGACAGTCGTAAGTTTTACTATAAAAGTGTATGATTTTTTTCATATAAAAAAATATATATATATATATATATATATATATATTTTGTTTTTGGTCGCTACATTTTTAGGTTCAACTTATGCAGTCAAGCACCAAAATTTTTAATAGCTGAATTAATTGTGGTAGCATATCCGGATGTGGTTGATGAACGGAGAAGAAACAGGACATTGAAGATAGTAAAGAAAATCCGGAGAATTAATTTGAATGCATGTTTTAGGATTGGCGGTGTGGAATGAAAATTTAAGATTGTGGATTCCTAAAGAGTAAATTGGAAAACAAGCGTAATTGTAAATGAATTGGTTTTGTAATATTAAGGAAAAGCAAAAACGTACCGGTATTATTTCTCATACATACAAAATTTATATTTGAAATATGCAAATAAAAAGTTTCAAATCGAGGAGCACTTAAAGTATTAGCTTGCATATCAAATAATCCTAACTTCTCATAATAAAAAAGAAATTTAAATGCACGAAATTTTATTTCTTATACCACTTCATATTTGACATGGGTGTAAATAAAAGTATCAAGACAAGTGTACTTCATATTTGAAGTGATATTTTAGGTTTCTGGGATAAGAGGAATGGGATTAACGAACAAGGACAAGACACGCTTCTGCGTTTCACGATCTTGACTAGCATGCCCATCGCCATGTTGATACACGCATTGTGCCATCCTAGCAACGTTTGCTGCACTTTCAATGAATCTATTTGAGATTGCAGATTCTGCTATAAGCCTATCTTCATTCATATGCTTCCATGTTTTACTTCTTAATAGTTTTATATGTTGACGGGCCTTCTCTTCCGAAACACCAGCTTCATGCATGTAACATTGAATTGATTTAGGAACGTCACCTCTTTTTATTTCATCCTACATTTCAAAATAGAAGAAAAATAGTGCTGCATAAGATATGTAATTTATACCCAAAAAGATTGGAAACAAGATATAATCATTTTTTACAATGAGATTTTATTAATTAATGTTGGATTATGTTTCTCCTGTAGTAAATTGGTATTAATTAGGTTTGGGTAAAATTCATCTCCAAACCCTAACTCAAGGAGAGAGGGTTCTCAATCCACTTATAAATATCATAACAGCTAATAATTAAATAATTTGGGACAATTTCAACTTCTAACACCTTCACTTATGTCTAACTATCATGCAAATGAACTGAGGTCAACCCACCATCATCTACAAAATTTGACACCGGTGACCAGAAACCTTTGACGGCTGGAAACTGACTGTGACTCATTTTGATTACAGCAATACCTTGTAGATTATTGTTGGCAATCTACTAGATTACCATTTTAACTAGTCAGCGATTATTTTGACAAGATCTATCATGTTGACCTTTGACTTAAGTAATTGGAGATCAAAAAATTTGAAGTCACTATAGCTAAGGCAATAATCCAAAGGTGTCCTGTTCTAGCATAGGCAATCCTCCAAATCATCACATGTTGAATGAAAAGTTTTGGGAAAAACTCGTTCCTAAAACCTAACACTACTACAAAAGTTGGATTACACGACGGAGATTACACGACGGTTTAAGTAACCGTCGTGCAATCGAAGGATTATACGACGGTTCTGACAGAACCGTCGTGTAAACCGCGGGGATTACACGATGGATCCCGCGGATTACACGACTGTTTTGAGAACCGTCGTGTAATCTACAGATTTTTATTTCCCTACCCGTAGCCCTCTTTTATCTTACAGAACTATTGTGCTGCCGCGAAAAATATTACAGAGACCTGCGAAACCACATTTCCTCCACCGCCGCGGTCCACTGAACCAACACTCTCGTATAGTAATTATTTGTAAGTAGTGATTATTACTTTACTCTTCTTTTGAGTTATTTAATTTTTATTGACGAATTATTGTAGATATCTAAAATGGTAAATTATATATATATATATATATTTTGTAAAGTATGATTTGTTAAATTATTTCGAAAGCTTAATATGTTGTATTTTAAATGCAAAAACTTGATTATTGAATGAATTGTATGATCTTTAATTTCGATTTAGGTCGGGTTCTTGGAAATGGATCGAAAATGGATCTGGGCTAATAGATTGACTAGAAAATATCGAGATGGTGTTGAAGAATTTTTGTCATTTTCCAAAACTCACATGAAGAATGATAAGATTCGATGTCCTTGTGTGGATTGTAGAAATCATAGATCTCATTCAGTTGATGAAGTTAGAAGACATTTGCTTGCCCGTGGGATTATTTGTTCGTACCAAACATGGTATTTACACGGTGAAATGTGTTTGAATCCAACATCGAAGAACAAAGGGAAAGAACCTATTGTTGATGAAGATGTAGGAGATAATTTGTTTGATATGGTTAATGATTTGGAAGAATAGTTTGTGCATCGGCCGGAGTTATTTGATGCAATGATAAATGATGTCGAGATGCCTTTGTATGACGAGTGCAGTAAATATACGAAATTGTCCGCATTGGTCAAATTATGGAACATGAAGGCTTTGGGAGGGTGGACAAATTCTAGTTTCACGGCTCTTTTAGAATTTCTAAGAGAGGTTCTACCGGTTGATAATAAAATAACGGCTAGTATGTACGAAGCTAAGAAGACGTTGAGCACTTTGGGAATGGAATATGAAAAAATTCATGCATGTCCAAATGATTGCGCCCTTTACCGAAATGGGTATGAGGATTTGGATGAATGCCCGGTTTGTAAGGAGTCAAGATGGAAGAAGGGCAAGAAGCCAACGAATGGTAGCAAAGGAATGCCGGCAAAGGTGTTATGGTATATTCCTCCGGCGCCGTGTTTGCGCCGTTTATTCCGTAATGCCGATCATGCCAAGAATTTGACGTGGCACCATGATAAACGTGTTGAAAATGGCATGCTTAGACATCCAGCCGATGCACCACAATGGAAAACCTTTGATGCCGATCATCCTGAATTTAGTGCGGAAGCACGGAATCTACGTCTTGGTTTGTCAGCGGACGGAATGAACCCACATGGTAATATGAGTAGTAGGCATAGTACTTGGCCCGTCATACTTGTCAACTACAATCTCCCTTCGAAGTTGAGCATGAAGCGGAAGTTCTTGATGTTAACTTTATTGATACATGGTCCTCAATAACCAGAGAATGACATTGATTTGTACTTGGCACCACTAATCGATAACCTAAAGAGCTTATGGGAAAATGGGATCGAAGTTAGAGATGCTTACCGTCAAGAGACATTTACATTCCGTGCAATGTTGATGTGGACAATTAATGACTTTCCTGCTTATGGAAACCTATCTGGTTATTTAGTCAATAGTTCTATCGGTTGTCCCGTTTGTATGAAAGAAACATCTTCCATCCGGTTGAAGAATGGTAAGAAAACCGTTTACCTTGGTCATCGGAGATTCTTACCAAAAAATCATCGATACCACAAAAGAAAAAAAAAAAAAGGCTTTCGATGGTAATATCGAAGAAAGAATCCCTCCCAAAGGGTTTTGACGGGCGAAGACGTTTTCGAGATGGTTAAGGATTTGAAAGTGGTGCTCGGGAAAAGAAAACGGAGTAACAAGGATCCAGTGGTTGATGGACTTTGGAAAAAGCAGTCAATCTTCTACGAACTTTCATATTGGAGGACACTTTTCGTTCGTCATTGCTTGGATGTGATGTATATTGAGAAAAACGTTTGTGAATCAATAGTGGGCACGTTGCTTGACATTCCTAATAAGAGCAAAGATGGTGAAAAGGCACGGTTGGATCTTAAGAATTTGAAGATTAGACTTAACTTGATCCCTACGAAAAGAGGGAATGCTACTTACATCCGGCAAAGTACACATTATCAAGAAAAGAAAAAAGAAAGCTTTGTGAGTGACTCGCTTCTGTAAAAGTGCCCAACGGGTATTCTTCCAACTTCAAAAGGTTGGTATCTATGAAGGATCTGAGGCTGATTGGAATGAAAACACATGATTGTCATATCTTGATGCAACAGTTATTACCGCTTGCCTTGTGAGGAGTTTTAACGAAGGATGCAAGATTCGCAATTACCAAGTTATGCTCATTTTTCAATTCTATATGCTCCAAGGTAATTGATCCATTACACTAGATTTGCTACAATCAGAGTTGGTTAAGACATTGTGCTTGCTTGAGAAGTACTTTTCACCCTCATTTTTTGACATAATGATTCATCTAACGGTGCACTTAGTCCGGGAAGTGAAGCTATGTGGACCGGTGTACTTGAGATGGATGTATCCTTTTGAAAGGTACATGAAGGTTTTGAAGGGTTATGTCAAGAACCGAAATAGGCCGGAATGATGTATAGTAGAAAACTACATTGCGGAGGAATCAGTCCAATTTTGCTCCGAGTATTTGTCCACCGCGAAAACGATTAGGTTGCCAAAGACTACAAACATTGACTCGAAAGGACTATCCGTCGGCATTCCATCGCCGGTAAATCGATGTGAATAGGAGAAAGCTTACCTCTATACTTTACATAATATGGTTGAAGTGGAGCCTTTTATTGAGGTTCACCTACAGGAATTAAGAAATGGAAATCCAAGAAGAGGAAGAAATGAAAAGTTATTACAAGATGAACACAATCGGACGTTTCGTCAGTGGATACGAAGACATGTCTTTCAGAAGGATGACTTTTCGCAAGACTTAATGAACCTCGCTAGAGGACCCTCGACGATTGTTACATGGTATACATCATACTTCGTCAATGGTTATACATTCTACACTCGCGAAAGAGATGAGAAGCATAATGTTCAAAATAGTGGTGTTAGTATCCGTGCTAAGGCCATGCATGCTTCATCTGCAAAGGACAAGAATCCAGTCTATGGAACCATGAACTACTTCGGTTTCATTAAAGATATTTAGGAACTCGATTACTGTGGTTTTCATATAGCACTCTTTAAGTGCAAGTAGGCCGACAATAATTATGTACGGATTAACAGTGATGGCATCACAGTGGTGGACTTTAGAAGATTGGGATACAAAAATGATCCATTTATTATGGCATCACAAGCAATCCAAGTATTTTACACAACGGATCCCAACAATGTAGAGTTGTCCTTAGTTGTGCCGATGAAGCCAAAATTGATCCGTGATGGTCAAGAAGATGAGGAAGATTGCTCCGACATTCCATCTTTCACACAGGGATTGCCATTGGTTGAGGAGATTGACGAATTTGATGACGATGTTTCTCACTTGGTTCGACCAGATATTGAATGGGCACGTGTTGAGGGAAAAAAAAAAAACTTGAACATTATGTCATTTATTTTGTACAACATTACTTTTTTATTTTAATTCAACATGTATTATATTTATTTTGTTATGTTAGTTGCGCAATATATATATATATTGAACATTCATTTTGAACAGGGATCAATACTACAGAATGGGTCATTTTTTTAAATAACACGGGTATCAATACTACAAAACTGGACTACAATTACACAACGGTTTTCTGACAAAACCGTCGTGTAATCTGAGATTACATGACGGTTTTCAGACAATACCGTCGTGTAATCTACTTGATTACACGACGGTTCAATGAATCGTCGTGTAATATAATAGATTACACGACGATTCATTGAACCGTCGTGTAAACATAGATTACACGACGGTTCAAAGAACCTTCGTGTAATCCCTTGATTACACGGCGGTTCGGTAATAACCGTCGTGTAATCCTCTGAAAATTTTGAAAAATTTCAAATTTCATGCTTCAAAATCCGTGCGAAAACCCATTACTTAAATACTTTCCTCTTCTTTTTCTCTTTATATCCGCGCGAACTCTTCATTTCTCTTCACCCACCCTAGATTTCTCCAAATACCCACATCCTTCGCCCAACCGCCGCCACATCTCTCTTAAAATCCGGTCAAGCCACCATTGTCGCCGCCGCCTACCACCTCGCCTAACCGCCGTTGCCGCCATGCCTATTCTTCTTCAAAGAAAGCAAGGTGACTTCAAAGATAAACAACTAACACATAATGCTCTTTTGTACTGTTGTTTGCCACCTACCACATATTCATGAATGTTTTTTTTTTTTTTTTTTTTTTTTTTTGATGTTGCTCTTTCGTGTTGAATGTTTTGCGAATGGCTTTGGCACTTTACACACATTTATGAACATGAATTTTTTCTGCCCACAACATGCTCGATGAAATGCCAAAATGAGTTTTTCTTTTGGACAACATGCCCATGGGGGGCACCTGGCACTCGTGCCCGTGGGGGACGCCTGGCGCCCGTGCCCGTGGGGGGTGCCTGGCTTCCCTGCCCGTAGGGGCCTCCTGGCGCCTGTGGGGGGCGCGGGCACGCACCTCACTTTAACTTGGTCATGAATTGAAGCCTCACGGTTTTATGTTTTTTATTGACGAAATTAGTACTCTATAAGTTTGTGCAATTTTTCGTCATTTAAAAAAATTCATGTAATGTGTGCTTGGTAGTGAAAGTTAATTTGATTTGATTATATTGGTCCGACATAATTTTTTTTTTTGTTTTTGTTGCAATAAATATAGGTGAACGAATACAATGGAACATTCTAAAAAGGGATGAGCACGAAGGAAAAACCCGTTGGATCCCACTGTCGATGGCAAGCAAAGGGCAACTATAATGAAACGCGTCCATATGGCAAGGAAAAGAGGTGAACGAATTCAAGTCACATTTGACGAGAAAGGACAACCGGAAGGGAATCACGGTGATGAATTGATAAGCTGGATTGGTGTGCTCGCTCGAGAGCACGTTCCGATATTGATACAAGATTGGAGATCCCGTGATTTAGATGGATTAAAAGAAATAATTTGGAAAGAAACTGTTACTTCTTTCACCGTGGATGATTGCTTTCGGAGTACTTGTTTAAAATCATGTGGTGAAGCTGCGAGGAATTTTCAGCATGATCTTTACAAGACATTTGTCGAGGAATTTATAACAGAAGATAATGTGTGGAAACGACCGTAAAAAGTTATTGACAACTACCCCAATATAGAAGAAGAGGATTAGGTGAAATTTGTTCAGTATAGAACATCCTCACAATTCCAACAACTTTCAAATCGTGGAAGCGAAATAAGGACGAACAACGAATACTCATCGAGAAGAGGCCGAGACGGATATAGAAAGCTCAACCAGGAAAATGTATGTCAATAAATTTTGTTTGTACTAAATCGTATGTCAATTATAGAACATTATGTCCTTATGTATACTAATGATGTTAAATTACAGTTTAAGGAGAATGGGAAATGGGAAAAAAGAGATGGTTTGTGGTTAGAGGAACAGACAGGCGCAGATGGAGAGTTGAAAGATCCAGCATGTAAAAAAGTTAGCGAGTTGATAGTAAGTTTACTAACTAACAATGAATTCTTCAACACTACTATACATACTTACAACCGTTAAGCTTAAATGAGTTCTGTTAATTATCTTATAGATGGAGTACGACACACAGGAGAGCCAAGGCACTTTCGAATCAGTTGGCGCTAGTGATGTATTGTCGCAGGCATTATCTAGACCCAAACACAAAGGACGTATCCATGGGCAATCAAGGTTCGTAACGCCGTCTAAGTACTTCAACCTAAATCGAAGTTCGAATAAAGATAATGAAGGACTATCAATGAGACGTGAAATAGAAGAATTAAAGGCGTTGGTGCGTGGTCTATGTGCGAACAAAGATGTGGAGCCATCATTTGATCCCAACAATGTGCCAACCATGGACCAACACAACAGTTTTAAGGCTAGTTGCTCTGTCCAAGAAAAACAACATGGAGTTTCTGATCTGCCAAACATGCCGGTCGACAGTCAGGAGTGTAAGCTCTATATTTTCGATGAAGTGCAGGGTGGACAGTTGCTTGTTGCGTATGGAAGAGCATGGCTAGAGAGCCTTCCCACCGATACAGTGCATGGGATTCCACTGGGGGAAGGGAACGTGCAAGTGTCAATCAATGTGCCAAAATTAAAAAAATCACCATTACCTATACCGACGTACGAGGCAACCACTGTGGAGGATACTGTTAATGGGTTTGTTGCTTGGCCTAAAACATTAGTTTAGCTCGACACGAGTATGAACAAGACGAGTCGAGGGCCTAGTCACGTTCCTGACCCAGCAGCTGGCAAAAAAAAATGCCTAAAAAAGCTTGGGAATAAAACGATCGACTCTTGAATCGAGCTACAACAGAATGCGCAACAACAACAACCTCTGTTCGACTTTAATAAAATGAACATGGAGATGAGGCCTTTGGCTTATTATGCACATAGTTTCATGCGTCAAAGTAATCAGATAGAGGTCCCAATACCATACACGATCATGGGTTTTGAACTGCCTATCTTTATCAGCTATGATGATATTTATGAGTTCATTAATTTACAAGAAATCAGTGCGAATTGCATATTAGTCTACATGAGGTACGACATTCTATCTCTGAATTTTTTTTTTATCTGGAAATTCTTCTATATGTTAAGTAGAGTAACAATTTTGATACGCTTATGCAGATATTTGGAGGAACTATGTAGGATTAACGGGCAAGCTGAGAAGTTTGTGTTTGTGTCTCCAACCTTGATCTCACCGGTGAGAATAGATACTGAAGATGCTGGCATGAGAGATCGAGCTGACAGTCTCGTCAGCTTTTTGCGTGACGCACCAAAAAGACGGCTTTATCTTGTGCCACATAACAGAGGGAGACATTGGGTTTTGGGAGTTATTGACCCATGGGAGGACCTCGTCCTTTATTTTGATCCTCTTCGAGAGAAGAAACGAGATAATTTTACTGAGCTAATGAACATGTAAGTCAATTTTAATATGTTAATTTTTTTTTTTTATCTTAATTATATGCATCTAAAATTAGTTTGAATTTTACCAATTTGCTAGGGCCCTAAATGATTGGAAGCTTATGGCCGGAGAAAGGATTAGAAGGAGACAAGACTGTAAAACCAAAATCTTGAACCGTCCTTGTCCTCTCCAAGAAGGAAGTGTTGAATGTGATTATTTTATTTTAGGTTTCATGAGGGACATAGTGTTAAATGGAATTGACGTACTTGAAAGTAAAGAATTTTTTACTTCTCAGGAGTTGGAATTGATTAGGGGAGAATGGGCTAGCCATGTAATGCAATTTATCAATTATGATATGTAAACTTGTAATGTAATAATCGGTATGTATTTTTACTTTAATCAATGTAGTTAATATCTTGGATCATGTATTGGATAACATACAGGTTAGGCCACCCGTGGGAAATCATCAAAAAACCCCAAAATTTTTTTTTTTTTAACGAAAAAAATACATGACGGTACTCTTGAGAACTGTCGTGTAATAGGGACCATTACACGACGGTTCCGGGAGAACCGTCGTGTAATCTTCCTTCAAAAATTTTTTTTTTCTTGTTGATTGTTTACATTACACGACAGTTTGGAGTCGGAACCGTCATGTAATTATTACATTACACGACGGTTTAAAAAAACTGTCGTGTAAAATTCAACATTACACGACGGTTTTGACTATATTACACGACGGTTCTTTTAAGAACCGTCGTGTAATGATCCTTATTACACGACGGTTCTTCAAAGAACCGAACATTACACGACGGTTCTCTGGAGAACCGTCGTGTAATATTGGGATTACACGATGGTTATATAACCGTCGTGGTATCTTCCACGACGCTGGATTACACGACGGTTGTGTAACCGTCGTGTAAACTTTACACGACGGTAAAAAACCGTCCTGTGATCTACAATTTTTACTAGTATAATTCATTGAGAGAGGTGTCCAAGTGATAAATAACAATCGAATAGAGTAGTGATGTGAGGCAAAGTCAACTTAGAATAATTGAGGAACAAACTTTGTACTCCGATTATATACATTTTTCTTCATTTCTAACTTTTTGTTCCTAAACATCCAAATATTTAACCTTATTTTTAAGTTTCTTATGTTTAAGAGTATTGTTCATTACATTTACTGTGCTTAATGAAAAGTAATAATGAACTGACTTGAGTTAAACGATAATATTTGTAGTTAATTAATTCACTTACCGATGATGTTCCAAGATCATCAGCTAGGCGTACAAGCATTGATGAATGACGGAGTATACTTGGATACTCTAATTCCAAGCAATCTAATGCCTCCTTTGTTATCGGATTTGAGATAAAGAAGTAAGCAGGCAAAAGCATCACTGGTGCTGTTACTGTAATCCATGCATTCTCAAAATACTCTTGCAAGTTTGGTGTATATCCGCTGAAGTACCACTTTGCTTCCAGTCAATAAGATTTACAAAGATCTGTCCACTAAAGAACATAGTTTTATGGAAAAACAAAATCAGTCCCTCGTTGATTAGGTAACAACAATTAAACTTAGAGTAACTAATGAGATGAAAAAGAATTTTATGTGTTTTTTTTTTTTTTTAATAAAAAGGATATATATATCAAGGAATCACATGTCTACAACACATTCTAACAAAAAGTTAGAACTTGAGAACGAATTACTCCTTTGCTAGCATTACTATAATTCAAAATACAAAAGAAAGAAAGGAAGAAAGAAAAAATTAGATGGAGATAATGTTTTGGAACACTTAAATAAAAAATGGCTGAACTTTCAAGCAAAAAAAAAAAAAAAATGGCTGAACATTTTTTTCATGAAAAAGAAATCTTGTTTGATCCACTACTTGAACGGTAAAAACACATATCAATGATTTATCATCTTAAAAAAAAAAAAACCAAAAACAAAAACTGTGATTTTTCTAATTTGACAAAACTTGGATCTTTATTTGAAAAATGCTTAAAAAAGGACCATTTATCCACTTCACGAAGGGGGCAAAAAAAAAAAACCAAGTGGCACGATTGCAATAGCTAGTGAATCCGAGGGGGAAAATAAACAAAACAAAAACACACATATGTGAAAATTGGTAGAAATGATAAAAATCCCATTCAGACAAAGAAGCTAAAGTATATGAGATAAAAACACCCACGTAGACAATATATCAAAACCAGAGACAGAGAACGTAGAGTAAAAAGACAAGTAATTAAGTTGTACCAATTTCTTAACGTATTTAATAATGTTGAAACCTTGTTCCTTCAACACCATAAACGCCATATCATTTATAGTATTGTGCAAAGCAAAGAAACACAATCTCATATACTCTGGTAGTTGATCCATAGCATTTATGTCCCATCTGAAAGCTCAAATATATATATATATATATATATATATATCAAGTAAAAAGAAAATTTGAGTATCGTAAGCAAACTCAACTTCTTATAAGTTATTAAGAATAGGTGTAAATAATAGAAGAGAAAGTAGCAACCTCTCAACAGCATCTGCAAATAGCTCCAATTCATCAAGTGTACCATAGACATCAAAAATATCGTCGATAACTGTTATTAGGGCATAAACTTTGGTAGACACTCTTCTAAATTTTCCAAATTGAGGCTCAAATGCAATTCCCACTGTCCACATGAAATTCTCCATCAATCTATCTCTAGCAAAATCCAACTTTTGTCCCAAACCAGTCTCACTCCACCACCTTCACATAACAAAACACAGAAAAGACAATATATACAATATCAATATAAAGATACATTGTATATTTTACAATATGTAAGAAAACCAAATTTAATATCATTCGCTTGTCCTAGACACGGTCATCTCATTGAACTATCCTTTCATTTCACATCTTATATCAGTGCTATTCAACTGGAGATAAGTATCGTGAAATCCAGTTAATTCAAAAACATATGTGAGATTTTCCAAAAATAAATAAATGAAAACATATGTATGAGAGTAAAGGAAAAAATCATCGAAAAACAGTGGAAAGAAAGAAAAAGTCACTTAAATATTTTAATTTGAAGAATATTACATTGTTTTAATTTGAAAAAAAAAAAAAATCTTAGAGATATATCTTACTCATAATATCTTAGTTAATTGCCCATAAAGATGCTAGTTGTTGATGAAAAATGAGTTTTGATTTTATAAATATATTACTTTGACTTTGTTGTAAAATTTTTACTTTTATTTTTTATTTGTTTTTCTCCAATAGAATTGGTGGGCTGTTTGGTTGAAAAAAAAAAATTTTCCTTTTGACGAGGCTTCCCACAAGGCTTTGAGAAGACAGATGATCTATTTGAATAATGAAATTTTATCCGATTAAGTTCCAATCACTTAATTACCTGGACACATGTTTAAGATCTTCCTGGTGAGTCGCCTGGACAATGTTGAAATCTAGTTTAGCAAGCTCAAGCAGAGAAGGGTTCATTTCTTGTCTCTTCTCATACACATCGGTGAACCATCGAGTCTCTAGCCTCGGCATACGCCAGTGTAACGGAAGCTCCAACGCATGACTCACTAGTAACGAAAGAATACCATTCTGATCTCTGTTGCTCTTGACGTATTCCTCAAGAAATTTTGTTGTAAAATCTCTTGCTTCTTCCAAAGGACCCTCACCTTCTATCGAATGGAATGAAGCTTCGTACAAAGATAGCATTGCAATGATATTATTGTCACTCGTGCCGGCGCTGAAATTTCCTCTCTCATCCCTGAAAGCATTAAAAACTTCTGCAAAACAATGGACATTGCATGTGAGTAATATATATGTCTGTTATTAATTATCGAGATCTAAGTTTCCTTTTAGATCATTGGTTAATTTAGAAAGTAGAGTCATATAAGACACACACCTTGAGGTACCCAATAACCATGTTGTTGTAGGAGTCTAAATTCAAGAGCTGTGTAATATAGGCTATTCCTCTTTGACTTATTTTTGCATATTTCTTCCAACATACTGTTTATTTCTTCTTCAAAGTGATAAGATAATCCAAGTCTTTGTAGTATATCTACATGCTCAAGTTGAGCTAAAGGGTCATCCTTCAACCTCTTAAGCATCTCCCTAACCTCTTCCTTTAGGTTCTCGACTCGTTTCACAAATGCTCCACCCTGCTATTTCCAATATACAACGAATGTTACATATTAAGATATATGCATATATATAATTATATGCGCACACACACACACATATATATTTGTATAGTACTTGAAAAAACCATTAGTACTATAGTTAAATACAATACAAGGAAAAGCAATATTATCTGAATGTATTCACTTTTAAGTGATTGGTCGAAGTTAAAATGCCAAATTGGGGGTTGGTAGTTGGCGGATCTTCTAGCAATAATATCTTTACCTTCAGAAACTCTTTCATGGACAATACACTTTACTGAACGGGAAGCATTGAAGAGTACTGAAGGATTAGTTCCTGATCTCTTTAATATTGAAATATTATTTAAGATTGAACCTGTAAATTCTATTGGTTTACTAGTAAAGTTACTGGAAGACATAGGGAGTGAAGAAAAATGATGAAGTGCCATGGAGAACTTCTTCTTCTCTTTTCTTTTCTGTTGTAAGAATGGAGTACCTGAATTTTGATGGAAGGTAGATGAAACGGTTAGCTTCTATATATACAGCTCAAAAAAAAAAATTAATAGAAATTTCATTTCACAAGAAACAAAATGTATATGACACAAATGGCCCCAAATACAAAGGAATTCGATCATGAACCAAATATTGGATCCACCAGTAATGACCAAAATAACACAAGGGTGAATACAAGAACTGAAACTCAAATGGGAGAAAACCTACTCGGCACATAAACTTCGAGCTTGACCAAAGCTCGTTATACTATACCAAAATAGTTGATAGACTAGCCTAGTTAATTGAGATCAATCCCCATGTAATAGTGGCACTCACACCACGGCATTCAATAACAAACGGATGGGAGACACAAGTGGAGGATATCGCCTTCATTATTACCGAAGCAAAAGCACCAAAGTAAATAAAAAAAATACATCAAAGGAGCAGAAACATCAACGCCCTTATTACACAAAAAAAAAAAAAAATAGATAAACTGGCAGCAAGCCATCGGATGTCGAGCAGAAGCCAGATCTGAGTGAAGCCACCCCAGAAGGACAACCTACCTCCAAGACAGGTTAGATCTGCCACCCCCAACGAATGTGCCGCTCCACACACAGCCATCATCACGAGAAGGCCAACATCAAGAAAAATCTGGAGACTAAACTTCAAGGTCAGAAGCCTGGCAACGTGTCCAAAGGCGGCGCCAAAATTCCGACCAAACGCTGCAACTTTTTTTCGTATTTAGAGAGAGAAAGAGAAGGAGAGTTTTTTTTATATATACAACTCAAATTTTAAGGACTTTGATTTTTTTTGTCCCCTAAAATAACACAAGGTTCTTTTATTTTTTATTTACATATATTTTTAGGAAAAAGTCACATCTAAATTAATTTGACAATTATCTAGCTAATTATAATCACTACAAGAACCGGCCCTCAAGGGATAGTTTCCAAGTTGGAACAAAAAAGTAAAGACCGCAAGATATTGTCATTGGTCACAATTTCTTATACATATAGAAATACTCTCCTTTTTGACGATTGGACCTATCCGAAAGTTGTAACTTTGTGATAAACATGGTTTTTAACAACCGTAGTTGACTTACTAGTACGTGTAACATTTTGCAACTGTTTATGTAAAATATAAGTATCACTAAGAAATATTACAATCAAATCAACTGATTGTTACAATAACGTACAAAAAAATTTACAAATCCAACTGTCGGACAAGATTGTATACATATTTATTGTTGATAGGTAGCTAAGATCTCAAAGATCTCAGCCTCCTAACGTGACGAGATTCGCCCATTACAGTATTGGTGCCTGAAAATCTCATAATTAATGGTTTCAGATATTTGAATCTCAAAAATTGGTCAAGATTATTAGATATTGGCAGCAAGAATATACTTCTTTGAAGATTATCTCTACATTCAAATTTAAATATGTAATATTTGTATTTTAAATATACATTAATTAAATGGTTATCTCTTAGGAGACTATAAATACATGGAAAAATGGCCTCTGGAAACTCTAGTTCACATTCTACAGATCACACCACTTATAAAGTTAAAAAAGATAGTGAAATCCCAAGCTCCAAGAGAGGACGTAACTAGTTCATTGACCAAGGACCTCTATAAATCTTTGGGCTTGTTTGGTTTGCCAACTTAACTCCAATTGAAATGTGCTTTTTCATCGCAGTTTTTATCTTTTTATGAAAAGTCAATAAAAATTAGAACTATTTTTTGAAAAGTCAACCAACTCCAACTTAAAAATTTCATCTCCAACTGGCTAGCCAAACGCATGCTTTGTGTTCTCTATTTTCTATATTTATTTACTTTTCCTATTTTGCGTTGACTTGCGGCCTTGATAATTCTCATAGATCCCTACTATTGTGGGATTTGTTATGTGAGTTTTACCCGTCAACAAAAATATCTATGAATATCCATTTTATTAGTTTGAAAAAAAACCTCTCAAATTTTGAACATGAAATCTTCAAATACTGTGGACCTCATTTTTCCACCCACTAACTTAATTTGTAATTCTTGGTCAATAATTTACTCTTAAAATTACAACCAATATTATATATATTTGGTAGAACAGCAACCAACAATAGCGACAAACAGAAACACCACAAAAGGAAAGACAACCAACACCAAACTACTATAAAAAGCTATCACCTAAAGAAAGAGGGACACTACAAGAGTCAAAAGACACAAGCTGGGACATATGGGCCCAACAGCAAAGAGAGTGATCTGCAACATTCACCATTCTCCTTGTCCAAGAGAATTAACAAGCAGGATTGAAAATCTCTGGCCACCAAAAGCACTTTAATTAACTCTGAAACTGTCAGCCGCCCGGCAAGCAACTTCAAAATTGTTAAGCGAGTCGATCAGCAACTTCAAAATTACAACCGTAGTACAGAATTTATCGTCGTTCAAGTATTTCTCTGGTAAAAAGAATCAGGTTTCTATTTTTCAATAAGAAAAAAACTGTTAAAAAGAAAGTAATAAGGTCATACAATCTTTAAATATAAGAGGTATGAAAAAGGTAAAAATAACCAAAGAATAAACTAAAAATAATCAAGAATAAACTAAAAATAATCAAGAATAAACTAATTAAAAATAAATTAATAATAAATAAGGATAAAAAGTAGCAACTCAAAAAAATTATATTAGATGGTTTAAAAATAACCAAAGAATAAACTAAAAATAATCAAGAATAAACTAATTAAAAATAAATTAATAATAAATAAGGATAAAAAGTAGCAACTCAAAAAAATTATATTAGATGGTTTTTTTAACTTAAAAAACCCATCTGATTAGTAATACAGTTGATAATTAGATTACTTTTTCTTATGGGATTCGTTATCTTTTTTTCTTCAAATTTTTTTCTTCTGGTTTTTTCACACAAAAATAAAAAATAAAAAATAAAAAAAAATAAGGTCTCAAGAGCCAACAACTTTTTGCAACTAAAACGTTTACTACGGATTTTATTAACAGTTCTTACATGATTAAATCTGCAGTACTTGTTAACTGTCTGTAGTTGAAAATTGTCTGCAGTCCCCTTTTTTTATCAATAGGGGACAAAATAAGTAGCTTTCATGGTATGATCTTAGTTTTCTTTTAATTATCATAATATTTATATATTTTTATTTTATTACTTATCGTTATTGTTACAAATATTATTATTCAATCTAAATGGTGATCCTTTTTTAAGAGTTAACTAATTTATTTTTAGCCTCTATTTACGAAAGTTTCATTTGTAATTTTTACCATTAGTCTCTCTTCATGAGAGTTTTAGAAGTAATTATAACTAATATCTCTTTATGAGAGTTTCAAAACTAATTTTTGTTAGTCACTCATTATAAGAGTTTCAAAAGTAATAGTAATTAGTCTCTTTTTATGAGAATTTCAAAAGTTTCATTAGTCTCTCTTTATGTGAGTTTTAAAGTAATTTATTTTAGAAAGAGTAATCGATTAGAGGTTTGAAAGGAAGAGTGTATTGTCCTTCTATTTCACACTCTTTTAAAGCATCTCACTATGGTCGGGATGTCTAAATTGACAAAAGAGAAGCAATCAAGTAGCTTTTACTTCAAGATAAGTCTTGAAATTGGATTTACTTTTCTCTAATTAGATTTTATATAAACTTAGTATCAATTTTTACTTTTTCATGTATCACAACGGCTCTAATATATTGTTCATGCCAAAAATTGACATCAATCACATGCGGCAGCACACGGTGGTCGAACTTGTTCTCTACCCGGTACACCTGCAAGGGAGAAGATAAGAGCTAAGGATTAAGGGGGACACCAGTTGGGTGTCTGCAGAAGGTACTTTGATGCTTAAGTCAGCATAGAGCTAAAAAGCTTAGAACGAGACAAGAGTAATTGATAGGTAAGAATGTCCATACCTGACAAGCTGTGTAAGCTTGGTATTACTAGACTGACTTCCGGAGCAAGTACTCCTGATCAGATCCTGCCTGACAGTATCGTGTTGACCCGAAAAGGTAGTTAACCTAGTAAAGTCATCTACTATGTGCCCTGAGTGTGAATAGTGTCTCGGAGCTTTACGGGAAATGCGGGGTGTCATTGCGGAGGACACGGCCTAAGCGCGGTGTGTCCTAGGTGTGGATTCCCTACGTCGGGTCATTAGCGTGCAGGCTAGGTGGTCCCAGAGTTGTTATAACAAACGCCTCGTGCCCTTCACACATGTCAGGGGAGAGAGAAGGTCTTGTACGAAGATTACTAGTGCTCTTCACTTATTGGTCACAGGTTATAAGGGGAAAGTCTTAAAATCATTGACCTGCTTGGATGTCGATCAGCAACACCTTGCCCCGCACGCCCACTGTCTGGCCTGGTAGATTATACTAATGGGCGAGCCGGGTAGCCGAGCATTTGCCGTAGTCGAGCCGGACAGCATAGCTTGACCCCGCAGTCGGGCTGAGAGCCTAGGATGACCCATAGCCTATCCGGGCAGCCTAGCATGACCCATAGTTGAGCCGAGCAACCGAGCACGATCCTACAACATATATTTTTCTTGATTGATTTGGATTATCTTTTCTTATTTCTTGTTCTAAACTGTTTGGTTAACCTTATATTTAGGTGTGCTTTAACAAATCATGATTTAACATAACTTGCTATTTTGATAAAAATAGATATTTTGTGGTTGAAATCATTTTTCTGCCATTGATTAAATCTTTTAGAAAAAAATAAAATAAATTAAAATTTTTGCTACCGATATTTTTATAATAGGTGGGTTACAATTTCTTTTAATTAATCATAAAGTGCGTTCTTTGCAGCAAATTTTTTTTTTAAGTACGCCACTTTTTATTTGTCCTGGTATGGGTTATTTGTATCAAATCTTTGCGACAATCATTGCATTTGTACCAGGTGGGGCCATCGGGTACCACGAACATATAATGCTTCATGAATACCAGAATTATTAATATTAAATCTTCTTTAACCTTTCTCTTTTGGGAGAGACAAAAAGAAAACAATTCACAACTCTCTCTCTCTCTCAATAATTTAACATTAACTTTCTCTTGATTAGCAAACAATTGTAAATAAAAAATAGAGTTAATTTTACTTTTAACACCTATAAAAATTTTATTATTAAAAATAGTATTATTTTTTTTCCCTTTATTACTAGCACTTAATGTGGGGCCCAACAGTATTTAATGTATATCAAATTACAGATTTACCCTCATCTCCTTCAGCTCAAATATCTCTCTCCCTCGCATGGCTCAAAAAAATTTTATGCACAGACCAACATCTACAGTGTTTTAGAGAGAGAAAACTGAAATCTAGAGAGAGAAAGAGTTACCATCCACCGGAATCTTATTTTTTTTCACTTTTTCGCCTAGCCCCCCACCCATTTTGAAACCCAAATCTTCATATAATAGAGAGAAACTTCCATTTAGAGAGAGAAACTTCCATCGAAAGTTTTTTATTTATTTTAAATCTAACATTTTTAGCCATTTTTGAATAAAGGTCATTCCTGTTATGACCATCGAAATTTTTTTTTTTTTTATGACCATCGAAACTTTCATTTAGAGAGAGAAACTTTCATCGAAAGTTTTTTTTTTTTTTTTTTAAATCTAACATTTTTAGCCATTTTTGAGTAAAGGTCATTCTTATTATGACCATCCGGTCATAATAGTTATGACCTATGTTAAATTTTTTTTTTTTTTTTAATCTAACATTTTTGGCCATTTTTTAGTACAGGTCATAACAGTTATGACCGGGTAGTCATAATGGTTATGACCGGATGGTCATAATGGTTATGACCGGGTAGTCATAACAGTGTGGTCATAACGGTTATGACCGGGTGGTCATAATGGTTATGACCGGGTAGTCATAACAGTGTGGTCATAAGGGTTATGACCGGGTGGTCATAACAGTTATGACCGGGTGGTCATAACAGTGTGGTCATAATGGTTATGACCGGGTGGTCATAATGGTTATGACCGGGTAGTCATAACAGTGTGGTCATAACGGTTATGACCGGGTGGTCATAACCGTTATGATCTCTCATCCAAAAAAATAATAAAAAATTAGAAAAGTCATGTTTCAGGCCATTTTCAAGGGAAGGTCATTCCTGTTATGACCGTGTGGTCATAACAGTTATGACCTCTCGTCCAAAAAAATAATAAAAATTAGAAAAGTCATGTTTCAGGCCATTTTTAAGGGAAGGTCATTCCTGTTATGACCGTGTGGTCATAACAGTTATGACCTCTCGTCCAATAATAATAAAAAAAAATTAGAAAAGTCATGTTTCAGGCCATTTTCAAGGGAAGGTCATTCCTGTTATGACCGTGTGGTCATAACAGTTATTACCCTCGTCCAAAAAAATAATAAAAAATTAGAAAAGTCATGTTTCAGGCCATTTTCTACGAAAGGTCATTCCTGTTATGACCGTGTGGTCATAAGGATTGTTGAGTTCCAAAAAGCGGGTCATTTTTATAATGACCACATGGTCATAACCGTTATGACCAAAATTATATGCGAGAGTTATAACAGTTACAGGGGTCATTTTTATAATTACCAGGCGGTCATTATGAAAATGACCGAACCCGTAAGAAGAGATACTGTTCAATAATAACTATTCAAATGAGGAAATTTTTTTTTCCCCTTTGCAAACAAAGCGCTAAACGCAGACTTTTTAAACATTGAAACGAAAAAGCAATTTTTTTTAATTTTCGTCATCTTTGATTCCTTAACTTCGATTTCCCCTTAACCCTCATTCTCTCGATCTCTGGTTCCGGTTTTTTAAACTATCCTAAGTTGGTGGCCTTTCGTGGTGGTTACGGATGGTTTCCGTGCGGTTCCGCGCAATTGCATCAAATTCTCTCTCTAGATTTCATTTTCTCTCTCTAGATTTTAATTTTCTTTCTCTAAAATACTGTAGATGCTGGTTTTCTGGGGCATGCGAGGGAGACGAGGACAAACCCGTAATTTGACATACATTAATTACGGCTTGGCCCCACAGATCATGGGTTTTGATGACGTGGCGGTGCTAGAACTGAAGGGATGAAAAAGTGATGCTAATTTTAATAATCTTTTCCCCACAAGTGCTAAAAGTGAAATTTTTCCTAAAAAATAATATCCACTTGTCTCAACTCTCTCTCTCTCTCTCTCTCTCTCTCTCAATAATTTAACATCAACTTTTTTATTAGCAAAAAATTGTCAATAAGAAATAATATAAACTTACCTTAACTCACTCTCTCTCTCTTGACTAATATCGACTTGCCTCAATTCTCTCTCTACCGTTTAATGACAATTTAAAGGTCTGTGTATCTGAGGCTCATTCTAATTGCATACGATTACACTTGATTGAAGAAAAAATTCAATTAAAAAAAATTTCCTTCCTTTTTTTTTTTTTTTTTTTTTTAGTAGATCCTTCTTGGATTTCAATTCCACACACATGCTTCTTTTATTATTTTTTCTGATTTTAAAGATTTGTGATTTTTTCTTAATCGATAAAGATTGTTTTTGGTTGAAATTAAATTGCTTTGAGCTTATTGATTTTTTTAGAGTAATATAGTATATTTGTTAAAAAAAAATAAAATAAAATAAAAAAGGATGTTCGTCACCGTACTTAGTTAGCCAAGGTGACCTATCTCACCGTTGTTACGCCACCACCGTATCTCCACCCTTCGTAGAAAGATTAAATATAAGGATCAAAACACAACTTTTTTATAAGAATTTGTGGGTATTTCAACCCAAAAAAAATATCCGTGATCAAAGTCTTACCTACTTAAAAGTATAGTATTTTATGAATAAAAAAATAAATTACCCCCAAAAAAAATGTCGACGCACATTTCTCTTGTGAGTTCTAGATACACTAGTAATGCGTGTGCAAATAATTTAGAGATGGTCTTTTTTTTCGAAGGAGATGGACATGTTGAATTTGTAATGCATGTGTTGTTTTTTAAGTATGTTTATATGAGCAATTGATAATACTATAGATGGGAACATGCTAAGCACGTGGCATCGTGTTCTTAGATTACATATTATTATTGACAACAGAAGTTCAATTTTTCTTTGCGTTCGATTTAAAAAGGATTTTAAAAAATGAAATTAGATTAAATAACGTAGTAGTTTTACACAATTATGTTTAAAAAATGATCGAATTTTTCTTTTTGAAAAATGGCTAACAATCATTAAAACGTCGATGAATAATATATAATCAATTATGAATTGACTGGTAAAAATAATTACTGACATTGGTCCATCAGTATCTAATTGCCAATGTATAAGAAAACTAAAATTTCCTTAATTTAATAAAGTATAAGATATTTAATTAAGTGATTATAGATATAATCTAATGATAATATCATGCATGATTTCATTTAAAGATATAGAGTTTTCTCAATTCAAAAAAAAAAGATATATTTTTTTAAAAAAAAGTTTCAAAAAGATTGATTTTATTGATACACCACTCTGACTCTTAACTCTTCACACTTCTATTTTAAAAATACACACCACCCCATTTAATTCTTAAAGAATTTAGGCTATGTTTGGCCATCCAACTCAAGTTGGACTTTTGAAAAAGATTTTTGTTTTCATCTTCAAAAGTAAAAAACCAACTTATCTATTCAAATCTCAAAATCTCTACTTTTTATTTCCAAAAGCATAAACTCTAAAAGTTCTTAACTTTTTTATTTCAAATCAGTTTATGAGATTATTTAAAAAAAAATACATAGAATGATGAGATGAGTAAAACAAAAATTCATATCACATTGTTTTTTTTTTTTTTTCCGCAACACATTTCATGTCTTTACATTATTTGACAATCATAATTTATTTTCAACCAAACCCACATTTTCAAAGATAAACTCATTTTTAATTTAAATATTTTCAAAACTCCAACTCTAGTTGGTATTTCAAACGCCCCTTAATTTACTTAATCCATACCTTTACTAACTCCAAAAGTTCCAATTACTAGTTTCATATGATAATCACTTTAGTGTATCTTTGCACACCTATTGTTACAGTTTTTTTATTTTGATATTTTTAATTTTTTTTAATAGAGGAAGCTTTTTGAGAAATCATTTTTTTTTTTCCCTTGAAATAATATTGATATATTTACATTGCATTTTACTTGTTTCCAAAGGGATCAAAAAGCAATAAAGTAGGATTCATAAAAAGCTGTTAATATCTCTAAACTGTTGGCAGCCCTTTGGAGGAAAAAAGAAGAAGAAGGGAATTTATGAAAAAACATTAAGGGTTCACGTGAATGATGTGCCAGAAAAATCTATATCTACATATCTTATCTTATAGGATAAGATCTATAAAAAGCACCGATAAGATATATCTAATAGGTGATGATTGACCCACTAACTTCTTTTGTTTTTTCTTTTAGTCACATTGAGAGCCTCATATTTTATCCCAATAAACTACGTGTAAACTATAGCGTCAAACATGTTCCATGAACAAAAGACAGCCACGTCTCCTGCTTATATGTTCAAGGGAAAATGTGTTTGAATGAGACCCACCTTCCACTCCACGTTAAAACTGGGGTTTTAGTTTTATCCGCCTGACTCCTCTTCGAAAGAACTAAAATAAAACTAAAATAAAAATATAAAATAAAAAAGCATGTAGGTGGTCAGGTCCGTATATCGTTACCTGCATGCTTATCACGCCTTTTTATAAATTTATTATTTATTATTTATTATTTATTCTTACTATAAATACAATATTAATTTGGATTTGATTTACGGATTTGATTTTTTAAAAATAATTAAAATTTTTGTTGATATTTAAAAAAAAAATAGAAATAAATTGAAAAAATTTAAATTCAATCGGTGAATCAAATAGGCACTATTTTTTTTTTTATCGATTTTGTTATTTAATTCCTGACATTATACTTTATACATTATTATTTTGTCATATGGTTTGTCTGCCATATAGTCGGAATGATTAATAGTAGATGCTAGTGCATGTCGATCTAGTATTTTGTCATATGGTTTGTCTGCCATATAGACGGTTAAAAACCTGGTATCCCTTTTTTGTACTAGTGTGTTATTTTGTTTTTAATAGTTTTTTTTTTATTTTTTTATTTTTTTTAATATCCAATAACTAATTTAAGTATTGAATTAAATAAATCAAGAAACATTGAACAAGTCTGATTTATAATAATAGAAACAAAAACATATAAAGTTATAACAAACATATTACATATCTAAAATCTTTGTACCGATATACCAAACTAAAATCTAAAATAGAAATCCGTACTTGAAACTAAGTCTAAAATATAAATCCACACGTAATTGACATCTCCAACTTCTATGTTGGGAGGACATCTGATGATCCATTGCCTTTTTAATCTCATTCATCATTTTGAAGTGACACCTTTCCTACATAACAAACACATCAAATTAAGTGTTAGAATTGCAAAAATCAATTCAAATTCTACGGAAAAAGAAAAAAATTAAACTACTTACAAGTATTCCTTCATAAATTGGCTCTTTCACTCTCTCAATTGGTTTGTTGAAAGGTACTTCAGTTCGAAGCGGCAAATGTGTTCGGGCAAGTTGTCCCAAATCATGGGCCCAAGTCCTGATCATCGCCAATTGCCTTTGCAGATCCTTCGTCAAACGCTATGCTAAGCATCCCGCCAGCAGCTTCTTTTCGCTTCTTCCCTGTTGTTTTTCCTGTATGCTTGCCTTTTCCTTTTTTACCATTGTTGTTGCCTTCATTTCCCCCCTTGTGAAGATGACATTATATAACTTACTAAAAGAATGCAAAGTAAAGTAACATTCCCTGAACAGTACAATTACGTTTTTGACCCTCCAATTATGCTTGTCGGTTTGTCTTCCTACAGTGATTTGACGTTTTTGCCCCCTCAAACCCTACTTTTGTTTTCCTCTCTTCTCTCTGCCGCCACCCTCATTATTTCTCAAACTCTACTTTTGTTTTTCTCTCTTCTCTCTGCCGTTTCTCATTCTTTGTTTTAGGTTTTTATTTTCCTCTTCCTCTGTCTCTCTCACTGTTCTTCTGCCGCCACTCCCAAACCCTAACCTTGCTTCCTTTTCTCTTCTTTGCCGGCGCTCTCTCTTCATTTGTGTTTTGTTTTTTACTCTTCATTTTCTTCTTCCTCTGTTTCTGTCGGTGTTGTTCTTTTTTGGGCCTCTCATTTTTTGCATTTTTGGTCTGAAAATTTTACCGGTTGCTTTTTTTTGTTGTGTTTTTTGTGAATCCGTCGGTGTTGTTTCTGTTGTTTTTCTGGGTTTTTTTTTCCCGCTTCTGGATTTTTGTTTTTCTTATATAGTGCATGCAATATTTTTTTGGGTAATTTTTTTCCTTTCTGCGAATCTTAAGTTTTGGATGTTCATTTTTTTCCCGGGTTTTTTTTTTCCTGTTTATTAGTTATTTAGGTTTTTTTTTTTTTTTTAATCAACTTTCTGTGTTTTTTGGAGTTATGGTTTTTTTCCTTTTTTTTTCGTTTCTTTGTTTTCTTCGAAACTCTACATTTTGATTTTGGGGTTTTTGATTTTTTTTTTATTGAGGGTTTTTTTTTTCCGTCCATTAAGTTTTGGGGTTTTTTTTTCCCCGGTTATTTTTTTATTTTTTTTATTTTCCATGTCGTTTATACGTGTAATGAAATTTTGATTTTGGTTTTTTGTAGGCGGATTGGTTCGACTGCAGAAAAAAAACAAAAGGATGACGAGCATATTGAAGATTTTTTATGTATGATGTTTGTATTTTTCAATTTTTTTATTTTTTTCCCCCGAGTATTATTTTGTTGTTTTTCTATCTGAATTTTTATTTAAGTATTTTTAGCCTATATAAATTTCTGTTATGATCTATGGTTGTATTCTAGGATTTAGTTAGGATTTAGTTAGAATTTAATGAATTGTTAGGGTGTTTAGTTATTTGAATTTCTTATCTGATTGTTTCTACATGAGCTAAGTTGCATTGGTTTTGCTGTTTTGTCCTATATATTTAATACTTTTACCTTACGTTGTTTTACATTTGACTGATTGTGTTATGTGTTATTTGGTATAAAATTGTAACTTGCAGTGTCATGATTGCTTTTATCGAAATTTGTTGTATGTATATATCTGTTATTAGTGTTTGTAATTTGGTTTTTGTGTATTCTCTATTGTCACTGCATGTAGTTTTATGCCTATACGTGTAAAGCATTTATTACTCCTGTTTTTCACCGACTCTTTAAAGAGAGTCTTCTGGAAAGTTGTAATCTGTTTTTTATATTATTTATTACATCTTCTCTTATTTATTACATTGTTGTTATAGCTTATGATAAGTAATTCCGTTATATGCTTTTAATTGCTCCGTTTCAAACTTTTGCTAACTCTTAGTTCAAATATTTTTATCTTCCTGTTTATCATCTTCGAAATACTGATCATTTTGGAATATATATATTTCCGTCGAAAGTGTTATTTTATCCAGGTATTATATTTAATGTTGTCTTTTTATTCTGTTTATTAGTTTCTTCATTAATTTTATATTCCATGGTCATTGATTTTTATATTAATAGTAATTTTTTGCCTCCATTTTATTATGTGGATGTTTTTATTCTTCTGGGTATGCCTATTACTTATATTGTTTATAGTGCCTTGGTTTTTTTTGTTTCTATAACTCTCCTTATGCTTTATCTTCCTCTTCTTTGCCGCTGCCTTTCTTTATGATTGAAAGCTATGTTTGTTTTTTGATCTTCCTATTTGATTTGGTATCCCTTTTTTTCCCCTCTCTGTTTCGGTTTTTTTTTTTTTTTTTGCCCCAACAGAATATAAAAGTTTTTTTTATCTGTTTAGATGTTTTATGACTATTATTCTTATTATAAATTAAATAATTATATTATATGATTTAGTAATTTTTTTTTTCATTGTTTTGATTATTTGTCACTGCCATTGTTTATTGTTTATTTATATTTGTTTATATGATTATGTTGGTTTTGTTGTTTTTTTTTTTGTTTCTGGATTTTTTTTCTTACAGTAAGATTTTTTTTCTTCCCTTAATACTTTAAAAAATTTTCCGACTACTTTAAAAAAAAAAAAAATCTTAATATGCTATGATGATCTCTACTTAAATATGTTATAATGCATATACCAGATGTATTACTTAGTTTGGTATATGTTGATGAAAATCATATTATTGATAGTAAATATTAAATAACTAATATATACTATTTGACAGTTTTTATCGTTGCCGTGAATGTTTGGGAATTCTATACAGTTTTGGTTCTTTTCATTCTGTTTCTTTCTCTACGCATCTTCATGTGTTTGTACTTTTTGAATTTATGGTTTTTAAATCCCACGTTTTGGTTTTTTTTTTTTTTTTTTTTTGTTGTTTTGTTAATTTTCACTATTAGTAATGGCTTCTGTTTTTATTAGTTTTCTGTATTCTTATCATTTTTCTGATTCTATTTCTTTCTGTCTTTCCAAAAAAATATATACATATACTCATATATTACTATTTACTTTGATTTATTAATTATTTATTTTGTTCTTATTTTATTTTCTCCTACAATCTTCTGTATTTTTATTCTTTCAATTTGTCGTCTTCAAATTTAAAGTTTGAAGTTCCACTTTTAAAATTCTATTCTTTGAATTTTTAAAGTATGTTAACTGATTATTTTTCATTTGTTACATCTAATTTATATTGTTTACTGTACTTTTATTTTCCCCTGTGTTTGTTACTTTGCTTTTCTTTTTATTATTAATACTTTTTTTTTGTAGATATTTCCAAACATTTCACCTGGTAGTTTTCAAAAACGTAGTTGAATTGTATTTTGGTTATTTTCAATAAATATTCTCATGCTACAAGAGATCTGAGCTTAATATAATAATATTTAATTCATTTTTTCCTTTCAATATTTAATATAAATTTTTATTATATTTTTTATACTATGTATATATATTTTTTGAATTATATATTTAAATTGGTGAACATGATTAAATATATTATATGTATGTTTTTTTTTCCTGTTAAGGTATTGTTTAGTAATTTTTTTTTTTTTTTGTAATTTAATATAATTTGTTGTTTTTTTTTTTATTTCCCGGGGGTTATTTTTTTCTTTTATTAAATTATTCAAGTGTTTAGATTTATAATTGTAATATTTGCATGTATATTTCTTCAGAATCACAAACCATTGTAATCTAAATTATTTGATGTAATTTTTTATTTTTTTATTATCAATCAATGCTATTAAATTGTTTGATGTAATTTTTTACATTTTGTATATACTTATCTTTTATATATACTTACATATTATATAATTATACAACTTTCAATTTTATTTATAAACATAAATTAATTATTTTTCTTCTCATGACAGATCCGAAAAAAAGGAAAGAAGATTAAACACGGTTGAAGACATTTTCAATGCAAAATGTTTGATTTCCAACAACACTGTTTATAAACATATATCTATATATGTTTGTCTGTATATATAAACCCAACACTTTTTTTAATATAAACTTCAATGTAAATATTGTGATATTATAATAATAAATACTAAACAAATATACTGTTAATAGTTATATTATTTATCTTAAGTAACTATATTTATTTTATAATATTCAATTTTTTTTTTCCTACATTCCTGTGCATAGCACGGGCATTAAACTCGTTATGACCTATTTCAACAAAAACAATAGGATTAATTTTACGAATACCCTTAAATTATGTACCCTACTTCATTTTACCTCCTGAATTATCAAAACCATTTAAAATACCCCCTGATATAAGCAAAACAGCTCAAATTGTCCCTTCTGTCTACTTACGTTTATCTATTATACACAATTGATGACATGGCATGTTATTCAAGATTAAATAAATTTGTTTTAACATATAAACCATAATTATTATAAAAAAAATTAACAAAAAGCAAATTAACCTCCATAAAATTGATAGCTAGACAATAATTAATTTTTTCTAACATTTAATTTGTCTAACTATATTAATCTTCATTGTCATCATTCTCTTCCATAGGAATATCCCATAGATGCCTATGGCTAAATGTTTGAACAACTTGCCATGGTGCACCTCTGAGTGGATCAGTCATGTAAAATGCTTGTCTAGCTATCTAATCGGGACTCTATTGATTAGGCAACGATGTCCAACTCTTATCTATATACATCTCTAATCAACTGAAAAAAAATTTTAAAAAAAATTTACAAAACTTTAAGGACAAATATTATATTTTCCCCCCAACTTTAGATATTGTACCAAAATGGTCCTTGAACTTCAATTTGTAATCTTCGTTCTCCCAAATTATGAAAATTTTTTAAATTTTCCCATTTTGTTAGTTTATGGATGAAAAAAGCCACGTGTCATCATATAATTTAAGGACAATGTGAAATGACCATTTTACCTTCATAGTAATGTTTACCAGCAGAAATTTAAACAGTAAAAAAAAAAAAGAATTTTCCGTTAACCCCCTCAATCTCAATCCTCTCACACACAGGCAGAAGCAAGACTTCTATCTCAGGGCATCTCGCAGTTGCACGGCACCGACGAAGGCGGTGCACAACATCGATGGTGGGGGATGGGGGAGGGCGGCGGCGACAGTAGCATCACTGGGGCGAGAGAGATCTCACGGGCGACATTGCTAGATCTGGGTGTCGTAGTTGGCAAGCAGGAACTTGAAACTCTCAATCTCATTCCTCCACAATCGTTGTCGTACTGAGCAACGTCTACGGCTTTGTCGGCGTCGTATTTTGGCAAATGAGACTCCAATTTTACATCGCCGATTTGGGCTCCCCACCGTGACTCGGGTTTTATTTTGGTTTTTTTTTTTTCTCAGAATTAATTGGGTATTTAGTTCTCCCAAAGTATTATTTATAACTACACCTCCATTTAATTTCAACCAAAAAAAAAAAAAAAAAAACTACACCTCCATTTTCGATAAAATTGTTTTCTTATGTTGATTTTGGACAACAATCTCTAAAAGAAGAAGCAAGAAGTGATGAACAATGGTAACCAATTTAAAAGGGATCGAGTGTGGAGCAATAGAACCAACTGCAGATAAATTGGAGACCTTCAAGAAAAATAAAAGAATAATAAACTTTTATAAGCAAAGAAAGACGAGACAATATGCTGGAAAAAAAAAATAGATAACAAAATATTCTTATAGGTATCATCATATTTATATATATATATATATATATATATATTTTTTTTTTTTTTTTTTTTGAAAAACCAAAAATACTCGGATTCTTACAAGCATCCCTCAAGTTCATGTCTCTAAAACAAAAATTACACCATTGTTAACCTCAAACTATGTTGTTCGGAAAAGGGTCGCCAGAGGAACTACAGACGAACGTTTAAATCCACAGCCGAAACGGCATTACACTCAGACAACTTGGTAATTCTCTGTGAGCAACTGCGTTCTCTGAGAAAACTTGGGTGGAGCTCCACCTTTCAAGGGCAAGATGTTCACAACCTGCAAAAAAATTGTTCAGGAACAATGTTATTAAAGGGCTTAAAGGGCATAGCTGCACTGTATTAATGTCTAAACGTTCAGAAAATCAATAGCACATGGGTGGGACACATTTTTCACATCACTTTCAAAGGAGAAAATCCATTGATGTAAATTCTATTCAAACCATAATCCGTATAAATGTACATAAGAACATACATATTAACATGCATACGCATGATGAAAAAAAAATAATAATAAATAAATAAATAATAAAACGGCCACAAACAAATGCATAAGAGCCTGCCCAGCTCCCCAAAATAACATGTTTTTAAGTCGATAATCAAACAATGTCGACAATAGCTCCACTCAAGGCTGAATGGTCCGGTGGGATATAAGCTTGTTTGTCAAACAAATATTAAATTGATAAACATTCATAAGACAATTACAGAACCACAGTTAACACATATTCAGACAACCAGATTGAAGTTTAATAGATAGATGCAGGACAAAGTTTGCCCTTATTTGTATTAAAAACTTCGCTATGTAAGAAACAACCTTATAACTTGCGACATTCCAAATCAGCATGGGACACAACCAAAGTGACAAGTAGAGGAGAGATTTGTAACAAATTCAAGTAGCATGGTAAAAATGTCAAAAAGAAAGCAAAGTTTGTATACCTTTAAATCACTGAATGTATTAGTAGCTGAGAAGCGAACAGAAATAGGGAAAAATACAGATGAGTCTGCTGGAGGAACAACAAACTCCATCGATCCACTGCCAAGAATGAAACAAACAAGGTAAAAATCCTTTGTAATGGTATAATACAAGACAAATCAGAAAGGAAATTCTGTGAACAAAAAGAAACCAACGACTGCAGACCTGCGGTTAGAGTTATCTATTAGAAGTATGGACCACTCCAAGACAGAATTCCTCGAGTCATACCTGCAACTCATAAAAAGAGCATTCGATGCTGAACTCAATTGAAATGAGAGAACATACAACAGAGTAACGATATCATGGAACTAACTTAAGAAGTATGAAAACAAGGCAATCCATCTGAAAGGACATTACTGAATTATGCTTTCCCTTTTTTTTCCTCTTTTGCTGCCACATTACTGAATTATTCTGTGAAAATAGAGGACTCTAGTCTCTAGCACATGGCTGGTTATAATGATGCAGAAACAAAATCCACTTCCTAAAAATTATTTTGTGAAATTTAATTGCTAATTCTTTCAGCAAAGACAGTTGTCGGGGTCTGAAAGTACTGTAAACATTTCTCTAACCATGTCCGGAAGGCGTAACTGCAAACAAAGTTTCAAATCACCATTGACTATGACCAATACGGGAACAAATGATATCATTGTAGAATAATTTCCAAAGACCATCTGCCTTTTTCTCTTTGTTCAAATGAGTAAAATTAGGCAGCTAATATTCCAAATCTAACTGGTGCCTAATCAAAACAGAAAAATAAAATGAAACCTTTAAAGAGCACTTTTTGCACTCCCAAATTCATAAAACTTAATATAACAATGGGCTAACATGCCAGTTTTATATTGCGTTTTCTTTCCCCACTGCACACTACAGTAAAGAAAAAGATCATATTGTCGAAAGGAAAAAGGAAATTTAGTTTTTTTTTTTTTTTTTTTTTTTTTTTTTGGTAAATAAAAGGAAATCAAGTACTAATTAAAACATAAAGTCTAACAGCTTTCATCATCATAAATTAGAAACAAGGACTTGAAATTTCTAGTAAGGTATAATGTATGCACCTAAAATCAGGACATACACAAAGTACGAGCTAAAAATAAAAAATTTAAGAATATAATGTCACCTCCATTCACCATCAACTTGTCTCACACTTGGAGCCTCACGAAGAGCTGGAAGCGGTACTGAGATCACAACATTCCGCAGATCAAACATTGAGGAAGCTTCATATTCAATGCTCACATAAGTTTCATTACCAGAAACAGAGGGCCAGCAGTTGACTGCAACAAACATAGACAGGTAAATGACCTATGCATACAAGAAAAATGAAAACCAAAATAATTGGACTTGAAACCAACTTGTTAAAGGCACTATTGATTCATCTGTGCTCTGCATTCTCCACTTCAAAAGACCAACACCCGCTGCATCACCAGTACCGGCAGGAAAAGGCCTATTTGGATCCTTCAGGCCAAGAATATTTTCATTCGCAAACAATTCTTTGTTCATGTTAGGGTGTGTCTTGAAAAGGATGCCAGGATTCCCACCAGTTTCAATCTAAAAGGAGGAAGAAAAAAGATCAATCATAACAAGACAAACTAAAGCAGAACTCTTGCAATGACAACTCTGTTAGTCTCTTTATAGCAACAACTAGCAGTAAGTTTAAGTTGAAGAAGCAAGTAGTAAGTTTGATCATGTCATCATGGATACTATTTATTAATTTTAATTTTACTCAATAGTAAACTTCAAGGCAAATTATAAATGACACAAATGTAATCACGCCAAAATGCGGTACCTGTACTTGGACATGTCCATCTTCAGCATTAAGAATTTGCAGAGACAAGGTTCCCTGAACATCAAAGTTACTAACTCCACCATCACGTTTAAGCGTTACATTGAGCTTCTCCTCAACAGTCAAAGTGATTGGATCAGTTGGAGGTGGAGCAACTGATCTAGATTGGCCAGCTTTTGGCTGCACATCTTCAAGAATAACCTCTCCTTCCGCTTTCAAAGACTCCAAGAACTGGTTAGTCCTTTGTGATTTCCCTAACTGCATACCAAGACCTTTAGGAGGAGCATTGGCGGCTGAAGGTGGACGACCTGAGGATATGTGATTGTTTAAAAGTGTTCCTTGTGGAGCATGCAATTGTGCAATTAAATAACAGGTGTTGAGATAGGGCACATCAATTATAATTACAAGGCAACAATAATAAAACTTTGAAACCAAGCACTTAAAGTCAGAACATAAGCTTCTTTTCCAAAATAGAAATAAACTATTAAATAAAACATACAAACACATCTCATGCATACTATGACTATTGACCAATTCCAAAAATTTGAAGCAATATTGATGATTATTTGCAAAGAAATATTGAGAAGAATGGATGAGATGACAATAACCTTAAAAGTCTACCCACACCATAGATGAAACTCAGCCAATACTGAAAAATACCACAAGCATTGGCTAACATTCATAGCATCAAGTATAAACAGACCTTTAGACTTGGTAGAAAATGAGTCAACATCAGTGCTCAATCCAAAACCAGAAGCACTGCCGAAACCACTTCCACTACTAGAAATGCTCATGTCGCTAAAGCTACTCTCAATTCTTCCTGAGCCCATTGACTGTAACGACATAAATCCTCCCTTGTCACTTCTACCCTTTTCAATCTGCAAAAGATATGAAGACGCTGAAATTTGAAAGGGTAGACTTTGGTGAAAGCATATTATCAAAGGTAAAGAATTAGTGGAGGAGCAAATACTAATAAAGTACCTTGCTTTTGTCAATCTCACTAGCTTTACGTTTCATGACATCCTTGGTCTCATTGATCTTGCTTTGCATTACCAACTTATGCAGCTTCTCTTCATGACTCTCCATCTCACAGTACTGCTTAACCTGTGCAACAGTAACATTTTCCTTGTGCCCAAGAGAGATGACTTCGTCGAAAGCAAAAATCAGCTCAAAAGCTGTCCTGCAAATGCCCTCTTCATCCAGAGACATTGAATACTCAGGTACCTATAACTAATTAAGGAATAAACTGTTTTTACCTGAAACTAATGCAAGCTTAAAGATACTTTTACCCAACACATCTTGAGAGCACTTGGAAACAACAATCACATTTTAAAAGAAAGGTTTCGTCTTGGATCAGTGAAGGATAAACAACCATAGATCAACAAAAGGATACAAGCTTAGAGAGCAACCGCAGTGTCTCCAGATCTTCCAGAATGTTGCTCTGTTTGTTTGTTACAAGCAGCAAGTACAAAGCTTCAATAGGCTGGTAAACATATCGAACGTTTTCAGTCTCAACATATGTATGTTGTTTTCCGGTGCCTACCAACTTTGGAAAAGCTGCAAGAAGACCTTCTATTCTTATACGAGACATATCCACAAACTGCCTGGATACAAGCACTGCAAAAGAAAGAAAATAGAAACCATCAATCTAAAGTTCAAATCACCCAAAAATGCAACATAAAAAAAGTTTTTAACTTAAATAATGAGAGTAAATTGTAAATTAACCCATTTTCTTTAAATCCTAAGTAGTTACTTTTACTGCATGGAGTAGTACTCAAACAGCACATAAAAGATAAATTAAAATTAAACTACACTCTGACGATATGTTAAAAATTAAATACTCTACGAGAAGAAACAAGATTTCTGAATGCCAATAAAAACATGTAGACCATTATCTCAATGCTTCATTTCCATTTCTATATTCCATAAAACCAACTTTAACAATTTTTTGCAAGTGATTTTCTGAAAACATTCTTTCCCAAATGTGTGATGTTTAAACCCAATGTTTTTTGAATCTTTCAACCCGTCTATATAGTTCAGCGTGTGATCTCCTTTCCCTCCCTTAATAATTGTCTTGCTTTTTCCTTGCACTAAAGAACAACTAGATCTATTGAACACACAGATTTTCATCTGAAATCACAACTGACATTGATAAAAGAAACGGTAGAAACAAACAAATTAAATGGTTAGAATGGAATTAGATGATTTTTGAAGACTCTTGGAAAGAAGTATCAGGAAGTTTGGAATAAAGAGAAATTTTGGGCTGCAATTTGGTTGCGTGAAGATCAAGACTGTAGTCATTTAAAGTTCTCAGATTAGGTTACAGAGTTGCAACTGTGATGTACCTTACTTCATTTTCGACTGTTGTTCTCTCGGTTTTTATTTTCTCATTTGTATTATCCTTTTATCAGGATGGACCTCCTGTCCTCCTTGTTTGGCATTTCATTATTAATTTTTTGCCTTAATGAAGTTGTTTTTCTTTCCGAAAAAAGAAAACCAAATAAACAAATTGCTCACCTTTCCCAGACTTGCTAACAATAGAAGCAGCAAGAACAACCTAGATCACAAATAAACGATAAATGATAACAGTTAGTAATATGGAAAATAAACAGCACAAGATTGTGAAGGGACAAAATAGATGAATAACAGCATTAGGGACTTATGCCCTTTTATATCTTGGGTTCGGTGTATGAAACTGCAAGTCCTAGGTATGCACATTGCAGGTATTTTAACCCCTTTAAAAGGGAGGAAAACTAACAAACAGTAACATACAGAGGAATCTAAACCGCGTTAGTTACTGAAATGTGAAAACCAAATACCATAATTCAACCGTGAATGAGACAAAAGAAAGAAAGGAAATAGGAATTTCAAAAGACGTAAAAAACTTACCATCTTGATTTACTGAGAAATAAGAAGCCACGAGCACCAATCACAAGGGAGTAACAAAGATCTTATCCAGTACCTAAAAAATTACAAATTCAGTGAATGTAAGATTACAAGAACGAGCGACTAAGATCACAATCAATAAACGACAAGGGAATATCATCACGTAAACCGAATTCCATTGTTATATTATCAAAACTTAAAACCTCTACAAGTACACATGCCCACGAGAGAAGCCGATAGCATAACTTATTCAATTCAGTGGCTCAATGATAGCCCTCAAAAGATCAACTATGTAGAAAGAATTCATTTCTCTAAATCTTCCTGTCTTGCTGCAATACCAACAAAATCCCCTTCACCCACCACACAAACTGGAAAACAAAATTTACAAAGAAACGCTGGCCCGGCCAGAATCATGTCGAGTCGAAATTCAAAACTAGATCCAATAGAAGAAAACCTTAGAACACATTGTAACATCAATTTCCTCATAAACTAAGACAAACTACAAGGTTCCCAATCACGGATCACACTCGAAAAATCGAACTAACTTTCACGATCTCACCACGGAAAAACTGAAACTTCGGCGAGGATTTATCAGCTGAACAAACAAAATGAAACGAACAGATCTACTAGATCGAAGAAACTCCCACCTAAACATTGCTATACAGAAGCTGAATTAAATGATTTTCGAGCTCTATTTTCTCCATAGTTAACTAATTACAACTCCATTGCCTCCCTAAGATATGTGTTCATTGTAATCATCCAAATAATATTCAAATTCAAAACGCCCAAATTCAAAATGCAAAGAAAAACACATTTCGATCGCGAACACCGTACAATTACGATAAGAAGAACGGAATTTGCGTCCAGATCCAGAGAAATGGAAAGAAAAAATTACTAAAATATATATATATACACACACACACACGATCACGAAATGGAAGAGAAAAGGAGAAGTATATCAGCTTAAAGCACACAGATCCCTAATATTTTTTTTGTTTTTTTCCAAATTGGATCGGATCTCCATTGGAAAAGTAAAGAGAGAAATGAAATTCATGAGAGAGAGAGAGAGATCTGAACCTGGAGGTGCGAGATTGGGGTCTTCTGTTGTCGACTGAACTGAACGAGACGAAACGAAAACACGAACAAAAAGAAATTCGGAGAGAGTGTTCTTGACTTGTATATTTGCCAAGGGAACATATATAAATTAGATATGTATTTTCTTACATCTCGATTTAACGAGTTTTATTTTTTTATTTTTTATTTTTTTTTTTCCGGAGAAGAAAAAAGGTTTTTCGTCGCAGGTACCTAAATTTTTCAACTCTTCACACTTGTGTCTCTAATTTTTCAATTTTAAATTTTGGGTCCCAAATCCTTTTTATTTTTTCTTGAATTCACCAAAATAAAATAAATTACAATTAAATCTATCTATTACCTATTATAAAATGACGAAAGGCATTAGAAAATGCATTTTGTCCTTGCCTCTGACCTATCATGTGACAATTCTAAATAAAAAAATTATTTTTTAAAAATTTAAAAAAATTTAATTATTTTTTTTTTTTTACTTTTGTTTTTTTTTTTTTTTTTTTGTTTATTCTATTTTCACGAAAGAGCATGTCAAACAATTAGTAAACTCTTATTAAAGTTTCTAGACCCTTATGACCTTAACATTGTGATTTTTCTTGGGAAATTTCTACAATAGGAAAAGCTCATTTTTCCTATCATATTAAAAGGTTTTTTAAATCATTATATAAAATTATCTATGAATAGGAGTACTTTTACATCATATGATGCATGTTTATATCGTGTATAATTGTAAATGAGATTATTGAAAAATTAATTAAATTATTAAAAGGATCTTCACTATTGATAATTTTAAAACAAAATAAAATTTCCTTATCATGGAAAATTCCATTTTTCTCTTTCAAAATTTTTACTTTGAAGTATAAGACATTTTCTTCTTTATTTTTTTATCATGAAGAATTTTTTTTTCTTTTTTTTTTTCACTTTTCTTTAAGGAAATTTCCTTTTTTAACCTTTACTCGAAAATAAATTGAGATTTTAATATTTAAATTCATAAAATATTTCAGTATTTTTTTTTTTTCAGAAATAAATACCTGACCATATTACAACAAATGTACAAAAACGAAAAAAGGACAAATTTCAAACCTACCCCTCCTCTTCCAACTTTGGCACTGTAACGATGTATTCCAAATTTTTAAAACATAACCTATATTTCTTCAACCTAATGAAAATATAACAAAATAGTCATTTTAGCTTTTTTTGTGGGAACTATCACGTGTCAAAAATGAGGTTGGTAAACATATATATGGAGAACGAACGGGCGTGCTTTGAAAGAAAGCAATATGTTTCCAGCTATATTAATGAAAATATTGAAAGCATCTCTAAATACTCAAAGTTTCGTACATGAAGCGAGTTTTCAAGAAACTGGTCAAGTTTTAACAAAGCCGTCTAAAATGAAACTTTTTGAGAAAAAATGAGACGAAAATTTTATTCCAGAATTTAGTTTTGATAGGAAAAATTAGAAGATTAAGCCATTATTTGAGTTTTAATAACTGAAAAATCATAATTCCCAAAATACATAATATTTGGAATTAGATTAAGAAGTTTATATCAAAATCAATCTCATAAAAGGGGAGTTCTAGCAAGTTTTCTTTATAGATCTTTGTTATGAAATAATTGTGAGAGATTTCACTGAGGAAGCCCAATGCCATGAATACTGGGTCATACAATGGAGATCTCTCTTTGGAATGGAAGCAACTTGATAGGGATTGGCACAAGGGGAGTCCACTAATGGAGATTTTGTGTGTGTGTGTTGTTGGGAGGGGGGCAGACTTAGGAAACACTGCATATTGCCGATCCAAACCAATCCAGTGATTTTTAGATCGCCGATCCGGTTCACATTGGAACCCTCAAAAAACGGCAACAAGATTAGACTGTTTAGATCATAGGGTTATGCTAGAAAATCACAAATTGTTGATTCAGACCAATCCAATGGTTTTAGATTGCCAATCTAGTTCACAAAGGAACCGCCAAAAAATGATAACAAGAGTAGACCATGTAAAAAGTGGTCTTGCCCGATCTATGAATTCTGAGGAAGGGTCTAAATCAGACTGGACTGGATTGTTATTCAATTTTGTATGTTTTTCATATTCAAATCAATTGCTCTTTTTTTTTTTTTTTTTTAACTAAAATAAATTACTTTGAAACTCGTATAAAGAGAGACTAAAGATAAATTATTTTGAAACTCTCACAAAGAGAGTTTAAAGATAAATTGCATATTACTTACATAAAAAAAACATTAAAAAAAATTGATGATAATTACATGATCATTATTTTAGTTAAATTCAAAATATACAACTATTAGGATAATAAGACAAAATTGGTTAAGGAAATAGACTAAAAGCATACAATCAAGCGACATATAAACTATAGCATATAAGTTATACATGCTGAGTTTATATTTATGTTTGTCTTATTATTAATCGAATGTCGTATAACTATTATATATATATATATATATAAGATATAAATGATGACTTTATATATATATATATGTTTATGTTTATTATTTGAATGACAGATGTTCTTGATGACTTTATATATATTTTTATATCTTATTATTTGAATGACAGATGTTTTTAATTGTTTTATTTGCATTTTGCTTTATACTTTAAGTTTGAAAAAAAAAAAATGAAATACAACATTTATTAATGTGGATGTTTGAGTTTTCAATCTTTAAATTTAAATAACTTAAAATGGGCCACAAAAGTTACAAAAGACCAACCGAAAATCCCTCGTAAAAGTCCATTGGGTAAGTGTCAATTTTTTACCCAAAATTAGGTCCAGTGAAAGTGCCCAATAACAGCTCGAATTGGACCAATCCGTTATAAAACAGTCCGGTCTAACTCCGTCTGTGTTTGTTGGACACTTTTGGATAAATGCCATAAAATCATGCCTTTAATTAATTTTTATCACACAAGAAAAAAAACTTACACAATATCATAAATAATATCATAAATACTTATTTGATTATTTATTTAAAATGTCCAATTATAATTACTAAATAATATTCCTATTGTAATCACCTAGGTTATCAAATAGTAATCAGTTGGTTACCGACCGTCGGTGGGTTTCCAACTGGTAACCACCACCGTCGATAAGTCACCGATTGGCTATCAAAAGGTAACTAACTGGTTAAAATGAATATACTAGGGTTTATGACGAAAACAAACTATAAGAAATTTTCTTTTTCAATTATCGCGTTATTATTTGTAACCATGGCTGCAACTTGTAGATGAACACTATATTTCTATAATGATTATACATGGAAATTCATATATCGAAAGAAAGAGTATAAATACTTGTTGGGGTTTGGGGAAAAACGGTGGAAAGAAGTTGATTTTATTAGCGGTTAGGTTGTTTCTCGAAAAAACAAGGAGAACCATAAGAAGAATGGGTTTTATTTTGTTATTCGGTTCTGAAAAAAAGAAGGAAGAAGAAGAATTGGTTGGGTTGGGTTGGATTTCTATTGAAGAAGAAGAAGTTTGACCATTAATTTGTTGGGAAGAAAGAGAAGCCCTAAGAAAAAGGGGAAGACAAACGAGGGGAAAAAAATGATTTTCTAGAAAGAGGTATTTGTTGGTGGGTGAATAAAGGATAAAAATTATAATTTGCTACCTATTAGAACATTTTTGGTATATAAACGGGTATAACAAGTAATATTTAAAATTTACACTTTAATTGGTGGGTGATTATAAAAAGGATGTGAGAAAAGTAATTAGGGGGTGTTAATTGACCTTCCCTTAAAAAATACTTTAATTACAAAATAAAAATCTCAAACAAAATAACATAAAAGGACAACTCTTATAGAATTACGTAGTTAGAATTTATTTTTATATATCTATGTAGAGTATATAGAAGTGAGATTGTGTTGTACATTTTTGGTTCTTCAACTTCTAGCTTGCATGCTTACACTTTAATGGCTTGCTTGCTTATGTTTTAAAATGCTTGCTTATTCGCCAAATTTTTTTTCTTCAAATCTTTCTTCTAATATATATATAGATCTATATATATATATATCCTACACATCTAATATTCAAACCATCAGTTTAACTATTATTTTTCAAAGGTGACCTTCATAAATACTTTTTTTTAAATTTAAATCTCCCACTAACAAATTAACTATTTCTCAATTATGTTAAATTATTTTGTAGAAATAAATCAATATTTTTTTTTTAACTTAAGAGTGCAGGGATTCAAACTCTACTGCATGAGTTGAAATTAAGTGTGGATTAATCATCTCTAAATTATGGCCTATAAGCACAAAAATTAGTATACATATTATTTAATTGTCTCAGCAGAAACCCAATACCTCGTTCAGCTTGCACTAATACAGAATGTGGATACCACGACGGTTTTCTAACCGTCGTGGAATCCAGGATCGTGGAATATATTCAGATTCCACGACGGTTTTTTAACCCGTCATGGATGGGCAAGAATAGGACCTAAAAGTGGATATTTAAGAACATACCACGACGATTCTGCATAAAAAACCGTCGTGGTAGGCGGACCCTACCACGACGGTTTTTTTCGAAAACCAAATCAACATTTTTTCCGGAAAATTCCCAAATCCGTACGTTACCCAAGCAATTTAAAGTAATCTAAATCACAACCTAATCAACAATCACCGAAAATGTAGGGGACGGATTTTGGACATTTTGGACAGAAAATTCCCAAATCAACAATCAACAAAATCAACATTTTGGATGGAACATTTTGGATTTTGGACGGAAAATTCACAATCAACAACCATAATCAACAAAATCAACATTTTGGACGAAAAATTCACAAATCCGTGTCTTTACCCAAGCAAGATACATTTGAACTTACCGGATTGTCGAGCGTGGGTACGGGCGGAGTGGGAGAGAATGTAGGAGACGGAGGAATGGAGGCGAGAGAGAGAGGGAAAAAGTGCTTGGAGTTAGAGAGAGAGGGAGGAATGGCGGCTAGAGAGAAGGGAAAAAGGCGCGGAGTTAGAGAGAGAGAGAGGAATGGCGGCGAGAATGTAGAGAGGGAGCGGAGAGAGATAAATGGAGGGAGGATATGTGGCGGCTTTGGTTTGGAGTTAGAGTTTGTATTCGAGAGTGAAAAAGGCTTGAAATGTATGGGGTGGGAAAGAGTGTAATTTTTTTGAGTTTTAATATATGTTCAAAAAAGTTGAAGCAATTTCAAAAATTTTCAAAATTCCCGCCTTCATATCTATCACGATGGTTTTTAGGAAAAACCGTCGTGGTAGGGTAGAAATTCGAAAAAAAAAAGAAGGAAAAATTCCCTCCTTCGTACCTACCACGACGGTTTTTCGGAAACCATGTTCCGCCCCGTGTTTTTGCCTAACTTTTCACGACCGTTTTTAAAAACGGTCATGGAAGCTCTATCGTGAAATCCGCATTCTGTGGTAGTGTGGCTCTTATACTTTTTTTTTTCAACTACTTGCATGCTCTCTCTGAAAATCAGTTGCTTGCTTGTTTGCTTTTTTTTTTTTAATATATATTTTTTTTATAAGGATATTTTAAAAAATCTAATTTATCATATGTAAGTTTTGTCCAAAACGGACATTTGGATTTCTTTAATTAGTATTGAGTTATTTAAACCTTGATGGCTGAGAGTTGATGTGCTCTGGCTCCACTAGCTTTCGGATGGGAAGCCTACATTGGCGACTCAATTTGGACGCACACCTCCTTTTTTTTTTCTTTTTTTTTTTTTGGGAAATTATTATTATTATTTTTTCATTTTCATAAATACTTGATCTTATGATGTCCATACTTTATACTATATGTAGAAGAGAATTTGCATTTGTTTCTTTAGCTTTTTTGTGTTCTAAATGTTTTTGACTTTCTAATATTAAAAAATATATATGAAATTAATTTTTAATTTGAAAAAAAAAAAATTATTTATGTTGCATCTCTATATTTGAAGATGTAGATACTATACATGATGTTCATGAAGTAAACTCACATTATAAGTTGAGTTATTAGCATATCTACTTATATATTTTCATTATTTAATTTGACTTAAAGAATTGCAAATGAAAAAAAAAAAAATCATTTTGGAAAAAAAAATGTGTTACCAAATGGACATGCCTTAGGCATGTCCCTCATGCTAGTATATATAATATAAATATATATATTTATATATAGATATATATATATATATAAAAGAAACTATGATAACCCATTTTCTTTCCACACTCCTATTTATATATCCAATCCACAAATGTACAACACATAAACATCAATACTTTGAAACATATAATAAAATCCTAATTTTCATTCTTTAATTAAGATTCCAAAAAATTACTTTGGGATATGTTAACTTCAAACAAAAGTTTTTTTTTTTTAATTTTATTTTTTGACAGTTAAATGTTGGCGTTGATTGGTAGACATAAAATTGTATTTGTATATGTATATACCTACGTCTATAAAATAGGCGGCTTGTTTAGTTGTTTGTAGTGTGCTTGATTTTGATTTTGATTTTGATTTTTTTTTTTTTTTTCAAATTTCTAAATGTTTCCCCTATAATGATCTTTTAAAACTTCTCTTGGTTCTTTTTTCGGTGACATGAAAAGTGATCTTTTTCGCAATTGTAGTTTTTTTACCCATAACACGGTTCTTCAGCGACAAGATTGATGCGCACAACCGCGAGAGATTGTGACGCCACCAAATAGCTGCCTCCTGTCACGGCTCTCGCCTTGCACCACGATGGTTGCCCAAAGGAGATCGCCAGAGATCTCATGATCTTCTATTGCACCATGGTTTCTATTGGATGAGCTCTTCCTCTGTGTAATCTCATCACGAAAACGAGATCTCCTCCGTGGCCACACAATTTCAGCTATGCCTCGTGAGATCGCTGAGATCGCCTTGCACGATTTCTGCCTTGGCTACACCATCTTGCCATTTCGCTTCACCGAATCTTGTTCTTTTATTTTTGTTTTTCTATTTTTTTTTAAATTTTATGTGGATTTTTTGATTTTTTAAAAAAATTTGTGATTATATGGATTGTTGTAGATTTTTATGTCAAATATTTTAGTGAATTTAATTGGTGTGCTTAACAGATAATAGTGGCTTTTCGGTGAGTAGTTGTTGTTTCTGGCAAGTAGACAAGGCAGATTCCGATGGTTACAAAGTGGTAACTCCGTTGTTTTCTAACTGGTAACCTGATTGTCAAGTGATTACTACCAGTATACAAAGTTGTAAGCCACGGGCCATCACGGTGGATACCGACAACAAATTTTGATCTATAACATGGTGGAAACAACTGGTTAACAAGTGTAACCAATCCGAACCTGACAAATACCAATGATTACCAAGTGATAACTCAGCGGTTACCAAGTGGTAACCAACAAACCGGCATCATGATAGATACCGACAACGATATTTGATTAGTAACACGGCATATATCAGCGATTACCAAGTGGTAACTCAACGGTTGCCAAGTGGTAACCAAACGATATCACAATTACCAAATAATAACTAAGGATGTATTTGGTAATTTTATATACATCAGTGATGTCATAGTATGACATGATATGACACTTTTTGCAATAGTTTTTTCTATTATGGAAAAAGTCCATACAGGGCTTGCATATGTGGCATTGTCCTAAGTTCCCATACAACATTTTAATTTGAATTGAGAATTTAATTAATTATGCGTCTAGGTGTATAGTAAAAAAATAAAGACTTTTCTTTGGTTCCTTAACTTTATTTTAAGGGACAAGTCCACAAAAAAACTTTACATGTGCCAACTACTCTCATTTTTTTTTTTTTTTTTGAAAATTCTAACCGATTATAAACAGTCAAAGGGATAACTTTTTGACCTACACATAAATCTAGAATGAAATTAAAAGGTAATAATATCTTTTAACTACAATTAAATATTTATTGTTAATGAAAAAGCTGATATTGAGGTTTAAATTGTAAACTTAATTAGGACAAATGTGTAATTTATAATGAAAAACAAATATTTTAAATTTAGAGTAAAAGTAACAAGAAAGTATGGAACCGTAACGTTAAAATTAAGGAACGTAATGTTAAAACTAAGGAGGTAATGGAATGTAGTGGTGAGTTAATTTGAACTTTTCTTTTATATTTTTATTTTAGCTGGTGTTTATACAATGCTTGTATCCAAACCAAGCTTTCAGACGACGAAATTTTTTCCCCTACCACCACTACGACAGCTTTGGGCCCTTGTCGTGCAATCTCCCCACGGCCCAACGGCGACGCTAGCCTAACGACCAAACTTGAAAGAGGTGCTGTGTTTTGGCTGGGTTCCGTTGTTTTCCCTAATTTCTAGCCAAGCTAAATCCCTAAATAACCACATCCTATTCAACTATAGATCAAAAACGAGTTGTTGTAATTGAAAAAAAAAAAAAAAAAAAAAAAAGGACTTGTATTTTAGCCAAAAAAAAAAAACAAAACCAAAAACAACAGAGTTTTACACCACAGCCTAACCTACCCCATCATGCTTTCCTATCTATTATTGAACATGCCCCGCCTTTAAATGCCATTATCCAAGTCTTTCGGTTCTTATTATATTCCCACTATAACACTAGTGTTTTTTATTATTATTCTTATTTTTACTTTATTTTTGAGGCGTGAGAAGAAATCAAGCAGTCGTTTTGTGGTTAATTAAAAAAATGAAAACGGCACATTTGTAATAAATCTGCAAAAGGATGAGTCTTTTATAACTTCTTCTCCTTACTTTGGTCAAGAGAAAAGTTAGACACATGTCACTCTTAGAAAGCAAAGAGTATCCAATAAAATATTTAAGCAAGTGCAGCTGGCATTCCTCTTAAAATAATAATTTACATTTTGATACCCTTCAATACCCTCGATTATGCTGACCATCAGATAGATTTAAAATAATAAAAATATTTAAAAACTCCTCAAAATTAAACAGTGTGGATTGTTAAGGGATATGTCTGTTGAATTGAACTACGGGATTGTAGTAATGTCCAAAAAATAATTGATTTTTCTTGTAAAAAAAATATTTTGAACTAGAATTTGGTGAATGGACTGAAATTGCACAGTAGCTCACCATTCAAAAGGCGTGAAATCAAGGGAGTCATCATTATTGCCAAGTTTCCACTCCTTTTTCATGTGGAGCTTGTTTTATTTCCTCAGATAAGGCATCTCGGTAACCTCCCATCTGTGAAACTGGCCTTTAAGGGAGCAGAATCTCACCCACGTAAGCATCAAAACATGCATTCTTGCGATCTATAGAGGATTGGGTTTGAACGGTAACTCTTCATTAATTTTCTATTCTAGTGGGAGTGAGGGAGCGGACTCATAGCTCTTCCCCCGTAGCCCTTCAAAGCGTAGGGGGGAGAGCATACGAGGAAGTGACCGAATGACCCAATAGAATATCTTAAGAGACGATCTCCAGTGAGATGAGAAGCACCCCATAATTTATATCAATTCCTAACAAAATTCTGCCAATTCCTTCCCCCCTCTAGATACATACTGATCGTGTGAAAATATCACACCTATTTTCTACTCGCAAGGTGCACGAGGTCAACAAGTAATAAAGTAGTGAGTGAGTGTCGTGTCCCACGAGGATTGTGTTCCTAAAATCTAGATAAGTACTACGACTAGAATAACCTAGTTTATCTAGATAGGTCCAAATAAAATGAGATCAACAAAACAAAATTAAAATGCTAAACTAAATAAATATGCAAATAAAACGATACAAGGAGTTTTTGGATCGAAGGGGGCTCTAATGATAAGGTATCTAAGGTCCTTGATTTCACCTTGCCAAGTTATTCTAATCCTTTTCAATGCTATTGATTTCCCTCAAGCCAAATATTAATCATGAATTTCCTAAAATAATCGAACTCCTTCTCTCGAGTGCCGAGTCAAATATATGCAAAACGACCTAATTAATATTTCTATTAAATAAGTTAATTGTGCATTCATTAAGCTTAATTCATTTGTGATGATTACCTATCTCATATTCATCTCCTGATTCCAATACTCACTAGGCTGTGTTCAATAAGTCCCAACATGTGCAAGTGACTCTCTCAAGCCTAAATCCACATATCTGAATCTTTTACTCAATCTTTCAATTGATTAAAGCTTTATGCAAAGAAGAACAAAATGTTCGGGCATGAAAAACATCATGTCTTGTTTGCTCCAATTCCTCTCACCCAAGCTCTCCTCAAACCCTCACCAATTAATCCCCAATGTTAATCCAACATCCCAATTTTTATCTAGGCTTGAGGCAGAGAGAAGGGGGCAGGCGTGCTTCAACATGCCAGAGCACGCCTGAGACGGCACGGCTGCGCACTTAGAGTTCGTGGGGCGCGCGGGCACACATGAGCACGCACTTTAGTCAGCTCAAGCACGCGCCCCATTCTAGTCTGGCCCTGGCCTGATGTGGGCGCGCGGGCTTGCACCCTGAGAGCACGCCCAAACACATTAAACAACCTTAAAACTTGAAGATTTTACAAATTATCCAATTTTAGGACGCTAAATAAGTGAGTGAAAACTCACTTATCACATGCATACTTTCTTTCTTTCTCCCATAAGCCTCATTTTCCTGATATTAGCTTTTCTCTTTCTTTTTATTTATACTATTATAACTTTCTTTATAACCGGGCTGGCAAAAAAAACATTAATGTCTCTGGGTAGTACACCTGGAACAAAAAGGTTGTCTTTGTTCTTTCTTCAATGCTTGAGGGACTTCTTTCTTTCAATGTCAATGCTTCGGGTTCTACTAGACACACAGCGAGAAGTCGTTCTGCTCTGTTCAGCTATCCCTAACACACTAGACCAAGCAAACCATCTAAGACCGAACCGTCTAACCTAGCTAAGGGACTTGAAGTTAAGACCGGCCGCTGCCTAAGCATGATTTTCATTCTCAATCGCTTGATTGTTTAGCATCCTAAATGATTGGTTATTCAATCGTTCGTAAACTATCTTTGCATTCGTTTAGCTTCCAATTATTTGTTCAAACCCAACAAATCGTTTAAGCGCTCAGTTCACTCTTTTGGAGTTCGATTGTTATGGTCCTATTATGGTCCTATTATGTTACACTTGATATTTGACGAATCAGGTTCAATAACCCCTTTATCATATTAGCATCCAATCTAGAACCCCATATGGTTGGTCGCTTGCATCATTTCAAAGCATTTAAACGATGCAAGACATGGAAGTAACTTAAGCAACAAATTTATTTTAAAAAAAAATCACTACAGATTTAGGGTTCGAAACCTAACTTTTGAATAACCAAGGCACGACGTCTGCTGTTCAAAGAAAATTGGCATGCAAGCTAAAAACTACAAAACAAAGAAATTTAGTGCTTCGCAACCTTCTTAGATTCCAGGTGTTCGTCTCTGGGTTCATCAGTTGTAGAAAGCTTGAAAGCGGCAGGGTTGATTTCGTGGGCCATTGTGGGAACAACTGTTGTCGGTGGTTCAATGTTCATGTTTGGGGGTAGACATTGAGGCTTTTGCTTCAGCGAGAGATTATTCGTATAGTTTGATCTCCTCAACAACATTAGCGTCTACAAGAAGGCTTGCTTATACTCTTTTAAGAGCTCATAACGAGCCTTGAGAGTAGCCTTCTCATACTCACCGACGATACGAGTAACGAGCCCTGCGATATCCTTATCCCTCTTTCACTGTTGGTTAAGAGTATGAAGCTCAGCAATCAAACCATGCACACTCGCTCGAACGTCCTTGAACTTGTGTTTAATGTCTAGCAGCTTTTTTGCGCGCTCCTTATTGACTGATTAAAGCTCTTTGATTCATTTTTTCCGCTCGACAGCCTTGTCAGTGGAACAGTAGATTAGCCCTATTCCTCTTAGAATGCACTGCAAAATAGCGAGGTTTAAGCAATGTAATCTATCATAAAAATAGGAATGAGGGAATAAGGCAAACAAACCTTTAAACCATCCCATGAGAATTCATTAAGATGCTCCTGTATTCGGCCTTCGTTCATCGTATCCATATCAACGTCAGTAAGTAACTAATGGATAATCTGAACACCGAGCATTTTGTTGTGGAGAAGGCTCGTCCCTGGAGGTAGGTTCACCTCTACGTCCATCTCCTCCCCCCCTGTGATTTGAGGCTCGTTGCTTGATTCGGGAACGATTGCCTTGACTTGTTTTTCTTCTTCATTGGTGCCTTTTTCCTTGGATTCTCGCCTACCTTTTGCTTTTTGGCTGGGGGCTACGCCGGCACTTTCAAAGGCTTGAGGGATGATTTGATGAGAAAGAAGAGAGTAGGAGTCATAATTGAGCGGCCTCAACTACCTTCGCAGCCTCTTTCTCAGCCCGTTTTCTTGCAAGAATCTCTTTGGGGGAGGGAAAATCGATCATCAACGTATTCAAAGCTAACTCTGTGATAAAAGCCTCTTCGTCAGAAAGTGGCTTTGATGACAACGGAGTGCCGAAGACTCTCCTCAACACTCCTCTGATCATGAATGGCCAATCAACCCAGGAAGGAATTCATTTAACTATACCCGATTGGATTACGATGAAGTCCTTCCAACGGCTCAACTGTCTAAACCTGTGGGGATGTTAATTTAATCCCACTCTCGATTGGGCTTGACAAGCAGTCGTTTGAGTTTCATCACCTCGAACATAAGCGCTTTTGGTGGAGGCTTCCTTAGTTCCTTACTGCAACATATAATGATAATGATTGACATAAACATTCCAATAATATATGTAGGATCTTTCTCTTGATGCACTTCATTCGAGACTTTTGAAAATGACCCCACAAGTGGAAAAAAGCGTTCGCTAGTGCACCCAATGATTTCTCGTTCACTAGTATGAAAAAATACCAATCTTCCAATATCTATCGGTGTTTATCATTTCCCCAACCACTTGCCATTTTCGTCTTGCGTACATCGAGTAGCGGTCGTGGTCTTTCAAGTTCTCCTGCGGGTAGTAGAGGGTGAGGAAATCATCTGCTGATAGTTCGATGCCCGCCTTGCTGTCAATCACTATCAGTCCCAGAAACCTCACATCCCGTTCGGCATCAGATGAGGGATCACCAATTGATATTGATGCATACTTTGAACAATGAGATGATGAATCGGAAGTTGAAGCCCACATTCAAAGTATATCGTGTACATGTAGATCCACCCCTCAGACACAGTGGTCTGCTCATTCATTCGTGAAAGAAAAATAAAGTTGGACTTCAATTAGGAACCTATACCAACCCCTGATAAGGGCCAAGTCATCTTCAGTCATGATGGGAGGGGGGGTTTGCCATTCGTAGAAATGATTCCGTGCTTATTCGTCGTGGGGGCCTGCTCAATTGAGCGATGAGAGGAATAAAAAGGACTCCCAGCCTCCGACATCATTGCCAGTCGACTCCTTTCTGACCTTCGTTGTTGGATTCGGTGCCCTTTCTCTTTTAGGGGCGACCATAATCTTCCCTCGAACTTCAAATGACGGATGTTAGTTCATCGTCTTCGGCATCACTCTCATCTAGAACGATGTTTGCCTCCTCTAGCGGCCTTTTGCCTCTCGTTTTATCCATATTAGCTCACAAACGGATTTTGGATGAACAATGAAAGAAATTCGTATCTAAGTCCTAAACATTTGAAATCCTATAAGTTTTGGGATAAGCATGAAAAACACCAACCCAGAAAATCAAAGAAAAACTAAAAATACCATAAAATCCCCAAACCAGATCACTTACTCGGTGAAAGTGCATAAAACCAGCCTCAAACAACTCGGAAACAATGGAAAGACAAATCTTTCAGATCAAAAGAACATAAAAAAAAGAGAAGGAAAATAAATCTTGCCTGAAAATTGGGTGACTTTAAAAACTTCGAACTCTCTGATTTTTCGGATGGCTCCAAGCGAAGAAATAACAAGAGGAGGGGAAGGAGACAAAGAGTTATAACCCTCTGGGAGAAGATCAAACGGCCCTGATGCTCTTATCACGCCTTATCAAGCGACATGAATCACGAGGCTTTTCAAATTCCCATATAGAGAAATTATTTCACGTGTAACGACCCGCCTAACGTGGGCCGTTACCATACTTATCTTATCTTATCATAATACTTAACTTATTTCACTCGGCGGAAATACAAGATATTTTTTTTTACAACTTTAAAACTGAAATCTATCTCATTACATACTTACATATATATATATATACACACACACATATACGTACTTAATTCAGTACTGAAGCATCAAACTTACATACAACATATTTCATAAATAACAATATAATATAACAAAACACGTAGCGGTCTCTATCCAAAGTTCACAACTAGCCGTATCAAGCCCCACTGTCTTGTATCAAGTATTGCCGATAGGTTGCTTACCTACAGCATAAACGTAAATCGTGAGCTTTCGCTCCGCAAGTACAACTTTTATTCCGCAAAACATTTTCTAATGGAACAATGCATAAACTAATTATGCTTTCATTATGCTGTCTTAGGTTAGCACATTTTTTGGCCCCTTACTTAACATAAGTGTACGTATTGTGGCGCGCAGCCATGGAGTGGTTAGGGCGACCAGTCCAATCCAACTCAAACCATGGACCAAACTTGTCCTAGTGCAGGTCGGTATGACACGAGAGAACTTTCTTAACATCATACTTGGAAACACTTTCTTGAAAACAGTTTCTTACTTAGAACTTCATCTTATTCTTACCATACGAATTATCATTAGTGAGCATGCTTCATGATGCCACAAAATAAAACATAAATCATATGCATCACATACATAAATCATGAGCTTTGAAAACATGCAAGCAGTAAAAATATTTTCCGTCTATGTTGTAGGCGGAGTTGTACTTACAGATTATGCTACGTCTTAGGTTTGTTGCTCCAACAAGTTGCAACAACAGGTTACTTTCCTGTTTCCAAAAGGACGTAAGATAAGGATCATCTTATCTTACGATAAATCATTACATTTAATATTGGTATCCTAACCAACATTTACCAATAACCCTAGTTACATGTCCCACACATATTACAATAATATAATATTCGGTTACTAAATGTAACACTAGGGCACATGACCCAGTTACAATCAAACAGTATCTTGTTTGATTACTTAGGGTAACCTTAGGTACAGGGCCCAATTACTATTAAGGTTTACCCCGTTAGGTTACTATTGGTAACCATGGAGTAAGGCCCAACCCAATAACTTGGGTATCATATCCAGTTACTAATGGTCATCATATTGTTACTATATTTTCAAAATAATTTTTGGCCTTTGTATTTATTTTTCTCAAAACTTGTCTAATTTTTCTTTTAGAAGTCTTTTGTAAAACTTTAATCCCTTGAAACCGTATCTTTATAAAACTGTAACTTTTAAACAAAAATTGTCAAATTCTGAAAGAAATCTTTGAAAACAGTTCCATAATTTCAGTTATCAGTGCATGTGCAGGAATTGCCTGTTAATGCACTGTTTTGAAAATCTTGTGCATGAATTTACTATTTCCTGCTTAGTTTTTAAGATCCAGTTTTATTTTAAAATCTGTTTTGAATTTGAAAAAGTTTTCTTCATGAAAGTTGTAGATCTTGAAAAACCCTACAACTTTTGTTCTTTACTCAAAACTTATTTCTGTCTTTAACCTATCCATTTTCCTTGTTGAAACTGCCTGACCGTGCACAGGGTCTGCGTAGACCAGGCTCGGATTTTCATAAAAACAGAGGCCTTTGAAGCCTTTTTTTATAAAAAGTTTGCACTGCCTCCCTAAGGTTTTCAATTTTCTACAACTTTGTAGTTTTAACCTTTTCCAAATTCGGCATCTAAAGGCCACAAAATTCCGTTTCCAGATTACTACTGCGTAGTTTAATCCAAAACTGGCCGTTTTCAACTTTGGTTGATTTTTACATAAAATTACGCGCACCCTACCTCAAACGGTCACAACCATGAGCCTATATCAAATATGCAGCGTATTACGTAGGGTTTCCATCAACATGCATTTGTTTCTCATCCATACAATCCGTATGGTAATCTTTTGCCAATTTAGGGTTTTAAATTGGTTGTACATTCTAAATTCATCATACAACCTCATCTCCATCATTCATACATACCATGCTTCTTCTTAAGCATGTGGGGACATATAACAAACATACTAGGCATTCACACATAGCACATAATTTCTAAAACATAGCATCAAAATCATGCACCAAATCATAAATCAAGATCATTAAACCCTAATCAAGCACATATCAAGCACTCTAGGCTAATGCATGAAAAATAAAAGATGAGCTTATGCTCTTACAAACCTATACTTGAAATACACTTAAATCCTCCATCAAAACTTAATTGAATACTTAGGGGGTTAAGAGGATTACCTTTAGGTCTAGGAGAGTGGATCTATTCTTTGGTTGAGAAAGTTTTCCTTCCTTTCCTCACCTTCACAAATCTGGCAACTCTTCTTTCTTTGTTTTTTTTTTTTCTTTGGGGTTCGGCTCCTAGGGTGGAAGAGAGAGTGAGTTGAAAATGAGCCAGAGTTTTGGGGTGTAACTAAATAATCCAACATCCCCCCCCCCCTATCACCTATTTATAGGTGAAAAATAATTAAATTTCTAGAATTATTTTTATTCTACAAATTGCACATCTAACCCTAGCAACAAAATATTTGCTAATTACCCCCTTGAGGTGGCCGACCATTATGGGTCCTTGAAGGCTAAGTAATCCACTTAATACTTTCTAGATTTTTCAAAAATCCATAAATTCTTATAATTATCCATGGTGAGGTGTCCTCCCATTAGGGCTCCGTTTGGCTTTCCTCCTAATATGCACTTCATTTTTATACTAATGTAAATATTACAAATATTGTTTTCAACTAATAGCAGTACTGTCATACTGGACTACAGTTCATAATTCATCTGTGTAATATTGGATTGCGTATAGATTTTTCTTATGACTTAAAGCTACTTAGCCCTTATTGTCCTAAATAATGTGCTTAATTTTTCTAGAGTAGTCTTGAATCTTATTCTTACTATTTCATCTGTGATGACGATTTTTCACAATATAATTTCCATATTGCTTGCAATACTGCAGTACTGTCATAATCATGCATTAAATTATTCTGGTCAAACGTTGATCGAATAAAATTATAAATTCTTATTCTGCCTTTTTCCTCAAAAGGCCTTATGCTTGGCTAAGCAAACTATCATTGAGTCTTATAAGGCTATAAGAACTCAAATATACTCTGATAAAATCAGATTAGACATTTTACATAAACATTCATATTCCTCAACAAGGAAATCATGAATCAGCAAAAAGGGCGACTATTACATCACGACTGTTCAAATTTGAAAAGGAAACCATTATTTCAGGTCATCCAATTAGCACTTGCCACATGTAAAAAAGATTCCTTTTCACTAGGGCTTAATAGCTATGATTAACTAACGTTAGTATTCGCCAGACTCATGTGATTGACACTCTTGATGATTAGCATGCATCATTTTTGAATGTTGAGTATCAAACACTCTATCGAGAATCATTACTCGATAGAGTGGGGGGCTATCTGTTGGGGTCAGACTTCGTCTTCTCGTAACATTATAATTGGGTCATCACGACCACTGAATCAACGAATGACGAACAATAAACCACAACGGATCAAGTATTCTCGAAACATTTGGGCCCGACCCAACGAACGTTATCACTTGCAAGAATAGTGACGAATGATGAATGATCGTCCTCGACCATTTGGCCTTTGTTCCCTTGTGGCCCGTTAATTTACCAAGTGTGAATTGGGTGGACACTTGGCCCAACAAAATGAACGATGAACATTCGTTTACGACGACCGGTTCGTCGTTCAGTGCTCATATTTAACGATCAACGAACGGTGAGAGATCAGCCTCCATAACTGCTAGATCCACGATCAATCATGGCATTTTGGCCCAGGTTCCTATACGTGTACTGAATTACTCAGGGTAGTTGGGAACTGCCCATTACTATCCTAAAAATTCAGACCCATGATTTTTCCTCTATAAATAGAGGAAGACTCCTCACGTTTGACGATCCCCCCCCCCCCCCCCCTCTTTTTTTGAGAAAAAAACCCTTTGCTTATTTTTTTTTTTCTGCCAGATTATATCCAGAGATTGTAACTTTTTATGCAAAGAAACCTATATATAGTGAAACCAGACTCAAAGGACGTAGCACGATATTCTGGCGAACCCCTATAAATATTGGTATTGGTATCTTTTGCTACTTTCGTTTTTGATTTATTCATTTTGTTTTTTTGATTATGATTGTCTTGTGATTTTCATATGCAATGTCTAAGGACCCCAATAATTTATGTATGTTAATTTCCTTATAATTTAATCCTGGTTGAAATTTGACTGTAGATTCCTAGCATCTACAAAGCTCGGCGACCTAAAGAACATGAGCAAGCTCAACGACCTTAAGAACATGAGAAAGTCGAACTAAGGAGTGGGATAAAAAGAATGCAGATGCTCTTCATGTTCTCCTGATTTCATGCGGATGAAAACCTTTTCAGCTAATTATGTGCACCATTGACGCCAAAAGAGCTTGGGCTACCTTGGCACATAAGTACAGGTCAAAGGATCATAACAAATGACATATTTAGTTCGGGCCGGCCAATTCATGTTTGGAAAAGTGTTTTCCAAATATTTTTTTTGTCATTTTTCTCTAATTTTACTATTCATTTTTTCAAACAATTAAAAAAAATTAAAATTTCAAAGTTCATAACTTTATCAGTTTAAGTCGAAATTAGATGAATTTTTTAAAAATTATATAGAATTTCAACAGTAATGAAACAATATCTATATTGTTATTTTTTTTAAACAAATTTTAAGTTTTTACATTTTTTCACTTCAAACAGTTCATTTTCATTAAATGCACATATTTAAAACTCAAGTCATCTCCAACTTCCAAAACACCGTTTCCAAACGTAATCACAAGCAATTGGTGAAAAGAATGCCATATTTTCTTTTATTTGCTTAAACAATATTTTGTATGTTTCCTTTCACACCCTTATCTCTAACCCTAAATATGGGTCTTGGCACCGCCACCCACTGTGGTCGGAGAAAAAGACCTCCAGACCAAATTTGCATTGCGACGGGGACGAGCATCGACGGCGGCCACTCGTGGACGATGGTCAACAACCCACCACAAATCGATCTTCCCCACATCAAACTAGACGAGATCTCATTGGAAATCATCCCCTCCCTCCTTCCTGTCGCTGGTAGACCTCCATCTCCAAGGCTTATTCCTCCGCGCCAGGGGTTTCTTAGCGACGACCTAATTCGCGTATTTCTCTGGCAGCATCCTTGAAGCGACGGTGATGACTTTTGCGACATCAGCCGTTGATGAGAGAGAGAATACCGGCTTAACCTTAGGCAATGACTGAAGGCCCCATTTTCAGGAAGACCCCAATTTTTTCCTAAAAATAAGCAATACTTTAGTTGTATCATTTTTTAAGGCTCCATTAATTATACGAAGATTCTGAACTAAATCTATTTTGTTGAGATCCTTAAGTTTGGATGATATATCTAACTTTTAAAATTGAAAATTTTTTACAACAAAATGTATTTATCAACTTTTTCATTATTCTCTCATTTTGAAAAATAAAAACTATATTATTTTCAAACTTACTTTGTACATTACTGATACGAACCACACCAACATTGTGACGAAGCCCGATACCAAATTTGGAAACAACAACCCAAGATCTTTCAAGTTTGATGGAAACCACGACCCGTTGCTTAGCAAAGCAAGAACTTTGGTATGGTGAAAACGTCACAAATGGTTATGGAACATCCGTTTTTTAAAACATGTAAAGTAGTAAAAACATTTTGCCCATACTGTAGGTGGAATTGTACTTACAAATTGTCCTATGCTATTGGTCTATCGTTCCAACAAGTCACGACAACAGGTTATATTAGATATTCATGTTTTCAAATAGGGTGTAAGTCGGTCTCCAAACTGACTACCATCTGTCATAGAATCATTACTTATACTTATAAGTAACTTTGACTTATTTGTTTTAATCCCTTTATTCAAAAACACCTTGTTTTCTTAGAAGACACCTTATTTACTTGGAAAATATATTAGCTTCATAAATCAAGTATTATCTTGATTTAATACTTGAATTGCCTTTTAAAAATCACTTGTGAAATTTCAAATGGATTCAAACCTTTTGAAACTATTTTCATAACATCATAACTTCTTTTTAAAAGGGATCGTAAAACCTTAAAAACTGCTTTTGAAAATAACCTTTTAATTTGGTTAAAAGTATGTGTGCAGGAATTTCCTGTACCATGCATAGTTTTGAAGATTCAGTTCTATCTTTAAATTAGTTTAGAATTTGGAAAAATTTTCCTCACAGAAGTTGTAGATCTCGTTGAAACCTACAACTTTTATTTCTATTTCAAAACTTAAATCTGTCTTTTACTTATTCGTTTTTCTCGTTGAAGAATGCTGGCTGTGAATAGTACTTGGACCGACCAGTTTTGAAAACTGATAAAAAAAGAGAGGCCTTTGGAGCCTGTTTTTCAAAAACTGTCCATATTATACCCTAGGATTTTCTGTTTTCTACAACTTTACAGTTATAACATTTTCCAAATTCGGCCTCTAAGGGGCTCAAAATTGGGTTTCTAGAAAATTGTCCAAATTATTTTTAAAAACCGATAGTTTGTATTTTGTTGGTTCTTGTTTAAAAATTCGCACACAATACCTTAAATGGTCGAAGCCGTGAGTCTAAATCAACATACAGCGCGTCGAGTTCATTCTTAACATTCAATCATTCACTTGTTTATTTACATGAAAAACACAATATTGATAACCTTACTAGCTTACCAAGTTGTGTTTTTAGGTTAATTTCTTCACCAACATACACATAGCATTCACATAATTATTATACATAAAATATCCATGTTCAAACATGTGAGAGCATAATCACAAACACATGGTGAGCACACATAGCCTTAAAACTCATTCTAGAGCATAAAATCAAATTCATGCTTAGGGCTATCAAACAAGATAACCTCAGCATAAATCTAGCATAACCAACCATGTAAAAACCAGAATATAGGAAAAATAAGAATCATGAGATTATGCTCTTACAACCCATAACTTGAAATACACATAAATCCTCGAACCAAACCTTAGTGAAATTCTTAGTTAGAAGATCAAGAATAATATCTCTAAGCTTGGAAAGATTGCTCTAGACCTTGGGATGAGAGAAATTTTGCTCTATACAGTCCACTAGCAACCGGCCACTATTGGCTCTCTATCTATATTTTTTTTTTCTAAGGGCTAGAGAGGAAAAAGTTTGAAGAGAACTAAAAGTTTGAGGGTCTAACTAAATAGTTCAATTCTCACAACCCACCTATTTATAGGTGGAAATTCCAAATTTTCCATAATTATTTTTTTTTCCTTCAACTTTCTTTGAATTGCATATTGGTCCTTAAATACAAAATTTTTTGCCTTCCAAGTCCCTCAAAATGGCCGGCCATGTGGAGGCTTAAACCATAAAAAATCTTTTCATACTTATCTACATAATTCTTTCTATAAAATCCAAAAATTAGCATTTATCTTCTAATTTCCCTTGCCAACTGGCCATGTGGAGGAAAAAAAACAATAAATCAAAATTGTATATTTATCCACAATTACTTGGCCTCCAAGTAATTCCATGTTTGGCTTTCCTCCTAATACGCAGTATAATTTCTTAATAATCTAGATAGTACAAATATTATTTAACTATCAACAGTCCAGTACTATTGAACTGTAGTTCATAATTTATCTGCACATAACTGGACCGCGTATAGGTTTTTCTTAGGACTTGAAGCCACTTAGTCATTATTCTCCAAATATTATTCATGATTATTCTAGAGCATTCTTAATCCTTATTCTCAATTTCGCATCCGTAATGACGGTCGGCTGTAGTATAATTTCTATACTGCTTAATAAACTGCAATACCGTCTTATTCACGCCATAAATTATCATGGTCATTCATTAGCCAGAACAATACCATAAATCATGATTCTGCTTTTTCACAATAAAGCCTCATACTTGACTTGATAGATCATCATTGAGTCTTATAACACTATAAGAACTCGAACATATTCTGATAATCAAATCAGATCATGAGCTTTATATTAACATACATAGTACAGACTTAGATTTCCTTTACACCTAAGGAAATCATAAGTTTGTAAAAAAAATTCGGTTGTTACATAAGCCATTGAGGAGATCCACTAGTGAAAGGAGAAATACAAATCCAAATGACTATGTCGTTTTTTTCCAAGAACATAAGGTTGATATAGGAGTGGTGGAAGATTATTCAATTAACTCTTATCAAGCCAAAGAAAGTTCTAGTTCTCAAAAGTGGATACATGCCATGAATGATGAGATGAAATCCAAGAAGGACAATGACGTTTGGGATCTCGTCAAATTGACTGAAGGTGCGAAACCTATTGGTTGCAAATGGATATTTAAGACCAAAAGGGATTCAAAAGGCAATGTTGAAAGATATAAGGCTCATCTAGTTGCCAAGGGTTTCACTCAGAAGGAATGCATTAATTACAAAGAAACTTTCTCTCCAGTTTCAATGAAAGAATCTTTCAAGATCATAATGGCACTTGTGGCTCATTTTGATTTGGAGCTACATCATATGAATGTAAAGAGATGGATGTAAAGACTATGTTTCTCAATAGTGACATTGACAAAACGATATCTATGGTGCAGCCAGAAAACTTTGTATCCATTGACCCAAAGAAAATGGTTTGCAAACTAAAGAAATCCATCTATGGTCTCAAACAGGCTTCTCGTCATTAGTATTATAAGTTTCATCAAGTTATTATCTCGTATGGTTTTGAGGTAAATAAAGTTGATGATTGTGTATATCATAAGTTCAGTGGGAGCAAGTACATATTCTTGGTATTATATGTCGATGACATACTGCTTACTAGTAGTGATATAGGCTTATTGCACGAAACCAAGAGATTTCTGACTAAGAATTTTGAGATGAAAGATCTTGGGGACGCCTCTTTTGTATTAGGCATACAGATACATCAAGATCGCTCTCGAGGTATCGTTGGGTTATCACAAAAGATCTATATCAATAGAGTTCTTGATAGATTTGGCATGAAAGTGTAACGACCCGTCTAGCACAGACCGTTACTATACATACGTACATACAGGTTTAACTTTTTTTCATAAAACATACTTACTTACTTAGCAAAATAAAGGAATATTTTTTTTTTGACAAAATGTGTAGCGGTCGTCAATCCCACATTTCATAGTTCACCTCGCCACGCTCCACCATCTTGCATCAAAATTCGCCGGTAGGTTGCTTACCTACAGCACAGACGTATGATGTGAGTTTTCGCTCAACAAGTACAACTATATCATCCACGACACAAAATATAACATATCATGTCATAATATAACATAGCATAACCTAACATGTTCTAATCATGCATGATCCAGTTATGCTTCGTTATGCTTTCTTTTTTTCTTTCTTATCATGCTTCCATAATACTTTCATTATTTATCTTGCTTATGGGCCCTTTACCATGAGTGTCTGTACCGGACGCGCAACTATGGAGTGGTTGGGGCTGCCAAACCAAATCCAACCCAAACCATAGTCCAACCCGACCTGACGCGGGTCGGCACGACACGGGCAAGCTTGCTTGCCATCATGTTTCATGTTTTTCTTGATATTATTCTTATTAATTGTGAACATGCCTTATGATGTTACACATACATGAATCATAATCAAATCATGGCATGATCCTAATATACATCATGTCATAACCATGAAATCAACTTAACATAACATTCATCATATAATTAACATGCTTAGGTAAGTAACACACAGAAGCCTATGCTGTAGGCGGAGTTGTACTTACCTTGTTTGCTATGTCCAGTAACGTACTGATCCAGTTCAGGATACCACAGCTGGTTATCTTCTGCTATAATAAAGGACATAGGTAAGTATTGAAACTGTTGGTAACATAACCAACATTCGTGCATAATCTTAGCTATATGTCCCTACCCAAACCATATAATATCTTGTTGGGTTACAGTAAGTAACCCTAGAGTTTAAAACTTAACTTGCTCGGGTTAAAACTTAAATTTGGTTTCAAAACCCATTATCATTTTCTTTTTGGAAAAGCCTAACATTTCAAAGCTTTAAAAAATCCTTTGTTCATCCTTTGAAAAAATGTAACTCTTGAGTACTATTTATAAAAATACGTAAGTGTTGAAAACTGCCTTTGGAACAGCTTCCCTTAGTCAATTTGTCATTGTATGTGTAGAAATGTCATTTTCCTGCACTGTTTTAGAAAATCCTATGCAGGAATTTCCTGTTTCCTGTACAGTTTTTGAAAACTGATTTTTATTTAAAAATATAAATTGAATTTGAAAAATTTTTCTTCATGAAAGTTTTAGATCTCGAAAAATTCTATAACTTTCGTGTTTTACCCAAAACCTGGTTCGGACTCTAACCTATTCATTTTCTCAGTTGAACACACCTGGCCGTGCATGAAACCTGGGCAAGGTCAGGCTCGGATTTTTGCATAAACCGAGGCCGTTGGAGCCTTATTTTGGAAAACTTCCCACGTAACCCCCTAGGAAAAATCCTTCTATACAACCTTCATGTTTTAATTTTTTTCAAATTCTGCCTCTAAAGGCCTCAAAATCTGCTTTTCCAGAAGCTGGCCAGTTTCCACCCGAAATGGCAGTTTTTGGTTTTAAATTCGTTTTACGTCCTAATACGTGCACTCTACCTCAACCGACCGCATCGGGAGCCTAAAATCAGTCATGCAACATTTTTCTAACGTAAACTTCATTACTCAATTTTCACCAATTAGGGTTTGCATGGTTTTAGGTTGCACAAATCATTCATAAAATATTTCTAGCAACCTAACATACACATATTCATCATGCTTAGCACATTGTGGGGACATATAACATATCATTCATCAAGCAAGCATACCTAACCAGTCATGCAAACATAAACATTTAATCATGAAAACTCATAAAAACCAAACCACCCTTAATCAAATCAAGCACAAACCCTAATTATAACCTAGGGCAAAAACTTAAATTGAGCTTATGCTCCTACAAACTCATTGGAAATACACTTAAATTTCTCAATTGAAACTTGAATTGAGAAGTTTAAAGTTCAAGAGGTTTACCTTGATTAAAATCAAGAGATTGGCTAGGCTTTTTGGATTTTCCCCCTTTTCCTTTGGCTCCACCTAGAACCGGCCTTCTTGGCTAGTTGGGTTCCAAACTTTTTCAACCACCCTTGCTCTAAATTCCGGCCTCCTCAAGCTTCAAAAATCCGGCCAACCTTAGCTTTTCTCTTCCTTTCTTCTTCCTTCCCCACAACCAGCCTCTTGGCCAAAAATGGGTCTCCAATTTTTTTTCAAATCCTTGTTGGTATTCTAGCTAAAAATCCGGTCACTCCAACACACTCTTGCTCTTGGTTTTGCTAAATTTTCTTTCCTCCTTTCCTTCTCAAGTTCGGATTTTTGAGAGAAAAATTTGACAAAGTTTGGCTAGGTTTTCTAATTTTTGTGAACAAGAGCTCACCTATTTATAGGTGATGGAGAACTTTTTGAAATTGCAAAAAGGTCCTTGAAGAAGCAAAAATTTGCACAAAAGGTGTCTTAGGTGGCCGGCCATTGGATGGTTCTAGAGCCAAAATTTCTTTCCAATTTTTCCTTAATTCAATAATGAGGTCATTAATAAAAAGGTGGGTGATGTAATCACCATTAGGGCTTGTTTGGCTTTTTCCTTAATATATAGTCCAATTTTATGCTAACACAGATATTTTCAATACTGCTATCTACTAATAACAGTATTTTTTACACTGAACTGCAGTCCAAAATTTATCTGTGTAAAAATGGACGGTAAAAAAAATGTCTTATAACTTGAAGCCCTTTGGCCCTTGATACCCTAATTTAAGTGCTTGATTTTTCTATGGTGGTTTTAGATCTTAATCTTGATATCTTGTCCGTAAGAACGGTTTTCACAGTATATTTCCCATACTGCTTGTCATTTCACAGTATTAGCATATGTTTGACTTTTCTAGTCAACCTTTGACTCTTTAGGTCAAACTTTGACTTTTTAGGTCAAACTTTGACCAACATGAAATCATGAAATTTTCTATCATTTTTACTCAAAAGGTCACATACTTGGCCTAGCAATCATTTTTTTTTTAGTCTTATAAAATCATGAGAACTCATAAATTCAATAAAACCCTAATCAGGCTTTTTCATGAATACCTTCATGACACAGCGTAAGTTTCTTTACAAGAAATCGTAATGTCATAAAAATTTCAGTTATTACAGAAAGCTTGTGCACCAAGAGACACCCTTATCGCTAAGGGAGACAAGTTCAATCTCAGTCAGTGCCCCAAGAATGAGTTGGAATGGAAAGAAATGCAAAAGATTCCTTATGCGTCAGCTATAGGAAGTCTTATGTATGCTCAAGTATGCACGCGTCCGGATATTGTGTTAAAAGTGGGAATGTTAGGCAATATTTAAGTAACCTAGGGATGGATCATTGGAAATCAGCCAAACGGGTTATGTGGTATTTGCAGAGAACAAAAGATCACATACTTATTTATCAGAGATCAGATCATTTAGAGATCGTTGGATATTCTAATTCCGATTTTGATGGATGCCAAGACAGTAAAAGATCCACGTCGGGCTATGTCTACATGTTGGCTGGAAGAGTGTTAAGCAAACACTCATAGCTTCTTCCACTATGGCAGCTGAGTTTATAGCTTGTTATAAGGCATCTAATCATGGGATATGGCTGCAAAATTTTGTCACTGAGCTGCGAATTGTGGATGGTATTGAAAGACCATTAAAGATATATTGTGACAATAATTCGATTGTGCTTTATTCCAATAATGACAGAAGCTCTGCGAAGTTGAAGCACATAGAACTCAAGTTTCTCGTTGTTAAAGAAAGAGTTCAGAGTCATCAAGTGGCTATAGAACATAATGGGACAAACTCCATAATTGTGGATCCGCTTACTAAGGGTTTACCACCCAAGGTCTTTCATGAGTACACTGCTCATATGGGTGTTGTTTTATTTGACGATGTGCATGTTTAGTGGGAGTTTGTATTTTGATGTTCTTTGTTACGAATACTTTTTGTATTTATTTTCTACATAATAAAGTATATGGTTTATTTATAAACTCTGAATGTTATTTGTGTTTGATCTCACTAAATAATAAAGCTGGATCAGTTGAAAATATGCATGTTTAAGATCACATTGTATGTAATTTTCATGCTACGCATCCATACTCGATCTATGTCATTGAATATATTGATATGGTGACTATTGATGGGTCAAGTTATGAATATATATAATGAACGTCGCTTTAATCCCATATTAATATAATAGATGGACCAAATTGTAATTAAAGAGATATTTCAAAATAGACAGCTTTTCAGCGTGCACTCAAGACTTTATATAATATAATTGTTTCAAGAAATATATATGTAGCCCAAGTGCGAGATTATTGGGATTTTATTAATTTCCTAATATGGGCTTACATTAATGACAATTATATTATAGGCCATCTAATTTAATAGGGCCAAATAAGTGATCTATTAGTTGGGCTCTAGAGATATCTATTGAGTATGAGCTTTAATTTGTGGAAACCCAATACTAATTAAATTAAGGTTGATGGGAATCTAATTTAAGTTAGCATATAAGGGTCATTATAAGGATTGTGGTCCCCAAGTCAAATTATAATACGTAATATTTACTCTACTCCTCCTTCCCCATTTAGAGAGAGAATCCATAAAGCATCTTAAGAACCTAAAAAGATTTGACTGTGGAAGACTCTATCCTTCTCTAATTTGTCTCCATGGATTCAGGTACTCTTCCGATTAATTTTTCTTGATGATTTAACATGAGAATTTGGTGATAGTTTTAATCGATTAAAGTTTTTCCCCAACAAAACTGACACCTCCCCACCCATAAGGGTGGTTTGCATATTTAACCTTAAAAGGGACATTTGATTGCATGACTAACCTTCAATAAAAATGCTTTACATTAATGACCTCTCCTTTTAATGAAAATTTTAGATTCTCTAGAATACCCTTTTTGTTAAATATATAATAATAATAATAATAATAATAATAACAAAAGAAAAGATGACAAATCATCCCATAAAAATAAAATAAAAAGTCATCTGCCCCTTCTTCTTCTTCTTCTTCTTCTTCCTAAAAAACCCACGTTCCCGTTCGTTCCCTAAACAAAAAAAAAAACCCTCATCCTCTCATCCCCTTTTCCACCATTGTATCACCGTCCCATATATTCCGACCGAAATTGAGAAGTAAAGGTTGAAAAGTTTTGGGGAGTTTCAAATTTTTGAGGAAGCAAGCTTCAAATTGAGTATGTTAATCTTAAACCATCTGTTTTGTTTTTTGTTTTTTTTTTTTTGTTGCTTGAAATTATTATGCAAAGTATGGGCATTTAGATTTTGGAGTTTAAGTTGGAAAAACAACAACATTGGTCTCCTTTGCATCTTTTTTTTTTTTTTTTAAATCTGAAATTTTGAGGAAAAAAACGGAGATGAACAGGGAAACCCATGCAGACCGTCAAACTGTTCTTATCGGTTGGTACGGTCAGTACGGTCAGTACGGTTGGGACGGTCAGTATTGGCTGATTTCAACTATCAGGAATTTCTGACCCTGAATAATCCCTGACTGGCCTTCCAACCGTTTGGACAATCTATACGGTCAGTACGGTCAGTACGGTTGGGACGATCAGTATACGGTCTGCGTATTTATTTTTCATGTTCTTTTAAAGTAATTATTATTATTATTATTTTTTTAGGAAAATGGCTGAGATTGTCATATATTATCGATTTGGTGGAGAATGGAAGGAAAAAGAAGATGGTTCTTACAAATGGTGTCCAAGGAATAAGGAATTGAAGAGCATAGTATTATTGGATGATCCGAATAAGGTAAAATATTCTGATATTGTTGATTGCATATTTGAAAGGCTTCCTGTAAGTCGAAGGAGTACAGATTTGAAACTAAGTTACATCCCTTTGGTTTCAATAGAAGCAGAACCTAAGTTTATTTTGGATAATTTCGATGCAAAGTGTTATCTTTTGGACCGCTGTGCTATATCGCAACGTAGAAGCATATTACATGTTGAGCTCATCAAGAATAACGAAAGTGGAGAAGCAAATGACAAAGAGAGACTTGATGTTGATGGAAATGAAGGACTTAATAATTTAAATGACGAAATCATTCAAGAAGACTATTTTGACAAAGACATGGAGGAACCCATGGTGTATGATGCTGCTTCTGCAAAAGGCTGTGAGGGTGACCGCCTAGAAGAAACTACATTGGAGGAAACTTTCCTCCAAGAAACAACGGCTTCTGCTGCAACACCAAAACAAATACCTTCATGTGCAGAACAAGATATTGTGGTGGATCATTGTGAACCATTAGCGATAGATGATGGTTGTGTGTCTTTCAACTTCTATGATGGTATGGATATTGCAATTGGTCAAGAATTTGCGAGCAAGAATGAGGTGAAGAATTTGGTAATCAATGCTTCATTGAAAACTTGTTTTGATTTTCACATAGTTAAGTCTACTACGAAGTTGTTTGTGGTGAAATGCGTAGTTCAAGATTGTAAGTGGGCATTGCGAGCAGCAAAGATCAAGAACTCGGATCGTTTCTCCCTCCGAACATACTACAATATGCACACTTGCTCAACTAGTTCGGTGGATGTGAGGAATAGGCAAGCAACGACAGAGTTAGTTGCAGATATGTTAAGAAAGGAGTTCCCAGGACAGCTTGACACACCGGCTCCAAGTAGAGTAGTGGACATGATGAGAAATCGTGGGGTGTCAATATCATACCACAAAGCTTGGAGGGGCAAAAAGAAAGCTGCAAGTGATGTTAGGGGTGCACCAGAGCATAGTTTCGAGTTGCTTCCTACTTATTTGCACATGATGAAGATTGTAAATCCTGGCACAATCACACATTTGTTGGTGGATAATGATCAAAGATTCAAATACCTTTTCATCGCATTAGGGGCGTGTATTGAAGGGTTCAAGGCAATGAGGAAGGTTATTGCGGTGGATGGGACTTTTCTAAAAACCAAATACAAAGGGACATTGATTATTGCCACTGCTCAAGATGGGAACTACCATCAATATCCACTAGCTTTTGGAGTAGTTGACTCTGAGAATGACAACTCGTGGAAATGGTTCATGCTTAAACTTTAAGAGCTCATACCAGATGACGAGGATTTGGTCATCATTTCAGATAGGCACCAAAGCATCCGAAATGCAGTCGCCGATGTATACAAGAAGTCCCAACATGGGTTTTGTGCATGGCACATCTCCCAAAATATCAAATCGCGCGTTAATCGAGGATCCCGTGCTAAAGCTACCAAGGGCATGGGCAAGGTGAAGGTGAAGGATGCCGTTGTCACGAAGTTCATGCAAGTTGCAGCTGCATATACAGTGCAGGAATTCAACAAACAATATGGCGAACTAAAGAATAGGTATCCAATTGCAGCTGAGTATCTTGAAGACAGTGTTGATGTTAGCAAATGGGCTAGATGCTACTTCACAGGTTCGCGATACAACATCTTGACTACTAATGGTGCCGAGAGCATCAATAGCGTGTTAAAAAAGGCCAGAACATATCCTATCCTACCTTTGATTGATGCGATAGTGAATAAAATTTCTGAATGGTTCAACAAACACCGAAAGGACTCGAGTCTCGGATCTTTATCGCAGCTCTTAACTTCGGTTGTAGAGAAAGCATTGCACGCGAGACACAAAGAGTCAACAATCCTAAAAGTTCAAGAACTGAATAGGACCGCGCTCGAGTACTTTGTTACAGGGTCGAATGGTAGTTGCTTAGTTGATCTTGGGAGGGGAACATGCACTTGTAAAGTGTTTGACATTGACAAGTTTCCGTGTATACATGTCTTGGCAGCATTCCAAGAAGGCCCAGATAAAATGCATAACTTATGCTCAAAATACTATATGAAGGAGTTATGGGCATTAGCTTATGTCCGAACCATTTACCCAGTACCAGACCAATCAGAGTGGGATGTCCCCGAGGATGTACAGAATATGAAAGTGCTACCCCCTGATGTTACTACAAAGTGTGGAAGGATTCAACAGACTAGATTTCCTTCAGTTGGAGAGCATAGGAGAGGCAAAAACAAGCGCTCCCGGAAAGCTATGATTGCTGATGCAAGCTTGAATTAGATTACATGTGTCAAATTTTGATTTTGATGTATTTGGGTATTTTGTATTTGTGAATTTTTCAAGATTTTAACAAAGTTGTTCTATAACTAGTTTTCAAGATTACAGTTGGGACGGTCCGCAAAACTTGTTGGTTTTACCAACCGAGAAGACCGTTCCAACCGTTTGGCGGTTGGAAGAAATTCCAAGAATAAAAAATAAAGTTTTTTTTTTTAACATGGAAAATGAAACATTGTGGAATATCTTAATGTCAATAAAATTTATTATTCAAATAGTGAGATATGCAAAAATTAAAAATAAGAAAACAAAAAAAAACTTTAATTTTCTACATATCGATCAGTACGGTTGGGACGGTCCGCAAGCCTTGTTCATTTACTGGTTTTACCAACCGAGAAGACCGTTCCAACCGTTTGGCGGTTGGAAGAAAGTCCAAAAATGAAAAATAAAGTTTTTTTTTTTTGAATTTTTGATGTATTTTGGTATTTTGTATTTGTGAATTTTTCAAGATTTTAACAAAGTTGTTCTATAACTAGTTTTCAAGATTACAGTTGGGACGGTCTGCAAAACTTGTTGTCATCACTGGTTTTACCAACCGAGAAGACCGTTCCAACCGTTTGGCGGTTGGAAGAAATTCTAAGAATAAAAAATAAAGTTTTTTTTTTTAACATGGAAAATGAAACATTGTGGAATATCTTAATGTCAATAAAATTTATTATTCAAATAGAGAGATATGCAAAAATTAAAAATAAGAAAACAAGAAAAAACTTTAATTTTCTACATATCGATCAGTACGGTTGGGACGGTCCGCAAGCCTTGTTCATTTACTGGTTTTACCAATCGAGAAGACCGTTCCAACCGTTTGGCGGTTGGAAGAAAGTCCAAAAATGAAAAATAAAGTTTTTTTTTTTTAACATGGAAAATGAAATATTGTAGAATATCTTAATGTCAATGAAATTAACTATTCAAATAGAAAGATATGTAAAAATTAAAAATAAGAAAACAAAAAAAAATTTATTTTGTACATGACGATCACTTCGATCAGTACGGTTGAGACGGTCCGCAAGCCTTGTTCACTTCACTGGTTTTACCAACTGAGAAGACCGTTCCAACCGTTTGACGGTTAGAAGAAACTCAAAAAATGAAAAATAAAGTTTTTTTTTTTTTTAACATGGAAAATAAAAATCTTAATGTCAATGAAATTAACTATTCAAATAGAGAGATATACAAAAATTAAAAATAAGAAACCAAGAAAAAACTTTCATTTTGTACATATCGATCAGTACGGTTGGGACGGACCGCAAGCCTTGTTCATTCACTGGTTTTACCAACCGAGAAGACCGTTCCAACCGTTTGGCGGTTGGAAGAAAGTCCAAAAATGAAATATAAATTTTTTTTTTAATATGAAAAATTCTAAATTAAAATAAAATAGAAGAAAAGACTTTAATTTTGTCGGTTAGTACAGTTTGGACGGTCCGCAAGACTTGTCGTCATCACTAGTTTTACTAACCGAGAAGACCGTTCCAATTATATGACGGTTTGAAGAATTTCCAAAAAAATAAAAAAATGTTAATTTCAACAAAACCGACTATTAAAACAAAGAGAAAATTCGAAATTAAAATAGAAGAGAAGGAAAGACTTTGAATTTGTCGGTTAGTACGAGAAGACCGTTCCAATTATATGACGGTTGGAAGAGTTTCCAAAAAGATAAAAATACAACATTTTTTTAATGTTTTATTTTGAGAATTAAACATTATATAATATTTTAATTAAAACAAAACCGACAATTAAAACAAAGAGAAAATACTAAATTAAAATAGAGGAGAAGAAAAGACTTTGATTTTGTCGGTTAGTACGAGAAGACCGTTCCAATTGTATGACGGTTGGAAGAGTTTCCAAAAAGATAAAAATACAACATTTTTTTAATGTTGTATTTTGAGAATTAAACATTATATAATATATTAATTTCAACAAAACCGACTATTAAAACAAATAGAAAATTCGAAATTAAAATAGAAGAGAAGGAAAGACTTTGATTTTGTCGGTTAGTACGAGAAGACCGTTCCAATTGTATGACGGTTGGAAGAGTTTCCAAAAAGATAAAAATACAACATTTTTTTAATGTTGTATTTTAAGAATTAAACATTATATAATATATTAATTTCAACAAAACCGACTATTAAAACAAATAGAAAATTCGAAATTAAAATAGAAGAGAAGGAAAGACTTTGATTTTGTCGGTTAGTACGAGAAGACCGTTCCAATTGTATGACGGTTGGAAGAGTTTCCAAAAAGATAAAAATACAACATTTTTTTAATGTTGTATTTTAAGTATTAAACATTATATAATATTTTAATTTCAACAAAACCGACTATTAAAACAAAGAGAAAAATTCTAAATTAAAATAAAAGAGAAGAAAAGACTTTGATTTTGTCGGTTAGTACGAGAAGATCGTTTCAATTCTATGACGGTTGGAAGAGTTTCCAAAAAGATAAAAATACAACATTTTTTTATTGTTGTATTTTGAGAATTAAACATTATATAAATATTAATTTTAACAAAACCGACTATTAAAACAAAGAGAAAAATTCTAAATTAAAATAAAAGAGAAGAAAAGACTTTGATTTTGTCGGTTAGTACGAGAAGACCGTTCCAATTGTATGACGGTTGGAAGAGTTTCCAAAAAGATAAAAATACAACATTTTTTAATGTTGTATTTTGAGAATTAAACATTATATAATATATTAATTTCAACAAAACCGACTATTAAAACAAATAAAAAAATTCTAAATTAAAATAAAAGAGAAGAAAAGACTTTGATTTTGTCGGTTAGTACGAGAAGACCGTTCCAATTGTATGACGGTTGGAAGAGTTTCCAAAAAGATAAAAATACAACATTTTTTTATTGTTGTATTTTGAGAATTAAACATTATATAATATGTTAATTTCAACAAAACCGACTATTAAAACAAAGAGAAAAATTCTAAATTAAAATAAAAGAGAAGAAAATACTTTGATTTTGTCGGTTAGTACGAGAAGACCGTTCCAATTGTATGACGGTTGGAAGAGTTTCCAAAAAGATAAAAATACAACATTTTTTTAATGTTGTATTTTGAAAATTAAACATTATATAATATGTTAATTTCAACAAAACCGACTATTAAAACAAAGAGAAAAATTCTAAATTAAAATAAAAGAGAAGAAAAGACTTTGATTTTGTCGGTTAGTACGAGAAGACCGTTCCAATTGTATGACGGTTGGAAGAGTTTCCAAAAAGATAAAAATACAACATTTTTTTAATGTTGTATTTTGAGAATTAAACATTATATAATATATTAATTTCAACAAAACCGACTATTAAAACAAATAGAAAAATTCTAAATTAAAATAAAAGAGAACAAAAGACTTTGATTTTGTCGGTTAGTACGAGAAGACCGTTCCAATTGTATGACAGTTGGAAGAGTTTTCAAAAAGATAAAAATACAACATTTTTTTAATGTTGTATTTTGAGAATTAAACATTATATAATATGTTAATTTCAACAAAACCGACTATTAAAACAAAGAGAAAAATTCTAAATTAAAATAAAAGAGAAGAAAAGACTTTGATTTTGTCAGTTAGTACGAGAAGACCGTTCTAATTGTATGACGGTTGGAAGAGTTTCCAAAAAGATAAAAATACAACATTTTTTTAATGTTGTATTTTGAGAATTAAACATTATATAATATATTAATTAAAACAAAACCGACTATTAAAACAAAGAGAAAAATTCTAAATTAAAATAAAAGAGAAGAAAATACTTTGATTTTGTCGGTTAGTTCGAGAAGACCGTTCCAATTGTATGACGGTTGGAAGAGTTTCCAAAAAGATAAAAATACAACATTTTTTTAATGTTGTATTTTGAGAATTAAACATTATATAATATATTAATTTCAACAAAACCGACTATTAAAACAAATAGAAAATTTGAAATTAAAATAGAAGAGAAGGAAAGACTTTGATTTTGTCGGTTAGTACGGGAAGACCGTTCCAATTGTATGACGGTTGGAAGAGTTTCCAAAAAGATAAAAATACAACATTTTTTTAATGTTGTATTTTGAGAATTAAACATTATATAATATATTAATTAAAACAAAACCGACTATTAAAACAAAGAGAAAAATTCTAAATTAAAATAGAAGAGAAGGAAAGACTTTGATTTTGTCGGTTAGTACGAGAAGACCGTTCCAATTGTATGACGGTTGGAAGAGTTTCCAAAAAGATAAAAATACAACATTTTTTTAATGTTGTATTTTGAGAATTAAACATTATATAATATGTTAATTTCAACAAAACCGACTATTAAAACAAAGAGAAAAATTCTAAATTAAAATAGAAGAGGAGAAAAGACTTTGATTTATTCGATTAGTACGAGAAGACCGTTAAAATTGTATGACGGTTGGAAGAGTTTCCAAAAATATCAAAATACAACAGTTTTTAAATGTTATTTTTGGAAAATTAAACATTATATAATATAAAAACTTTCATTTTGTACATATCGATCAGTACGGTTGGGACAGTCCGCTAGCTTTGTTCACTTCACTGGTTATACCATCCAGAAAGACCGTTCCAACCGTCAACGGTTGGAAGAAATTCCAAAAACGAAAAATAAAGTTTATTTTTTAACATGGAAAATGAAACTTTATTGAATATATTAATGTCAATAAAATTAACTATCAAATATAGAGATATACAAAAATTAAAAATAAGAAAATAAGAAAAAACTTTCATTTTGTACATATTGATTAGTACGGTTGGGATGGTCCGCAAGCCTTGTTCACTTCCCTTCACTAGAACTAGTTTCTAAACTTGTTGCAATTTGATTAAAGCCTCGTCATACTAAAAACCCGGTTTCGAAAGTAAACTAAACCGGCATCCTGAACATTCCTCGCTAGAATCTAAAATCACTCAACTATTCCAAATTCTCTCAATATAGGGAAAATGGCAAATTCATTTCCTCAGCTCTAAACCAATTTGGAGTTTTAGCTACCTGAACCCGAGTTGTATTTCACATTACGACTATTCTATTCTACGCCAGATCAACTCAACCGGAGCACCAGTTTAATCATAACACAGACAAAAACAAAGTAAATTGAAAGAGTGAGAAATAATCTCACTCCGCATTATCATCACTTCTCCCCAAATGCAGCATCCCAACATTATACTCAATCAAAACTGTTGGTCAACAAAATCTTTTTTTTTTTTTTTTCTCTCTCTCTCTCTCATTGAACTAAATTCCTAGGCAAAAGACAAAAGAAAAGCTGTAATCTTTCAAAATACCATCTGATGTTTGTCTTTAAAGCAAACACATTGCATTGTAATAACCATCAAACCAAAGATCAAAGTAAAGATCATAAACAACCAAACCTCAAAGAAACACCAAAGATCCAATCTTTCTAAACAAATTCTTCAACAAATGACTTTTCCCAAATTTATTACCGTTGAAAAGCTGTAATCTTTCAAAATGTTGACTTTTCTCAAATTTATTACCGTTAAAGGAAAAAAATTAAAAAAAGTCACCAACGACGAAAGGGAAGTATGACAAGCCTCCAAACCTTCGGAACGACCAGGAACGACCATGGAAAAGTGCGGAACGACCACTAAAAATGACTTGGAAATGTTGACTTCTCTCAAATTTTTTACCATTAAATGAAAAAAATTAAAAAAAGTCACCAACGACGAAAGAGAAGTATGACAAGCCTCCAAACCTTCGGAACGACCAGGAACGACCACGGAACGACCATCGAAAATTGCGGAACGACCACTAAAAATGACTTGGAAATGTTGACTGTTATCTAATTTTTTACCGTTAAATGAAAAAAATTAAAAAAAGTCACCAACGACAAAAGGAAAGTATGACAAGCCTCCAAACTTTCAGAACGACCAGGAACGACCACGGAACGACCATGCAAAAGTGCGGAACGATCACTAAAAATTACTTGGAAATGTTGACTTTTCTCAAATTTTTTACCGTTAAATAAAAAAAATTAAAAAAAGTCACCAGCGACGAAAGGGAAGTATGACAAGCCTCCAAACCTTCGGAACGACCATCGAAAAGTGCGGAACGACCACTAAAAATGACTTGGAAATGTTGACTTCTCTCAATTTTTTTACCGTTAAATGAAAAAAATTAAAAAAAGTCCCCAACGACAAAAGGGGAGTATGACAAGCCTCCAAACCTTTGGAACGACCAGGAACGACCACGGAACGACCATCGAAAAGTGCGGAACGACCACTAAAAATGACTTGGAAATGTTGACTTCTCTCAATTTTTTTACCGTTAAATGAAAAAAATTAAAAAAAGTCCCCAACGACAAAAGGGGAGTATGACAAGCCTCCAAACCTTCGAAACGACCAGGAACGACGACGGAACGACCATCAAAAAGTGCGGAACGACAACTAAAAATGACTTGGAAATGTTGACTTCTCTCAATTTTTTTACTGTTAAATGAAAAAAATTAAAAAAAGTCCCCAACGACAAAAGGGGAGTATGACAAGCCTCCAAACCTTCGGAACGACTACGGAACGACCATCGAAAAGTGCGGAACGACCACTAAAAATGACTTGGAAATGTTGACTTCTCTCAATTTTTTTACCGTTAAATGAAAAAAATTAAAAAAAGTCCCCAACGACAAAAGGGGAGTATGACAAGCCTCCAAACCTTTGGAACGACTAGGAACGACCATCGAAAAGTGCGGAACGACCACTAAAAATGACTTGGAAATGTTGACTTCTCTCAATTTTTTTACCGTTAAATGAAAAAAATTAAAAAAAGTCCCCAACGACAAAAGGGGAGTATGACAAGCCTCCAAACCTTCAGAACGACCAGGAACGACCACGGAACGACCATCGAAAAGTGCGGAACGACCACTAAAAATGACTTGAAAATGTTGACTTTTCTCAAATTTTTTACCGTTAAATAAAAAAAATTAAAAAAAGTCACCAACGACAAAAGGGAAGTATGACAAGTCCTCGAAGGAAGGAAAGCAAGAGGGGGAAGAGGAAGTTTATTATTTTAGTTTACTAAATCACTCTTTTAATTACACATTCAGCATTTTCTGAATTAAAAAAATATAAAATAAAATGGAAAGTCATTTTGCTAATTTAAGTTTGTTGTTAAGTCATTTTCACAAATTTCTCCTCTCTCTCTCTCGCTTGTATATGGAAGTTGAGAGCCTAAGATTAGCCCAGAGGTGTGAAGTTGAAGCTTCAAAATAAACAAATATTCTTCCCAAGACCTGGCAATATCTCCCAAGGAAATTCAAAATTCAATCCTTTTCACCATCTGGGTTAGTGGGTATTCTTCTAAATCACTTATATTTTGCTTAATAATTCCCAAACTTTTTTTTTTCCTCGTTTTCTTAGGCTTTTCTTTTTTTTAGCCTTAATAAGCTAGTATTTTTTGTTTTTTTCTAAACTCAACTGCATTTTTGGTGATTATCAAGTGGTAGCCAAACTTCTAACCTGCAAATTTTACTTACTAAATTTATCTTCATTGACTTTTTTTCTTTAGATGATCTGCCTATTTTATTTTATTCACTAAATTTCAAAAACGAACAATAAAGCATTTTTTTAAATACGAAAAATGAAGCATTGTAGAAAATAATAAGATTAGCCCTTCTTCTTGGAAATTAGTACGTCTTTCAAGTTAACTTGGTCCTAAGAAAGACTTAAAGAAAATATACACAGTTAGATACATTTATAAATACAAGTTTTAAACAAAACAAAACCTTAACATAGTATAAAGTGACTATGGAACCCAATGGTTGTGAAAAATCTCGATTGCCATCTTCTTTCGATAGAATTCTATCATATCATCATTTATCAAGTTCAATTTGATGCCTTCCATATCAAACTCAATATATTTGATGGCGTACACAGCACAATCCCCCCTGTTTTAAGTAGCAATTGAAAAAAAGTTCATTAGTTTTTATAATTCTAGATGACAAATAAAAAGTTAGACATTCAAAATATACTTACGAAATATTTTGAGGATGATCACATGGGCGCCTGTATGGCCAAGGAGTATTAATATGACTGATCATATCATTGAAAAATCCAGATTCCCGAAGCATCAAGGGAATCATTTTTTGAAGTGGTTTCATAAATTTATCCATTTGTATCTCATTGTAACATCCAATGTTACAGTCAAAAACAACCAACTCTAGTTCGACTAAATCCACCTTCACTGTAACCCAATGTTTCCCTCCAGGGAGGTGCTTGTTCTGCAAATTCTCTTTCTCTCCCACATTAAACGGGAAGTATAGTGCCTTCGTGCCCTTCCAAGATTTTTCCATTTTAGGGACCTCGCCACTAATATATTTCCTTAAGTAATCATCCATGGCATCACAGGCATATGAGTTACCCACCAACAATTGAGCAAAAACCTCATCCAAAACAACGGCATTCTGATTGATAATATCGGAGTACTTATGTTGTCTTCTTCTTAATCCATAAGTGGCTTCTTCCATGTGCTACAATCATTTGAAAGGTTGATCAAAACTCTTTTGGAAGAAAAGAATGTAAAAAAGCTTAAATAATTAAATTAAAAAAAAAAACGGCTTACCTCGGTGAAAAGCCAAATGTTCGAAGTTAATATTTGACGAAAGAATTCCCAATTGCGTGTATAACCAAGACCAGAAGTGATCTCGTTGTTTTGTTTCCAATATTGATCGAATGAGTCCTTCATCTCTTCTTCAAAGCGTAATGGATTGAAATATTGTATCGAGCCTCTAACATACCTCGTTTTCTTTATACCAGGTGTGGTATAAGGAGTCCTCCTATATTTTGATTTCATCAGCCGTCTTTGGGGTCGTTTCTCCGGTTGCTCAACCTCATAAACATCCTCCTCATTTGCACAATCATTTGAAGAAATTGGAGAATGATAGTATAAAACATTCAATTCAGTATTATCAATGTTAACATCTCCATCTCTATCATTCTCAAAGCCCCCATCATTCTCAAGACCAACATCTTCATTGCCACTGGCCATAACATTAACATCTCTACCATTCTCAAAGCCAACACCCTCACTGGTAACCCTATCTCCACCTCTACTTCCATTTCCTGCCCAAGTTGATTGTTGTGGAACTAACCTTTCGATGATGTTCATCATTTTATCAAGGCGCTCAATCACTATCTTCTCTAATTGAGAATATTGAGATTTCACCTCCCTGTCCATTTTTTCTATTTTCTCCTCTAAAACTTTAAGCTTATGTAGCACCCTAGGGTCATCGACAAGATGGCTAGCCTGTGGCCGCATGGACTCGTCAGCGAGAGGACTATGAAAAGGCATAGATCTAGACTGGCCCATTGGAGAGCTAGCATGTTGAGGTCTAGACTCCTCACATCGAACATTCTCATGCTGAATATTTTCTACTTCGGTTAGATCTTCCCGTTGTTCTTCCTCAGTGGACACATGCAAACGAAGGAAATTCCGACGGCCTTCCAGATCGGCATACCATACGTTCTCCCAAAATATGCTGCTAAGTTCGTTTTCTAGTATCATCGTCCACTGATCAATAATGACATCGGATTCATCGTCATCAGGAACAAAGCTTTGCATGTACGCAGTTTGCTGCTCCCTTGGTGTTGGGGTAAGAATACTTCTTATATCCTGATAATTAAGCACTTTGAATTAGTAACCTATGAATCAACAACTAATTTAACATTTAGAAAACAAAATTAACTTCTTTGAAACACCAACCTTAGTATCTCCGACCCTTTGTAGAACGTCTTCCAACGTTGGAGCCTTTTTCTTTTTAAAATTCGTTTTCCAATGACAAATCCTCGGCACTGGTTCTATGACATCCTTCTGAACCGTTGCAAACTTTGGAGTTAGGGCTGGGATGCATTCGAATGGAAGAAGCTAAACAATTGAAAAATCAAGGTATATGTTAGAAACGGTCTAAAATAAATTACATGTCAAAATTTTATGTTCAAACAAAATATACTTACCATCAACGGTAATATAAACCCAGGACATGCCCACGTTGTCTTTTTCTTATCAAATGCATTTGCTGACTTTTCGGCAATGTTCAACTTTTGGACATGAATGAGCAAATAATGGAACGAACGTCTTCCCCACGGAAAGGTGCGACACCGATCTAGATCATCGACAATTTGGACAAGTCCATCCGCAATCTGTGTGTCATCCTTTTCATGAGTGATCAAGACTGAACACAAAAAGTATAACACAACCATCTTCAACTTATCTTCTTTTCGAGTCGAACTCTGTCTTTCTCTTTCGCTCGTGTTGTCACCTCGCCTCCAGCTACCGCCCAGATCTTCTTCATGAGGGGTGCTCATCTTTTCCAAGGCTTCCCTAATGCTTCTTAGCGAGATTTTTTTCTCTTTGGGGAAGTTTCTGTTTTTAAATCTCTGGCTACCTATATCTTTATAATCCGCAGGATAAGCAGAGCAATTGAGGCCACTTATTAGAGCATGCTCCATAAGAGAATATCTTATGGGAATTCCGTTTATAACGAACCACATTTCAAAGTTCTTTTTTGTTTCAACCGCACGACATTGTAGCATCCACAATGGTGCTAAACAAATATCAAGGTGTTCTGGAACAGAAAATAGGTGGGCAAACTGGGAGCTCATGAACCATTCCATACCACGTGGGTAGTCTTTTAACACCTTCGTCACAACTTCAACCGCATTGGACAACAAACATTTTGTTGTTGTTTTGCACTTGAAATTCATCTTATCTAATTTCAAATGAAAAGTAGGTGGTGGGGCGTCCAAAACCTACAAATGAATTAGATTGCTTATTTGTTAAATTAACAAAATAGACAAAACATTTCTTTTTGTTAACTTAAACTACATAAATCTAATAAATAGAAGAAAATAAAAAACACTAACCGGTGTTATCAAGGCTAGTGATTGTGGTGGCATGTTGTCATTTGGTCGTGGCGGAGTCCTGCTTACTGTTTCGGAGTCATTTTCCGACTCCGTCTCTGATGGCTCTAAATATCTCCGCCGTTGGGCAGGGCGAGGAGAGGATGCCAGTGAACCCCGACCCCGTGCCATAGCTACAAATGATCCTAAATTCAGAGAAGATAAGGAACTCGTACGTTTCTTTGATTTTGCACCTTGAAGATAAATTAATCAACCTCATCGACAAAGAAAGTTTGAGAATTATTTCGAACTAAATAGATATAAATGCATATCTTAGTACATATCTTATAAAAAGCGATGTCACTGTCTGGATTTGAATTATAACTTTAAGTATGATTATTTGTGGGACCTTTTTCTACGTATTGGAAACCAGCTTTTACTAACTAATCTTTTGAAATGACACTAGATTTTCCTTTTTTTCTTTTTCTTTTTTCCTTTGTCGTGGGTTCAAATGTTCAACTCTTTTAGGATGACATTTATTTTTAGTATAAAATCTAAATTTAAGTACTTATTAATTATAAGGATGAGTTGTCATATTCTTAATTGATATAAGCACATGAGTTGACTACAACTATAATAGAAAAATTCTTTTGTAGAATTTAAGTCAGAACGGCAACTAAAAACAACTGCCAAAGACAAACTCACAAAGCTAGCCTTTTAAATAATATAATAAGAGAAAATATATAAAAATATATGATCAAAATAATAAACGTACGTGATAAATTGTGATAGAAGAAAAACGTGAATGAATTGATATATACTATAAAGAAAAGTGAAAATAAGGTTGCCCAGAACCAATATGAGCTTCAAAAAAAAAAAAAAATCAAAAAATCAAAAAAATAACGTACTCATGCCTTGCGGCACGCCAAACTAATCGAGTCTTGCTATTTATATAGATCAAATTCTGTCAACTGTAATATCTAAATTTCAAAACAGTTAAGAATGCCTCGATTTAAACTCAGTGAATTAATTATTAGTATAACTCTTCAATAGCTTCAAAAGAAAACAATTAGGAGAAATTTTTACTTGCTTTTATTGTCAGCACTTTCTGTCCTTGGATGATGATCTTTTAGCACTTTTGTTTCAAAAACTTGTTCACTAAAGTTTAGTTCTTAGGTATGTTTGGCATATATATTTGAAGAGGAAAACTTAACTACAAAGACTTTAATTTAGATTGGGAATCTTTTAAATTGGTGTCTGAAAAAAAAAAAAGAAAAAATAAATGTGTGCAGATTTCTTTAAAAAAAAAAGTTAAATTAAAATCTTTTTGGAAAACTCCTTTTCAAACCCATATGTCAAACATAAGCTTAGAAGAAGAAGTTGTATTAAGGTCACACATCGATGGTGCTGCCATTAGTTCCCCTTAAAATGCGGTTATGGGGGGTTTATTTCATACCAACAGCGGATTCTCTAAGCCTATATTTGATAGAGTGGGAAAATGGAGATAAATGAAATTAAAGTAGGGATTTTAGTGAGGAAAAAAGAATCTTGGTTTGTTTGGTAGAGTGAAAATCAAGAACGAAGGAAGTTGCAAATCCGTGGGTTCATCAATTTTTAATCCTTCCTACTAGAAAAGTGAAGGGAAGACTTTGACTAAACAATTTATATGTAAAATAACTATTATGATCTTAATCACTGTTTATATATATATATATATAGTTTTTTTTTTTTCCCTTTTCTTGATAAGGAAGTTTATAGTCACGGGTATTCTTTACCCGTGATAATAGGAATTTATTACAAATTGGTTTCCATTGAAAACTGAATTCTTACCTTATTAGGCAGATCTAAAAATCATAGAGAATCAATTTCAAAAAAAAAAAAAAAAAATCATAGACAATCATCCAGCACATGATCTTAGGATCACTCTTCATGAGCATTCACATGATTCATATTCTTCAGTACTTACGAGAATTAATAAAATAAAATAATAAAACGACAATGTTAGTTGTGTTTGATACCAACTTATACATATGAACCATAAATATTAGTTGCAAACGACAATGTTTTCTTAAACTTGAAAAAAATCAATCAATTTTAATTTGAAAATTACTTCTAAAATCCGTGTTTCAAAGGCATGCTTTATATAACCCTATTATTAATCAGCTCATTGACGCATTGTTTAGTGTTTTTCTACTGCATTTTTTTAAAGCTTTGTCACTATCTGGATTTGAATTATAACTTTAAGTATGATTATTTGTGGGACCTTTTTCTACGATAACGACAATTTAAGTATGAAGTTCTCAAAACAACAATTTGCATAGAAACAACAATATCATTTTAACAATGGCATTGTGACAAACGACGACATATATGAAACATATTCATTGGGAACACACAAAATATATATAATAATTTTCAGTTGGTTAAAAAAAAAACAAAAACAAAAACAAAAACAAAACAAAAGTAATCTTCTACCCGGCCAAAAAGGTTTTGCAAGATAGTAGAGAAACTTACGGGGAGTGATCGAGTCGCCTAAGACAATGCAGCTATTGTCGTCATGGTGGTCAGTTAGGTTGGTAAGATACCTGTTGGAAGCATGATCGGACGGGTAAAGGTCTTCAAGAAAAATAAAGTGATTGAGTGTTTTTTTTTTTTTGGCTGGTAGATATTTTTGGGGGGGTTGGGGGGGGGGGAGCTTGGGTTTTTTTTTTTTTTTTTTTTTTTTTTTTGGTTTGGCTGGTAGATATTTTTGGGGGGGGGGGGGGGGGGTGAAGGTTAGGGACGAACAGGGAGGGAGGGAGGGAGAGCAGAGTGGGAGGGAGGCAGGGAGGGTGCTTCAGCTTTTTTACTTTTTTTTTTTTTTTGGTTTGGCTGGTAGATATTTTGTGTGGGGGGGGGGGGGGGGGGGGTGTGGGGGGGGGGGGGGGGGGGGGGGGGGGGGTGTGTGAAGGTTAGGGACGAACAGGGAGGGAGGGAGGGAGAGCAGAGTAGGAGGGAGACAGGGAGGGTGCTTCAGCTTTTTGACTTTTTTTTTTTTTTTGTGGTAGAATTTTGGGGGGAATATCGATGCATGCATGAGTCTTTTAAGTTTCAGAGTTAGGGATTAAGGGTTATTTTTTGACAAGATGGGGCTTTTTTAGTCATTTTACTTAATCATTGAATTAAAAAAAATAGAAAAGAAAATAAATTTTAAAACAAGGTTATATTTGTAGTGCTGTTTCATTTAGAGGTTATATATGCAATTGTTCCCACCCCCATAATCCTCTTCACAGTTTTCGGCTTCATTGGAGAGGAAGAAGCTGAACCATTGTTACCTTTAAGCCTAGCTTCTTTTTTCCATTTACCAACATTTTTCTTAACTGGCTCCGAACCACCAATTGAAAAAACAAGCCCGCCTTTTTCACACCTCGCTATGTGAACAGTGCCATGTATCTCCTCTGATCTGTCCAACAAAGAGACTGAACTTGGAGAAGGGACTTGCACAGTAGACTCAACTCCAACAATAGACTTAACTCCCCAGAAATTAATGGGATGTGATCCTTCTCAGTAGTAACCACCACCCCCAAATCACTCCTATCATTAGTAGTCACACGCAAATCCCTGGGATCTGGGATCTGCTTGAGTCCCGGGTCCTAATCTTTCGCCCCAACGTTGGAAAGAATCTAGATTCCAGTCGAGCTTCTCGGAAAATCCGAAACAGAGAGATTCAGATCCCTAGCACGCTCTCTCCGACCACCACTGCCATCACATCAATCACCTCCAACTTTCCCCGACCTTAAGGAACGGGTATCGACCCTTAACTCCGGACTGTAGAGTAGCCGATCAGAAGCTTTTATATTTTTGACCTTTGCATCAACACACTCTAATCTCCCGTGACCGATTCGTCCGCAACCGAAGCATAAATCCGGCACCCATCTCGTATTTGAAAATCGTCCACTCCGTTGCGCCATTACTCCCAAGTTGCACCGTAGCACCCCGCCTGAGAGGCTTAGAGACTCAATTTGTGCCCTCAAACGCATATAAATACCAGGACATCGCCCATTCTTATCAGATACGACATCTATAAACTTTCCAATCCCATTCCCAATCCTCTTACCAATCTCCCAAATCATCCCATCATAAGAAAGATTAAAAACTCTAATCCAGAAGCACGTGAAAACTCCAGTTATCCCACCGTAAACCTTCATCACCATTCACAGCCTTAAGAATCAACAGAGATTTGTTGAAAGTCCAAGGTTCCATCGCCAACACCTTCGCTCTGCCTTGCTCCTTCTCAAAAGAGAAGAGGAAAATGTCTCGGTCTATCTCCTGAATGGAGAGATCACCCTCAGCCCCCCATAGCTTGTCCATAGTAGACATGAAGGTACCCTTACTATAGGGTTTGGACGATTAAAACTTCCCCAGCAAACCGAATCCCGCCTCTCTTCAACCCTTCTCCATAACCTCATCGTAAATACCAATCACCTTAGCCTCCTCCTCCGTAATAGAGAACGTACTAAGTCGCCCTAGCATCTCCTCCATAGTCACCAACACAACTCTCACCAGAAGGAGAGACAAAACCTCTCATAGACGACCTAGAGAGACACCTTACACATAAGTTTCCAAATGTAAGACTTTCTGTTTTTTACTTTTAACATTATAACAGATTATATAGTATTGATATACATCAGATCATGAACTTTTGTAAATTAAGAATTTACCAATAGCATTTACATGATAAACGAAAAGTTTACCACTACATCAGAATGTTTTCTATTATCATAAAGATTATTTTACATGGTAAACGAATAATTTATCATTGCACTAGAATATTTTGTGCTATCAATAAGACTAATTTATATGATAAAAGAATTCTTTTTTTCTGTTGGTTTTTTAAAAAAAAAAATTAATTAGAAGAGGGTCTTATACCATCGCCATTAAACTGAAAAAAAAAATAAATAAATAAACTGATGTTATGTATTGGCAGAGAATGAGAACGAGAATGTGAATGATGGCAACTTTCAACGCTATGAATCCATCTTCGAAGCTGTAAACAGTGGCGATCTGAACAGAGTCAAGACGCTTGTTGGGGGAAATCCAGAGGCAGTGAAAGCAAAATGTCCTTTTTCAGGCAAGACTCAGCTTCACGTTGTAGTTACTTGCGGTCATTTGGATATTGTGGAGGAGTTGGTAAAATTAATGAACGACGAGGACCTCATGATACCACGGAAGGATAATTACACAGTTCTTGCAGCTGCCATTGAAATCAGAAACGAATCTATTGCTAAATGCTTGATTGGAAGAAATCAAGAGCTGCTTGTTACTAAGTCGTTCAACCTTCCGGTTGTGCAGGCTGTTATCTTTGGTCAACAGGACTTGGCTCATTATCTCTATAGGGTTACACCACCGGATGCTCTAACAGAGCAAGAGAACGGACTGTACGGTGTTGAACTCACATCCGCCTGTATGTACAGGAAATACTTCGGTAAGAGAAGAGAAGAGAAGAGAACGTTCTTCTAATAACCACAGCTTTATCATTTACGTTTATTGATCTTCATGCTGCTATAGCACTACACAGATATCCCCTTGCATTTGCTGAAGCGTTCCCCACGTTTGTCCTTGACTCCCCGTGCACGGATTAGCGTTTGTACAAGTACATCCTAAACGACACCACTTACGATTTTGGCAACGATGGATATACGACTGTTAGTTTCCTACTACCTTCTTTCCCCAATTGTATCTTATTTTTATGATTTTTTTTTCTGGTTAATTAGCTTACTCTCTCTCCCCCCTCTCTCTCTCTCTAACAATAAACTTTCATGCTTAATATATACTTATTCTAGCCTTTTATTTATTTATTTATTTATAATCTTTAATGACAGTTACACACGTGCCTGGTTCTATTGATTTTGACATCTAGAACATAGTCCATGTCATGAAAATGACGAACATGTAACAAGCTCAGGAGTCTTTCCTCGTTATGGAAAAGGTGAGGTTACAAACTTAGTTTACTGCAATAGAGACTTCTATATACATACATATATATATATATATATGTATAGGTTTATAGGCTAAGTCCTAATGTTTCGAGAGCAATGATACGGCATGTAACTTGTTATATAACCTTGTGTATAACTTCTAGTGGTTCAACATGTTCCTCAGTTTTTGTGTTACTGTTACCACCAGTGGTAGTGGCATGGTCGATAAAGAGGTCCTACTAGGAGTCTTCGCTTCTGACACGTAGGGATTCGAGTCATCCATCATGCAGTTTGCTGATTTGGCAACCATTTGTTGATAGACACTATGGTTGGGGGCCTGAAGACACCATTGCCGCATTTTAGACCCACCCTAAATTCCAACTTATGACTGAAAATACCTAATGCAAAATAGCAAAGAAAGAAGAAGAGAGAGAGGGAGAGAGAAGAAAAGGGAAAGGGGGTCTAGAGTTTGACAAACGGGAAAATGCCCTAACAAATAAAAGAAAACCACTAAAGATAATACTCGAGTAGAAAAAAGAAACTATCAATTTTTATTATTCTACCAATGAGATAGTAATATTTCTATATGTAATGTCTGCATTACTATTGGGGCTTCTGCAACAAATAAAATCATATTTTTGGGAACTTCTAGGTAAGCTGCATTGCTTCTCCTGAGTTTTTTTAACTTTGCTTTGTTCTCTCTAATTATTATCATAATCCGCTTGAGATTGTTATTTCAAAAATTCACTTAATATTATTACAGATGTGAAGCGTATGTATGATTTGAAACAGGTCCATATTCAGTACCGAAAACTCTTGGATTTCCTCTGCAATGAGATAACAACTTCCGATGCAAAGCAAGTCAGACTAGCTCGATTGTCTGACGCTATATTAGAAGCTGTCAATCAAGGGAATGATGAGTACATTATCAGCATAGCAAAAGCGAAGCCAGACCTTCTGTGGGATAAAAATGTAAATGCAAGGGCTTTCACTCGTGCCGTTGAACATCGCCAAGCAGAAGTTTTTAGCCTTATACATGGGCTCCCTGATAAAGAAACAATAGCAAGTTTTTGTTACGAGGATAGAAGTAATATGCTACACAGGGTAGCTTCAGTTGCGCCGTCGAGACTGCTAAATCATGTCCCTGGACCAGCCCTACAAATGCAGAGAGGACTACAATGGTATAAGGTAATGTATCAATCTCACTTTCCATTATTTAGTTATTCATATTGGACCAAAATGTATTTAGTCTTTGAAAATTGGCCTCCAGTACTAATTTCTGGTACAATAATGATAGAAAATTTTAATTTATAATCTGTTTCGCTCTTGTGAAGGAGGTGGAAACAATCATATCTTTGCTGGGTGGTGTAAAAAGAAATGACGAGTCTCTGCTACCAAGTGAGATATTTACAGAAAGCCATAAGGATTTGGTCATTGCAGGAGAAAAATGGATCAAAGACAAGTTGAGTTCTTGTACGTTTGTTGGTGCATTAATTTTCACGATGACATTTGCTGCAGCATTTACAGTCCCTGGAGGAAACAACGGAGAGACAGGTTTCCCAATGTTTGCAAAGGAAAAGTTGTTCAAACTCTTCATTTTGTCAGATGCCATATCACTGTTTTCTTCAACAACTTCAGTCTTGGCGTTTGTCGGAATCCTCACATCGCGTTATGCGGAAGAAGATTTCTTCGTATCCTTACCCAGAAAGATGATAATAGGTCTCGATACCCTTTTTTTGTCCATTGCAATTATGATGGTAGCCTTTTGTGTTGGTCTTGACATCATGCTGCCTGGAGACTCAGGGATTACTATTCCAGTCATTTCACTTGCCAGCGTTCCGGTTGGCCTTTTTTATTATTATTTATTATTATTTTTTTTTTGGAAGATTCAGCTTCCTCTTCTAAAGGACCTTATCCGCTATACTTACGGACCAAGTATTTTTAATAGGAAAGTTAAACCTTGGCTTTAAACTCAGAATCTTCATGATTATGTTCCTAATGTACCTACGTACCTTGGCATTCTGGCGATCATGAGGAACTCAATCGGTACCCACTTTGGAATTTTCGGATGAACATGTGATAACTCTATGAAGTATAATTATTTTAGTATTTTACGCATTTAAATCAGCTATGTTCTTGAGACTTTTAACTTATTGTATTGTATTTTAGTTTAGTTTATCAAAGATATTGTGGGCTAGCTATATATAGGTAAGGTTTCCTATGTCTGTTTTTTATGAATAAAGTCGTTTGTTTGTTATTTTCATTATTGATGTGCTTGTTTGACACGATACTTACTAGACGGAACGTTGTTCCAGTTGAAGGATCAATTAAAAATAAAAATAAAAATAAAAATAAAAAAAAAACCCTAAACTATGCATCTTCTTGGTGTGTGTCTAGATAATATCAGTTATTAAGGATCAGTAAAATAGTGAAATCACAACGACATAGTAATAAACAGCTCAGAAAGAGATTTTCTACTTAAAAACGATGATATCTAGGTTGATTCCTTATTCAGTTTTCTCTTCTCTCTTTCCACATGATTTAGTCTACTGAAATAAAAGGTCTTGTTTTGTTCATTATTACTTATTAGTGCTGGAATATATGACAATTATTAGCAATCCATGTCAAGTCAAAAAATTTAAGATTTTTTTTATTGGTAAGCTCCCAACACCCGCATAATTTTAATCTAAACTACATAAATTTTTTTTTTCACTTGTCAATAATCGAATTTTGAACTTACCAGACCTGACCATTAACCATCATTCATGGGCTAACCTTGGTGACTTAAAAAAAATAACTATCCAAATTATGATTTGCTAATAATTTTGTTGTAAATAACTAGACTACGAGTTAAATTGGGGCAGGTTGGGCCCCCTTATTTTTACTCCCCCGTTAGCTCCAAGTTAATGACTAAAATTTTTAATCACAAGATTTTTAGTCAAGTATAATAAATTTCTCTGATCAAAGCCTTATGACTAATAGTTTAAGTCACAATTAAAATTTATAATTAAATGCATATCAATCATAAAGATGCGGCGATGGTGGGGTCTCTCCATGAGCTCAGCCATGCCTTGAGCCTCCTTGGCTTTGAAGTCGATCACTTTGATTGAATCTTTTGAGAGAGAGACAGGGAGAGACTAGGAGAAAGGGATGGTTTTTTTTTCTTTCTTTTTTTTTTTTTTTTTTGGGAACACCAAATTAAAAAACCAAGCATGCCCTCATCAGAAACTCAAATGTAGGGGTGGCAATACGGGTCGCGACACGACGACACGACTCGAAAACGACACGAATTTCACGGGTTTGGGTTAGGAAAAATAGGGGGCGGGTCGTGTTCGTGTCACGGTTTCGTTTCGTGTTCGTGTCGCGGGTCGTGTTCGGGTTGGACACGTTTTTTTCGTGTCAATTTCGTGTCACTTTTCGTGTCAATTTCGTGTCAATTTCGGGTCAATTTCGTGTCACTTTTCGTGTCAATTTCGTGTCACTTTCGGGTCGCGTGTCAATTTCGTGTCAATTTCGGGTTTCGTGTCAATTTCGTGTCAATTTCGGATCAATTTCGTGTCAATTTCGGGTCAATTTCGTGTCAATTTCGTGTCGCGGGTCAATTTCGTGTCGCGGGTCAGTTTCGTGTCGCGGGTCAATTTCGTGTCACGGGTCAGTTTCGTGTCGCGTGTCAATTTCGGTTCGTGTCGTGTCAACCCATGACGGGTTCGTGTCGTGTTCGTGTCACGGTTTCGTGTCGTGTTCGTGTCGCGGGTCGTGTCGCGGGTCGGAGAAAAAAAAATCGACACGGCTCTAACACGACACGAACATGACACGTGACACGAATTGCCACCCCTACTCAAATGTGAGAGGCACGTGGAGAAACCGTCCAATAAGTTAACTCCGTTTCAATTGGGCATATTGTGCTAAGAATTCTAAATTGAAGGGGTCAACTGCCAACAAAAAAGTTCTAGGACTAAATTATTAAATTTGAAAAATTGAGTGGTATCCTTATAAAATAGATTATTTTCTAATAAATCCATTGGATTTTTGAAAAAATCTTTGGATTTCCTTGAATTTTTCAAAAAAAAAAAAAAAAAAAAAGGAATTTTTAGGGAATGGCTGTAGTAGAGCCACATTGAGAGGCACTATTGGTAGTTACTGTTTTATAGATCGTTAAGATGAAATCTAACGGTAGAAATATAGAGGAATACACAACTTTTAATATACACTTGTACACTAAATAAAATTTTTTATATACAAAGCTTTTTTCTAAAATGAAGGTGAAAAAAAAAAAAAAAAACCTCAAAATTCAACCAATACCTAGAAAATGCCCCTAGCTGTCACCCACACTCGGCCGCCGAAGAAGCCACCGAAGAAAGCCTGACATGCAGACCTGTAAATCTTGCCCCCAAGAAGGACTGCCGCCAGGTTGGTGGGGGGGGGGGCGCGGCTCATTTGTTCTGTCGAGCTGAGATCAAGGGAACGAGGGGGGGCTTCGCCGGAGGTCACCGGGGGGAGGGGGGGGAGGGGGGCTCGCCTGTCAAATCGAGATTGGGGGGGCTTCATCGGAGGTCACGGGGGACCGATATCAGGAGGCGAGTGGGCTTCACCGGAGGTCGCGCAGGGGGAGTGGCTTCATAATAGATTGAAGTAGAGTTTGTTTGTTTGTTTTTTTTTTTTTTTTTTTTTTTAAGGATCAGATCAAAAATTTGAGGAAGGAAAAAAATTTAAAATCTGAAATAAAATAAAGGATTGTGTGTATATAAGACTATATTAACATTAGATGCATCTTATATCATAATCGTTCATTTACTCACACAATCAATTTTAACCGTTAAATAGATCACTACTGATAGTGCTCCTTATTAGAGCTCTATCACATTCTTCTCTAAATTTTTAATAACAAATTTATGTGTATAGTTTAATATTATAGAGAAAAAGAGAGGAGTGAGAGAGAGAGGAGGAATGAGAAAAGTTTTTATTTTTTTTATTTTTATATATATTGTGTGGTCATAAATTCAATTCTATGGGTAAGTCTACAATGGAATAAGGTTTTTTACCCCATCTATAGAGTAAACATTTTAGCTAGATTTTATTTTGATGGTGTAGATGTTATGTGCTCACAAAATCCAAAATGGACCCAAATACATCTGATTAGAAGACAAATACTAACCAAAAAAGAAAATAAATACCTTCCTTCTTCCAATACCACCGGCTCGGCGAAGGAAGGGAGGAGCGTCGGAGATGGCAGAGGTCGTCGTCTTTTGGCCGAGGAGAGATGACCGACATCTTCTTTCCGCCGTGAAATTCGAATGTCATAGGAGCTAGTCGGTGGTTGCGAGTATTTCTCACCTGCACAGATCCGGCGAAAGGGAGGGCTCTGACAAGCCCGCGAATTCTCCGTCGACTGGTTCCAAGACGAGCCCAAGTCAACCGCCCACTTCGCAAGCTCGTTGGCGTTGGCCACTTCGCGATCGAGCGGCGCGACCGTGGGTAGCACGGATCCGACGGAGGGATGATTTTCAGATCTGGAGCAAATCAGTCGCCCAATATGAGGGATCGCCCTTCGGCCTTCCCCACGCCGTTGTCGCCGTTGGAAACTCTCCCCCCTCCGTGCTGTATCGCCGGCGTATCGCATAGGTCTACTTTGAACCCAAGGGCCGTCGAGAACGCCGTCGCCGTCGCCACTATGGTCTCGTCGGGTTCGCTCCAGCAGCCATGACCGTGGTGGGTCTGACCTCTCTGTTTTGAACGACGGAAGAGGAAGGGAAAATTTGTATTTTTATTTTTATTTTTTATTTTTATTTTTTTGTTAATGTAATCAGGTGTAAATGGAATACATTAATTTTGGTATATCTATTGGATCTTGACCATACAAAATCAATTCTATGGTTAAAATGGTCAAAAAAATTTACCCAGGGGAAAAGTAGGTCCATTGTAGAATCTCTCTTTTCTATAGCCCTTTTTCCCACACCCCTGATCAGCATAGTAAGACATATTTTATCACTCAAAAGCAAAGTGGACGGCCATAAATTTGTGTAAAGGGCAATGTTGGAGGGCATATACACTTTACAGTTTGATGGGCAACCGGCTGGGGATTAAAAACAAAGAATTGTTAAAGAATTATTAAATTGTGTAACACATTAGTAGAGGGATTTGAATTTTGAATAAGGCAGCAAGAAGAAGATGAGAAAGCGAGAGTGATAAGTGAGAAAGACGAGCTGAAGAAGAAGAATAAGAAGAAAGAGAGAGATACGCAAGAGCAAGAAAGACTAGAGATCTGATCTGAAGAAGCAGTAATAGAGAAAAAATTAAATTCGAGATTGTAGTTTTCTTAATCGTCCTTTTATTTGTTATCATGTTGCATTAATATTTCTATTTCTCTTGTTTTTTATTTTTATTTTATTTTTTTCATTTTTACTCTTTTTCTATATCAAATCAATTTTATACTGCATTATATCTCACTAGTAGTATAGTAATATACTGAAAACTCTAATGTACAGAATGTTCTTGAATGGTACGTCAATGTAATGATTATAAGTTCTTGTTGATCCTTTTTAATTTCTTGTTCTTTTCTCGGTATTAATCTATCTATTAATTACTTAACATGATAGATCATTTTATTTTCTTCTACTTGATTCGTATTCTATTAATAAGAGTTTTATATTAATTATTATAAATCGTCACTTTTTACTTTGAAGACGTTGATCTTTTATTTTCACTTTTTACTTTTATAAACTCAGCATAACTTTTTTTTTTTTTCTTTATTATGAAATGAACATAGTATCATATTTTAATCACATTTTTAGTTTAATATCCATAGTAAACTCTAGATCAATATATCAATTGTCAACGTTACTATATACCATTTTAATTAAGATTCGTATGTTATTAAAAAACAAAAACAAATAAACAAACAAACAAACCTATTATGTCTCAAGTAAGGTTCTCAATATGTTTTTTGCACTTCAAATTATTACTCTCGTTTCTTTTAATTTTCTAAGCACTAATTAATTCAAATGGAATATGCATTATATTTACAAAAAATGGTACTCAATTTCAACATCATTTCGGCTACGAATTAAAATATTATATTTCCAGAACTTTTCATGAAATTCTCTAAAATTCTCATACATTTTTAAGAAAAATTTTTCAATGTTTATGTGGTATTAATCTTTCAAAACTCCACATTTTTGTTGTGTCAGGAAAAAAAAAATCTGATCACTCCATTTATCCTATTAAATTGAATGCTTCATTTGAATCATAAGATATTAATAACAAAATTATATATCTCCCAATAGACAAATTAGTATACTAGAATTTTTAAACATATAAAATCGCGTGACAGAATCAGTTTTCCTTTTATAGTAACAACCAACATATTTTACCTTTTAAGTCATTAACCTGTTTGGTGCACAAGTTCAGTTTGAGTTGAGTTGAAATTTTTAAGCTTGAATAGTAATTTTTGTTGAATTTTTCAGAAAAGACAAAAAATTTTTGGGGAAAAGACGAAAAACATGATGAAAAAAGTACAGTTTAGTTTAAGTTGAACTTATCAACCAAACGGGCCTAAACATCTTTTTTTTTTTTTTTTTTTTTTTTGAACTATACCATAATTTAATATATAGACTAATCCAAACTCATAACATACTGTTTAAAGTACATGGGTGTAATACCCCTTAACCTAACTGTAGAGCCTAAACAAGCTGATACAGTCAAGTCAAAGAAGTGTTAACTTTTCACTTGAACTAGAGCGTCATGGTTTTGATACAAAACATCGATGGAGAAAAGAAGTACACCCAGCTTAAAGTACTTTCATTACTTTTATATAGTACATACAATAGTCAAAAATCGGATGTGATACTATTGTCACGTCTATGGTTTAATACGTATCCATTTACAAAATCATAACAGAGCTGCTTAATCTAAACAAAATCAGAGTTCCAAAAATGTGATTCAAAAGCTGTTTGAAAAACACGGCATATGAACAAATCTCTGTCTAGCAGCTCTAGAGACTCGGTCAACTTCTAAACATGTACATCCTCACTTGCATCACAAGAACCTAATGAGCGGAAAGCTCGGTAAGAAGAAACTAATGCTGAACAAACACATTTCATGCCAGTGGAATTCTCTCATTTAACCATTTTCAGTCTCAAAACCGTTCTTTCTTAATTTAATCTTTGGGTACTCTTGAAGTGTAGTACTTAAATAATAATGATAGACCGTGGTTTTTGGAACATGTTCATCATGATTGGCCATTAAAAATAGTACGGGATCCCATACTAGTTTTGCAACCTTAGGTATTAGTCGTATCTGTTTCAATTAATGTGGCTTTTCATATCTTGGTCTTTCAACCTCAAGTATTCACTATCCTTTTCATTAGGTCCGCCAGTCCCACCCGAGTCCTGTGCCTACCCAATTATTAATCAAGTACCATACTTCCCATTAAAAAAAAAAAAAATTACTCATTATTTTCTTAATTTACGTCAATGCAATGCAATGAATCATTCAATCTCATTGACAAATAACAACATTGGCTTCAAAACATGAACAAACATCGTCTGATTCTTGTGATACAGCAAAATGAAAGTTTCAACTTAAGTCGAATGCAACTCGTTAAAGTGTGACAAGTTCGATCCCCTCAGAAGATTAGGTGTGCTAAAGGCCTAACATAACCATATCACATTCTTCTCAATCTCATGAAACAAACTCATAACAACCACATGGTAGCAAAACTAATCCAGATTCCATGCTTCAATAACAATTCCAAAACACTTAAACAACTCCATGGGCTGCAACTAACTCAACAAAATAGCACAAAATAATGACAATCAAACGTGGTGCCAACGTAATTCAATTCAATCCATCAACTAAACAAACTGATTTCTATGGTTTCCAACAACACATAGGCACTTCAACTCACTATACAAACATTACAAAATCAATAAAAACAACCAAAATCATCAGATTCCACAAGCAATCAATTTCAACAAAAATCAGCTCAACTAGTGTAGTTTGGCTCCAAACCTGTCCAATCCAAATTTCCAACAATACAAAGAGATATACAATCATGCAAACATATCAAAATCATCAATAACAAAGAAAAGAATTACCTTGATCAGAATGGAAACTTTTAGGTTCTCTAGAAGCTCAAAATCCATGGTTTTTCAAGCATTAAAGGGCAAAAATCTGAACTGACTGGCGTTCTCTTGATTCCTATGACTTGGTTTCTATTTTTACAGGTTTGAGGGCTTAATAAAATGGAGAGAAATGGAAGACAAACGTGTTGTACGTTTTTAGAGCTGCAGCAAACGAAAATGAAGCAAAATGGAACTTTCTAGCTTATTTGACTCATTCAAAGGGAGGTGAGAGAAAGAATCTGATTGGCTGCATTTGATTGTGCTGTTTTTCTATGCTTAATGCACGTGGAAGAGGCTGAGAAAGAAGCTGGAAGCTGATACATACCCATTGGAATCAAATACAAACAAAGCCCAACTCATTTCGGTGCAACCTGGTCAACAAAAAATCATATTGCACCGTTTTACATAGCTTTGGTTTTCAACAAAAAAACGACATATTTCAAGCAATTAATTAAGCAAACAATCAATTTAGAATATAAATAGCATGTACAAACACTGATAATCAATTTTGTAACCGTTCAGCGTACCAATCTTCCTTTACCGAGAAATCGAGCTTTTCACTGTAAATGAACACTTAGAGGGAGTTTGGTTCACCTATTCAACTCTATCCAACTCAAACTTTTTTTTTTGTTTTTTTTCCTAAAAAATTTTTGTCTTTTTTCAAAATTTTTTTTTGTCTTTTCTGAAAATTCAAAAAAATTTACTATTAAAACTTAAAAATCTCAACTCAAATTACTCCACCAAACAGGCCCTTAACAAACATATTAGGTCATTCAATAAAAGTTCAATGTCATATTTCTTGTATTGGAGCATAACCAAGGCTTAAAACAACAAGTATTCATGTTCGCAGCATGCCATAATTCCGTAATGCGTACTAACTAAATGCAATGCAATACAAAATGCTTACTATTGGCTATGTTTGAGATAATTGGACACCACATTAGGCTTCAAGTAAAAAATATATATTTTTCTTTTAGTTCACTTACCTAATTACCTAATTATATTCACTAAATGACAAAATTATTTGCACTCCAATCATTTTAGAATATCACATATTAATTCAAATTTCATGAATTAAACGACACATTGTTTCCATATGTCAGTAAAAAATCACTATAAAACTAAATACTATCCTCCTTTGTAAGATTTATTACTTATGGTATGTTATGACCGCTCTCTCAATTTTTATTCTCTCTCCCACTTTGCAAAATTTGCTATCTAAAGTTGTTATGTTATAATTGCTCTCCCAATTTTTATTCCCTCTCTTCCTTTGTAAAATTTTTTACCTATAGTTGTTATGTTATGATTTCTCTCTCAATTTTTATTCTTTTAATATTCATTATTTAATTATTCAACATAGTAATTTACGTTTCTATCCAAAAGTTTCAGCCTTTTTCTACCCTTTCCAATTACTTTAATGTGTGAATTTACCTACATGCCATCAATTCTTCATAATGTTCTCAACTCTTTCTCACATCCGGTGGTACCCCTTGCCCACAACCTGCTTTAGCCGGTCATTTTTGTCCTCTGCCAACACTCTTACACAGCCACGTGAGGACTGGACAGTTCCCCCAAAATTTTGTGTTGGTCAATAGAATTGACCTTATATTATTTATTATGTATAAAAATTTAGGGAGAATACGTGATAAAGCCCATATTTTTATACTCTATTGACAAAGTTTATTTTTAAATCATTAAGATATAATTGAACGGTTGAGATATTGCTTATATATCATAATTATCATACACCTTACCTCATATTAGTATAGATTAATGAATAAAAATTAAAAAAAAAATCCACCCTTCCCCAACATCGGTGACTTCCCCGCTGAAGCCGACAACCGACCAGATCTGCCCCCCCTCTCAATGCCGACGAGCCCAGGCGCCCCCCCGATGCCGTTGTCCCCCCCACCTGACGCCTACAACCCCTCACCCCCACCCCCAACGCGACCCAAGGCCCGGCCGCCCCCACCCCAATCCTGATGCCAGGCTCGAGCCCCCCCACCCCCGACATGACCCAGGCCTTGGCCCCCTTCCACCCCACCCCTGACGCCGGGTTCGAGGCCCCCCACCCTCGACACGACCCATGCCTTGCCCCCCCCCCTCCACCCCACCCCCGACACCGGGCTCGAGCCCCCCCATCCCTAACCCGACCCAGGCCCTGCCAGATCTGAGCCCCCTGCCCCCCGAAACCCTGACGACGGCCCCCCATCCTACGAGCTTCTGCTGTTCGGGGACGGCAAAATCGCCTCCCCCCGGCGGCCTTCCACCCACCGGCTAAAGAAGAGAGAGAGGAGGGAGAGAGAGAGAGTTTTTTTTTTTTTTTTTTAAGGAAAAAGAAAGAAGAAATATAGTGTATTCAATCTCAAATTTGCACAAAATTACAGCCGTAGATTTTAAAAACAATTCAATAATAGCCTTTGGATGAGTAACTACTAATAGTGTTTCTTAAATGAGCTCTACCACATATTCTCACAAAATTTTATATCATTATTTATTATTAGGCTTTGTTTACAAACCAAAACCATAATTTGGGGGACCTGACCAGCCACACGTGGCCATAAATTAGGAGAGGCAGTGTACAAGATTTGACCTGTAAATGCGGGAAGTGGTTAAATGAAACCACCGGATATGCAGTGAGTTGAAGAATAATTTGAGGGCATTTAGGGCAAGTAGGTAAAATCACACCTTAAAGTAGATGAAAAGTGAAGAAAAAGGCTGTAACTTTTGGGTAGAAAGGTAAATTAGTATTTTGACAATTTAAATAATAAATATAGAAAGAATAAAATTTGACTGGGGATTCATAATATCACAAGTAGTGGTAGTAAATCTTGCACAACTCATCAAAGAACCAGTTGCTACATCGTTGACAATTCTCGTGACCCCGTTTCTTCATTTTCAGATTTTGTCTCTTTAGTTTTTTTTATTTTTTAATGAGATTTCTTTCATTATTTTTGTTGCGTTTTCATCAAAATTAAGCCATATAGTCGGTGGCTTTATCTGGAGAGCTTTAACATGGTCACTGAAATTAGTCTGAAAATGACCAGATTTTCGCTTGAAAACAAAAGGCATAAGAGGAGACTAAGCTCTACTTGCATTCTCTAGTGCTTGGCTCTTGTTTTCTACACTCAAAGATCAACCGAAGTCCTACTCACGGTGAACTTGGGTCCCTAGCACTCTTTCCTCTGGTAGTAATGGGAACAAGGTAACCGGATTTGCCGGTTCCCCTTTAATTTCATCATTCAATGCCCCTCAATACCCTTGCTAACTCTCAACCATCAAATCAATTTCTTTGATTAAATAATTTGAAAATAACTAAATGAACCGTCCAGATTAAATGAGAGACATGACCTTTCATTTCTAATGTGAGGACTATAGCCAAACCCTTATTATTACTCTTTTTAAAAATGCTATTTTACTCATAATAATACTAATAATATAATAATAGTAATAATAATTATTATTATTATTTTATTTGTTGAACTTAGGGGTGGAGGATTTGAATTCTACACTTTTAGATGGAGTCAGTGTGATATTATCGTTAGATTATATCTGCAATCACATTATTATTGTCATTTTCATTGTCATTGTTTGGGGATCTCAAATTTGTTCTACTTGAAACTTGAATTGGTGTGCTCTCCCTTATACCCTTATTAATGTCGATTTCTAGCTTTACTATTAACCGATATACGGTGGACTCTGGTCTGTACTTCCACACTAGTTATGTGGTCTTTTTACTAAGAGATTAGTAATGTCTTGTATCATTCTTTTACCCCTTCTTCGGCAGGTTTATGTTTGGTACGAGGGAAAGAAAACTAAGTGAAGGAAATAAAGGTGTATAAATTGTTTTGAAAAAAACAAATCTTTTTCCTACAAATCATGCGGTTAAGGACCTAGCACGATCATACGCATAAATCTTATGCGGTTTCAAACCGTACAACTTTATATTCTATAGCTCCGATCAGTTTAGAACAACATAATAACCATAAAAATATGTACAAAACCTTTACTGGAATTATATTTTAGCGCTATAGGTGGCTCAGAAATATTATATGTCTGCATGTATAATATGGTTCACCGGGGTTATAATATTGTTTGCTTTATATTCATATCCAAATTTGGTAGCAGAGCTAAAAACAAGTAACATCAATCCAGATCAAACAATCCAGCATTGAAAAACTGAAAGATATGTATGTAAACATAACATCAAAATACTCAAGTCATTAATATTATATGTATGTGTCCGCGCGCACTAAAGTGATTCATATAATATATAAATATAAATATAAATATATATATATATATATATATATATCTGTAGGAGCCTGGCTAGCGTGAGAAGGATCCAATCACCCGGGCCTTTTTTATGTCCTAGTAAATAAGTCACCCTGCAAACCAGCAAAATAATAATAATAATAATAAGTCACCCTACAGATCACAACATAAACCAAGAAGTACAACAATTAATAATTTGTTTAATAATTAGATTGATAATAAGCATAAGAAAAATTCATGTTTCTGAAATAAAATATCTGCTATATGTACTATTATAAAAGGTTTCCACAAAAAGTTTAAGTTGATGGATTAATGTAGCTTGTTAAATCTTTTACTAGTATGTTCTAGGGTATTCAGGTTTTAACCACACAAATTACATATAAATATAGATATATATACCTAGTAATTATTTACTTAAACTAGGATTAGAGATAAGTATTATAATATGTAATAAAAGTACTACAAAAGAATATTATCCAGTAAGAAAGTGTGACATACCATAAATATGTCTATTTATATATGATAGTATTGGAGACGATAAACGTGATCAGTTGAGAGAGTAGTCTTGAAGGTTGGGCTGAGTGGGAAGAAGACGGAATGGGTAGAAGTTGGAAGGAAGAGTATTGGAAAGCTGAAGCACAGTACTGCTGGGCTGTTCTTCGGCGGCGAACGGATCAAACTGCTCGAACACATGAGTCAGTTGATTTCGGTTTTCGTCTTCGGCCTTTGATTCCATTGTCACCTGCGCCTGATGATGCTGCGCCAATGCAGCTGCTGCCTCATGCTCTTTTATCTAAATCAATACGATTAATGTCATTATTTATTGTTATTAGCCAACAATTCAACATGCATGATTAGATTATAACCATTTATATATATATATATATATATCATCCCACAATTTATGTATATAGGTGTATATATATAAGGCTAATCTTGTATGCATTTGTACAAAACCTCCCTTAAGCATGTTAATCAATAAATCCATATATGGTTTCTTGTTTGAATATTTTGGAGTTAGTACTAGGAAATAAGAAGATCTTTCTACGTTGAAAAACAAAATAAAACAGAATTATACCAAACAAGCCATTAATTAAGATCAAACAGTCAAACTAGCTATATAAATAATTAATTAGTTTTAGGATTTTTATTATTCTTATTTTTTTACAATATTCCATGGAGGTATACTCACCATATGGTAGATTTGGCCATTTTCTTGCTCCAGTATTTTTCCTGGTTTCATCAAACTAAGAATGATTACTACAAGTACAAATTGAGAGAGAGAGAGAGAGAGAGAGAGAGAATTGTTTGAGTTTGGGAATTCATTAACTTCACCTTTCTCTGGAGATTCTCCAGCTGCTGCTGTAAGATTTCAATCTGGTTGCAAAAAAAAAAACAAAAAACAAAACAAAACAAAAACAAAAACAAACAAACAAACTTTAGTTACCACATTTCATATAATGACTAAAATGTCTTAATGTTGACAATAATTATTTATATCCAAACAAGATTCCATATTCTTCTTCGCTTTTGGCCAATATATAACAAATACACAAATTTAATATATATATATATATATATTTATATATAACAACACGTTAACGAATCTGATAAAGAGCACGATTCTTTTTTTCCTACTAATTTAGACTCATCTCGATAAACATTTACATATAATGAATTAGCTAGTGAACCGGCTAATCAACTTATGTTATGATAATCTGTGAAGTTAAGAAACTTAATTAGCAACAGCAAATGTACAATAATATCTGCAAAAAAACCTAGGTTGTTTATTTGCTTCCAACTTCAGAGTTAACCTTAGTAAAACTGCGATTTGTTAATAATGATTAACTATATACTTTGCAAATTTAAATTATATGGTTCATGTATAGGAAAATGTAATGGAAAAAGAGCAATTGAGTCATACAAGCATTTATATACAGTACCTATCATGTAAATCATATATATAGCATTGCAACTATATATATCTATACATATATAATTATGTATGTGTATATATATATATACCTTGCGGGCTCGAACTTTGTGGACAGAATGCTCCAACATGTGCTCAAGACCATCAAGTTCCTCCATGGTTAAAGAGCTCAAATCCTCCCCAGTGTAGCGTTGCAGACTCAGTTGAAGATTGTGAGTGTCGGTTTTTATCCTTCTCAGTTCACCATGCAATTGTTCCTACCAAATTAATTATTAAGTTCAATAACCACTTTTAAAAGATATATGTGTGTGTATGTGTGTGTATATATATATACACACACACATTATGAATTAATAGTTTTTTTTCATTTGGTACAGATTCAAATTATATAAACAAAATTATAGTACCGAGTCATTGTGGTGTTCCACAATCCGAGTTCCGGTTGCAAGCTGGTACCTCTTTATGATGTTCTCCATGCTGTAAAACATCAAGGACATTAAACAGTAAACTATTTGCAAAACTTATATATATATATATATATATTTTTTTTTTTTTTTACAGGTGACCTATTTACTTCATCTTTTTCCTTTTTTTCCTTGAAAAAATTTATAAGTTGCCAAAATTATTCCCATTAATATAGTAATTACTTGAACACTAATGGATCTTTCACCAAAAAAACATTCCCTTGAACCGGAATTGGTCGAGAGATATGAACCCGCACCACATTATATAACCTTCGAATCAAAACCCCAACAAGAGATGAAATTCAAAAAATTAAAAAAATCAAAAAAATCAAAAAAAGAAAACAAAAACAAAAAATCAAAAAATCAAAAAACAGACATGCATACTCAGAAATACGGCTAGTTCCATACGTTCTTTTGTTAATCCACATAAAAGAAGAAAAGCAAAAGGAAAAACAGTTTCTGATCAAATTAAAAAAAAAAAGTAAAATAAAATAAAATAGAGAGAGAGAACTGAACTATATAATACATGAATTGAACTACATCTCTGCAGATGGTTGATGAACTTGTTGTTATCCTATCTCACATAAAAATGTAAACATACCGGATCAATTACGTTCAGACCAATAACGAAATGTAGACTATCAAATACACACACAAATATATATACATACATATATTTGTTATTGAGACAATACCCTTATAAATCTACAGATCGGATCAAAACAAATTCAGCAGTTCAAGGACCTTAAATTAATTAAAAGGGATTTTTATCGGTATTAGTCTTAAACTAGTACTGATCACAGAGAAAGAGAGAGAGAGAGAGAATACAGGTATATAGTTGTAGATCTTAAAGAAGACAAGCCCAAAAAGACACTAGTAAAAGCAAAAAATCTTCTAAAGAGACAGATCGAACAAAGACTAGAAAAATGATTTCATAATTTAATTAATAAGGAACTTGAATTTGCAATATTAATTTGAAGTACATGATATGTCATAATATCATACATAAAATATATTTAACCTTAAAAACGGTTGAAGAAAAATCAAAAGTAAAACCTAGCTAGCTAGAAACAGAAAAACATCATGAATATCAGTGGTGCTATACAATACATATATATATATATGTGTGTGTGTGTGTGTGTGTGTGTGTGTGTGTATTGTATACCTGGAGGCCTCAGCACTGCAGTATTCATACATTTTTCCATTACTGGAGAAGATGATAAGGCCGATCTGGGCATCACACAGCACAGAGAGCTCATTAGTCTTCTTGAGAAGCCCGGCTCGGCGTTTTGCAAAGGTCACTTGCCTTGTGGTTTTGTTCTCTATCCTAGAGATGGTAATCTTCCCACGTCCCATGATTTGTTCGAAAATAAGCTACAGAAACCTCCTAGTTAATTTGGGAAATTAGCCAAACAAAAATTAGTAATTAATTAACCTGATCACGCCAACAATTAGTAATTTCTAAATTAAAGATGCTAGATCAGTACTGCACACACACACACACACACACATATGAACACATATAGATTATAGTTTATGAAAAAAAAAAAAAAAAAAAGAGGGAAAAAAAAAAGGAAAAAAAAATACTTTCTCCTATTAGTATATGCTATAAGAATATATAAGACTAGTCCCTTTTTCTCCTGTTTTCCTTATTGATGAAGATTAAATGAAGAACATGTAAGAAAAAAGAAGTGTTATGTGTGTGTGTATATATATATAGTATGGAAGCTTTTGTTTTCTGATCAAAACCCCAACAAATGGCATATAAATTATGCGCATTTTATGATCATATTTGTAGATGTTGCAGACATTATAAACAAAAATAAAAATAGAGAATTAGATCAAAAGGAAGGAAGAAAGGGGTTTACTTCGTCAGTCAGTCGTCTCTGATCTCTTTTTCTGTAGCTTGTTGGAATAGAACTTTGGCACGAAAGCAAACCCTTTTTGTGGAGTTATTTGGCCGAGTCTATATTTAGCTCGTTTTAACCTTAGAAAGATGGCCCCATTCTTTTGTAATAATATTACCAAAATGCCTCTATTCTTCTCACTAATTCATCAGCGAGGGATATATATATATATATATATATATATATGCTCTTCATTTCAGAACAATTATTAATTAATATTGTGGGGAGATCATTTGCCAAATCCGAATGCAACCACTATATTCTTTTTCCATAATTGTTAGGGTACACTAATACAAATACGTCGTGTATATCACGTATGTGTAATTACAATTGAAGAGAAAAACTATGAAAATATAAATACACATATAGTTGCATGTTACATACTAATTAGTATATAATTAAGGACCTAATTTTTAGATATACAATTTATAAATATTTAACAGAAATTATAATTTTTATAGGAAAAATACGCTTGAAAAAAGTTTGGAAAGTGATTTTAAACATGATGTCAAATAGGAGCGAAAAGTATTATTAAAAAAAAAACTACTATACGATTATCTAGACCAGGAAATATTCTAATCTAAATAACAACTTGGTAGCATATTTTTATTTCTAATAATTAATTATTATGAAATATGTAGTACTATAGGTGAAGCTTAACCTTTTTACACTAAATTTAAAAAAATGGTAATCTATTAATTATCCACTATATTAACTGAATTTTAACAGTAATTTCACATCTAATTCCACGAAAAAAAATATAGAGTTCAAATCGTCCTTACCCCAAGTTCAAAAAATAAATATTATAATAAAAATAAATTAAAAAGCGTACATGCAGGAGGCCCCTTGGCAGTTTCGTTTCGTTTCTTTCTTTTTTTTTTTCATTTTTTTTTTTTCATATAGTTTGACGGTATCACCGTCTCTCTTAGCTGTGTGGCTTTATAAATTTTGCCAAATTGGAAAAAAGGTTGGCGAAAGAGGAAAGTTCTCTGAACCCTAAACCTGACCCTATTAGAAAATTAAATAGACAGTGGCATGAGTCGCTTGAGAGTACTTTGTCAGGTCCGGCAATTATCCTTAATTTGTAGTGGAGCTTATGGCTTGGTCATTAAGCAACCAAACTTTAAAATTATATGAACCACGTTATTATGTGTTTTGCTAATTGCCATATTGATATCAAGATCTTCAATTTTGATTCTCTTTTTTACCGTAATATTATTTGCTAATTAGTATTTAATTACCTTATTATTGTTGGACTGTGATTGTTTCAAAGCATTAATTAGGACACGCTGATAACATGCAATTTGGGTTATACATCTTAAAAACTTGGAGTGTATTGTGTAACATTTAAATAATTTAAATCTATGGTAGACTTCTCTATAGCCAAACAAAAACAAAAACAAAGGTAGACAAACCAATTACATGCTACCACTAGTACCCAAAAAAAAAAAAAAACAAGAAGATTTCACCACGGTTTTAACCATAGTGGAAAGTTATATATTTTGCTAATTTACCACTTATAATGTGCAATTTAATTTATACATCTTAAAAACTTGGTGCGTTGTAAAATATAAAAATAACAACAAACCTATAGTAGACTTCGATCTCTTATTAGCCCTTAATTAAAGACAAAAAAAGGTAGACAAACCAATCATATAAATGCTACGTACAATGAATTAATAATTCTAATTAAGTGTGAGATTTTTCACCTATTCTAATTTTGTTCTAATAACTCTGAACCTGAGTTTGCTAGGTTGATTATAACTTTTAAGTTGCTTATAGGAATTTGAATGGTCCCCTAAAAAAATTTATATTAATAAAAAAAAATAAAAATAAAAAGGACTGGGAACAAGTTACCACAAAGTACCAGTGTTAGTGCTAAAGAAATTTTTTTTTTTTTTTTCTTTTTGCTAAATTAAAAAAAAAAAAAAAAAGTAATCTATTAACTTGGAATAATTTAATGAGAGTCCAATAATAAAACTCCTATATGCAGTTTAATTTTATAATTAACACACCTAAAATATGTGTTCTTTCCTACCCAGAATATCAGCATTAATACCAGCCATGTTGCTGCTTCTGCAAGTCTCATCTACGAGTGTGTGTGTGTGTGTGTGTATGTGTGTAAATATATATGTGTACGTAATCAGACGTTGTAAAGTAGAGGGTAATCGTATTTATAAAAGACAATATATATTCAAAAAACTTATAATCATATCATGTAGCGTAAGTGCATATGGGTATATATATATACACACACACACACAGAGACACACACAATACACATGCTCACAGAGATATTACAATTATCGAATAGCGCGATGTATTCATAGTTTTCGTTAAAATAATATATACTATTATGGTTGAGTCATGTGCAGTTGCAATGATTTTTCTGCGCCTTGCTGCAACCAAAAAAAAAAAAAAAAAAAGAACAAAACAAAAAAACAAGGTGAATTCAAATTATAAAAAAAAAAAAAAAAAAAAAAAAAAACAAGGTTAATTTAGCTAGCTGTTGGTCCCCACAAGGGCATTACATCCATCTCTCTCTCTCTCTCTATATATATATATATATATATCTTGATATGAATTTTTATCTGGTAGGATTAAAACAATCACCTCCAAATTAATTAGAAATATATAATTAACTGTAAGAAGCCTCATAGAATATGTAATTAACCACCAAAATTTTGGGTTTTAACTATAGATCAAGGTTCTGATTAATTAATAACCAAATAGTGTATAATATCATATATATATATATATATATATAAGTTACAATTGGGGAAGGTGAAAAAGAAACTGAGATATAAATTGTATTGGACGTGGATAAAAATTAAAAAAGCATGATTCCTGTATCGTTACCAGCAGTGGAAAAACAATAAGAACTTGTTGCTTGCCTCAAACAAGAAGCAGTTTTACGTCCATTTCAACCATCTCGATCATCCCCTCTCTTTTTATTCACATGGTCTTTGCAGTCCTCAAAACAGGCATATCATATGTATGTGTGTATACATTCATACATACATATGTATATAAATATAGAGAGAGAAAGAGAGAGAGTGAGAAAGAGTTTGGTATTAACAACATGAATTTAGTTTGACTAGCACGCCATATCGTTTTTAAAAATAAAAATTAATTAATTAATTAATTAAAATAAAAAATAAAAAAAACATATATGCACCAAAGCATCTCTCTTCTCCCGTATGCTGGCCTTTTCTAATTTTATTATTATTATTATTATATAATTCGGTATCGTAGCAAAGCATTGTACAGTACACACTTAATTTGTTCCCAACTAAATATAAATCTACTTTGTTCAATCTACTGTTTTTCATGGATTATTAATTTATTATGCGACAATGACAAATATTTCAAATTCCAAAAAAAAAAAAAAAATTGGGCCGGATACGAATTCGATAAGTCGACACGGCAGCATAATTCAAGTATCATGACGCACTACCTTCAGTTTCACAGCATGGTACTTTTGTAACATGATAGACTATATCGATCTGCTATCACCGGTATCCTGAAATAATACTGTAAGGATGTGAGTAAGAAGGGTCAAAAATTATAAATTCAGTAGATTGATTGGTAAGAATAAAAATTTAGGAATTAAATTGTCAAATTCTAAAAGTGTGTAAATGAGGTGATTTATTCAGAGAGTGTTTGTAAATAATAATAATAATAATAATTAATTAAAGAAATCCACCCTATTTTTAAATGTGTGTAATTCTATATATGGAACTTTTTATGAATAAATCATTATTAGATATGACATGTACCATAAAATTTACATCCGATTATTTTATTGTTAATGAGGTGAATAATACTTATGGAAAGATATGTGGTGAAATGTTTGTATAAAAAAACAATTAAAAAGAGACGAGTCAAAGAAATTTCCAATTATTTTATTGTTAATGAGGTGAATAATACTTATAGAGAAAGATATGTGGTGAAATGTTTGTTTAAAAAAACAATTAAAAAGAGACGAGTAAAAGAAATTTTTCTGGAAACCAACGTTGTAAAGGTTAGAGAAAAATAAAGGATTTTTTAATGTATTGAGGAAAAAAGAAAAAGAAAAAAAGAAACACAAAAATTGTGCCAATCCCCCACGCCTACAGTCACAGAAGAACTACATGCAAGGTCGAAAAGGCTTATCCCTTTTTAAATAAAGTTACAGAATATTAATGATATTAAACATCACATACTAAAATTGATTATAATGTTCAATATCACTGAGACTTCAAAGCATTTTTGTTTTATGAAAGGAGTTTCCCTCCACTTTTTTCCACACCACCTCAACATACTTTCACTTCTTGTTTCTTTTCTTTCCTTCTTAGAAGCAATCTCTGCCCTTAACATCTAATAAAAAATCCCACTACTATATATATATATATATATATATATATATATTTGGTAGGTTTTCTTAGTTATGCAAATCAAATTCAAATTTTACATAAATCATAGTACGCAATATCTTAAATAAAATGATTTTCAGAATAGAATAAGAAAACACATGCCTTGATAAATGATACTTTTCTTCAAAGAAATTGATCAAAGATGAGAAATCTCTAAGAAACGGGTCTCTCTTTTGACCTTTATAGGTTTGACAAACATTTCTAGTGGAGCGAAAACTATCGATATGTGGATAGACAGAGGACCAATTTCTAATTAGGATATTTATTCACACGTTCTATCAGAGTGTACAGTTATTAAAAAATTATCTTTTTATAGACCAAAAGGATTTTAACACAATTATTATTAGAATAATTGGCAAAAATGGTCTCTAAACTCTTCCTTCATAAGGTAACAGTTTGGTCATTATTTTTTTAATTTTGGTCAAGATAACCTTAAACTCTCTAAATATTGACAATCTTAGTCATTTTGGTTTAATTCTTTTAAGTTTCTAATGGAATGAAGGTATTTTAGTAATTTAATAATAAATAATTTAACAAAAAAAAAAAAACTAAATTCAACTCTCTTTTCTTTCTCTCCTCTCTCTCTCTCTCTCTCTCTTCATTTCTCAAAACCTAGATCGATGACCGGAGGGGGGCAATCGGCAATGGAGAAGAAGGTGGGGCTACAAGTGTTCGGCGGCAGGGGATGGGGGGGTTGGGTTTCGGGGCTACGTTCGGCGAGCGGGGGGGCGGCGCCTGGGTCGCGCGAATCTGTCATGGGGTGGGGGGCTCGTTGCCAGAGTTAGGGGGGACTTTACAAATATGGGATTAAAATAGGTGTCATGTTGCAAGACTAACCCCCAAAAAGAAAACATTGCAAGGCTAACCTCATTCATTAATGAATATTTTGTTTTCTCCAAAATATCATTTACAAGTAAAAAAAAATAAAAATAAAGGAAATATGAGATAAAAGGTGATCTGAAGGACTATCTTCTCTTAATAAAAAATAATAAAAAAAAACCCTGAAGAAACCCACTTTTTTCTTTCATCGGTTTCGTCTCCTTCACCCCCTCAAAACTACCATCATTTTTCATCTCCATCATCCCCCTCAAAACGACCATCCTTATATTCGGGTAAACATCTTGCACCGTTTTCACCTTCCGGGCATCGATTTTCAGCCACAAGGAGAGGAAAGGAAGTACTAAAAGTTTATAAAATCTCTATAATTTTGATAAGTTCATCTCAAACCCTCAAATTTTTTTATTGAAATCGTTTTCGAAGTTGTTCAAGGGTTGGACATTCATGGTTTGGGAGTTTGGGAGCTTAGTATAGAAAAACAACAATGATTCAACCTATTTTGCACCAATTTTTGGCTTATAAAATCTGTAAATTTGCAAATCTCGTCGTCAGTACAGTGGCCTGACCGACCTAACCGGCAGGACCGACCTGACCGGCCTGGCCAGTTATGCCGGTCAGGAATATTTTTATCCTGACCGGGGTGTTGTTCTTTGTTTTTTCGATGACCACCCAATATACACTTTTCTGGTTTTCCTGACCGGCCTGACCTGTCACACCGGTCCGGAAAAATTTTCTCCGGACCGGTGTGTTCTTCTTTGTTTTTTGATTCACCAAACCTAAGTAAAGTATACATTTTTTTGGTTTTCCTGACCGGCCTGACTGGTCATGCTGGTCAGGAATATTTTTATCCGGACCGGTGTGTTCTTTGTTTTTTCGATGACCACACCAAAAGTATACACTTTTCTGATTTTCCTAACCGGCATGACCATGCCGGTCAGAAATATTTTTATCCGGATTGGGGTGATCTTATTTGTTTTTTCAATCACCACACCAAAGTAGTACTTTGCTTTTTTTTTTTCCTGGTTTTCCTGACAGGCATGACCGGTCAGGTAGTTTTGGGGTCGGTCTGGTAGTTCTGAACTAGTCTTCAATTTTTCATTAATTTTTTTTTAATTCTTTCATAACAATCTTTTTTGTTTTTCTTATTTTTATTTTAAAGGAAAATGAGTGAGATTGTCATTTATTTTTAATATGATGGAGAATGGAAGGAGAAAGATGATAGGTCATATAAATGGTGCAGAAGGAATAAGGAAATTAAGAGCATAGTAATATTAGATGATCCGGATAAGGTGAAATATTCTGAAGTTATTGATTACATATTTAAAAGGCTTCATGTGGACTAAAAAAGTACGGAATTAAAAATAAATTACATTCCTTTGTGTACAATATCCTGACTACCAACGGTGCCGAGAGTATTAACAGCGTGTTAAAGAAGGCAAGAACATATCTTTTGTTGCCTTTGATTGATTCAATTGTAGAGAAAATCTCTGAATGGTTCAACAATCACCGTAAGGAGTCGAGTCTTTGATCTTCCTCACAATACTTAACTCCAATGGTGGAGAAAACATTACATACAAGATACAAAAAGTCCACAATCTTGACTGTGAAAAAACTAAACAGTACTACACTAGAGTATTATGTCACAGGATCGAATGACAGTTTCTTGGTTGATCTTGGAAGAGGAACCTGCACATGTAAAGTATTTGATATTGACAAAATTCCTTGTGTCCATACCCTTGTAGCATTCCCAGGAGGTAAGGATAAAATGCATGATTTATGCTCAAAATACTATCTAAAGGAGGTATGGGCATTGGCTTATGTCCAAACCATTTATCCCGTCCCGAGCTCATCAGAGTGGGTTATCCCGGATGACATAAGGAGCGAGAAGCTATTGCCTCCTAATTTCACAAAAAAAACTTGCGAGGCTTCAACAAACCAGATTTTCTTCTATTGGAGAACATCGAAAAGGCAAAAACAAGCGATCATATCAAGCAACTTCTCATGAGAGCTTAGAATTTACAACCCCCCTTTGAATATATTTGATCGAAGTGGATTTTCATGTTTTTTGATCGTGGTTTTATTTTTAACTTTTCTTAAAGATTTTGGACTACATCTCTGACTCTTATATTAGCAGTTGAATTATGTTTGTTGTGATGAACTGTATTTTGGATATTAAAGTGGCTGAAATCATTTTAATTGTTTTTTACAGGGTCCTTAGTGTTGGTGTTTGATTAAAATAAGTCAACATGTTTTTATCCGGTCATGCCGGTCCGGAAAATTTTTTTCCGGACCGAAGTTATCTTTTTTGTTTTTTCATTCACCACACCAAAAAAATACTTTTCTGGTTTTCCGGACCGGCATGAAAGGTTTCTCCGATCCGAGGTGTTCTTTTTTGGTTTCTCGATCACCACACCAAAGTAAAACACTTTATTTTTTTATTTTGGGTTTCCTGTCATGCTGCTTCTGCACCAGGGCACAAAGTTGTCTGACCACTCAAGCCGGTATGACTCGTTTGAATATTCGTTATATCACTTGGGTGTCATGACTGGCAAAACCGACAACTGGTCCGGGGAAAAAAACTACCCGGTCTGGATAACTAGGAAAATTATGATATAGAATGTAAAAATACTTTGGTGTCATGACTTGAAAGACCGACAAACATTACATATAAATAAATACCGGTCCCACTTGATTGCTCAGGCCGGTATGGCCCGTTTGAATATTCGTTCAGATTTTTAATATCGCAAAGACAAATAGTCAATTAGACAAACAAACAAAAAAATACTTGACCGGCTTAACCGCTCTTCTCGGTCCACTCGCTATTATGGAGCCAAACAGCTTGGTTGTATGGTCTATTAATGAAAGTTATCACGATCAAAATATCGGTTGTATGTTCATAACTCATGTATTATATTTAGTGAAAGAATAGACCAATCTTCTCGCTTACCTAATATGATGTAGTATAAATTGAAAATATTATTTATGACTTTATAACTTTTTGATATCACTTCACAAAATTATAATAATATTAAATTGTGCCAATCACTAATTTGAAAGTCATTTACTGATTGATTATTAGTCAATCAACAATAAAACAAAACAAACGACCATTTTTCATAAATCAAAAATTACGACCATTTAACAAGTTTTTTAATAAATAACCGAAATTCTAAAAAATTAGTTAAAATATCATTTGTTATCTAAAATGGTTAATCATTTATCTGAATGGTTATAAGTACAATTGTTTTACTATCAATCACTGATTAATTTAACGTAACGACAAGCGATCTTATTGGTCATATCGGTCAGGCATATTTTTATCCGGACCGGTGTAATACTCTTTGTATTTTCGCTTACCACATCAAAGTATTACTTTGCTCTTTTTTTTTTTTTTTTTCCTGATCGGCATGACCAGTCAGGAAATATTTTCTCCGGACTGGGGTGTTCTCCTTTGTTTTTTTTGATCATCACACCTTTCGGGTTTTTCGAACCGGGATGATCGATCCAGAAAAATTTTCTCCGGATCAGGGTGTTCTTCTTTGTTTTTGTTTTTTTTTTTTTTATCACCACACCTTATTGGTTTTTTGGATCGGCATGACCGGCTTGAACGGTCGTGCCGGTCTAAAAAAAATTTCTCCGAACCGGGGTGTTCTCCTTTTATTTTTTTGATCACCAAACCTTCCTGGTTTTCTGGTCCGGCATGACCGGCTTAACCGGACATGCTGGTCCGGAAAAAATTTCTCCGGACCGGGATCATTTGCTTTGTTTTTTTTATCATCACACCTTTCTGGTTTTTCGGACCGTCATGACCAGCTTGAATGGTCATGTCGGTCTAGAAAATTTTTCTCTGGACCGAGGTGTTCTCCTTTATTTTTTTGATCACCAAACCTTTCTATTTTTCAGAACCGGCATGATCGACCTAACTGGAGATGTCGGTCCGGAAAAAATTTCTCCGGACCGGGGTGTTCTCCTTTGTTTTTTCGATCACCACACATTTCTGATTTTCCAGACCGACATGACCGGCTTGAACAGTCATGCCGGTTCGGAAAAATTTTCTTCGAACCAGGGTGTTCTCCTTTATTTTTTTTTATCACCACATCTTTCTGGTTTTCCGGACCGGCTTGAACGGTCATGCCGGTTCAGAAAAATTTTCTCCGGATCAAAGTGTTCTCCTTTGTTTTTTTGATCACCAAACCTTCCTAGTTTTCCGGACCGGCATGACCGGTTAGGCCGAACATGCCGGTCCGGAAAAAATTTATCTGGACCGGGGTGTTCTACTTTATTTTCTTGATCACCACACCTTTCTGATTTTTCAGACCGACATGACCGGCTTGAACGGTCATACCAGCCCGGAAAAATTTTCTCCGGACTGGTGTGTTTTCCTTTGTTTTTTTGATCACCAAACCTTCCTAGTTTTCCGGACCGGCATGACGTGCTTTAAACGGTAATGCTGGTCTGGAATGTTTCCTTTGTTTTTTCCGATCGCTATACCAAAACAAGTGCAAGTGTGCTCGCTGGTTTTCCGGACCGATCAGGCCGGTCCGGAAAACCAGCGAGTCCGGACCAACCTGACCGGGGCCGGTCAGGTCGGTTAAAAAAACCAACAAGTCCAGACCAGCGAGTCCGGACCGGCCTGACCGAGGCCGGTCAGGCCGGTCTTTAAAACCAACGAGTCCGGACCGGCCTGACCGGTCCCGGTCAGGTTGGTCCGAAAAACCAGCGAGTACAATGCTCGTTGGTTTTCCGTCCGGATCGACTTGACCGGTCCCAGTCAGGCTGGTCCGAAATACCAGCAAGTCCGGACCGATCTGGCATGTCCAGAAAACTACTGAGTGCAATGCTCGCTGGTTTTCCGTTCGGACCGGCCTGACCGGTCTGGTCCGGTCAGGCCTGTTCGGAAAACCAACGAGTGCAACTTGCTCGCTAGTTTTCCTATGTTTGTTTTTTTGAATTTTTTTTTTTATCAGTGGGGGGCGCTTTCTTTTTCGGTAAGGGAGCAGTGAGGGGGGTCTGGGTTTTTCGATGAGGAGCTTCAGTGGGGGGTTTCATTTTACTTCGGTAAGGGAGGGGGATGAGAGACAGAGAAAGGCAAAGGGAGGGGGGGTCTGGGTTTTTCGGTGAGGAGTTTCAATGGGGGGCTTCTTTTTTCTTCGACAAGGGAGGGGGATGAGAGAGAGTGAAGGCAAGGGGAGGGGAGGTAGGTATTGGACTGTCTTTTGACTTTCCTTTGCCGCCATAACTTCTGTGGTTTTGTTTTTTTTTTTTTGTTTTTTTGTTTTTTTTTTTTAAATTGAAGATAGTTGAAAGAGAAGCTTTGGTCTTTTTATTTAAAATTTGAATTAAAAAAATAAAAATAAAAAAGCAATTAGACCGGAAGTTATATTTGCAATGGTGGTTCATTTGTGGCTTAAATATGCAAAAGATCCGTTAGGGGGGGCCTGGGTCACACGGATATGGCTGGGGTGGGGAGAGGGGGGGAGGGCGGTCGTCTGAGTTGGGGGAGACCTAGATACCACGCGGGGGGGGGGGGGGGGGGGGGGGGCGCCTGGGTTTTGCGATCTGGCACGAGGTGGGGGGCACCTAGGTCCCACGGATCTGGCGCGGGTGGGAGTGGGGGGGGGGGGTTCGTTGACGGAGTTGAGGGTGACCTGAGTACCACCGAAGTTGAGCACTAGGTTCAGTTTGGGGGGGGGGGGGGGGGGGGCTCAGCTTTTCGACAGAGAAGACACCAGGGAGTGGGGCTAGATCTTGAGTTCAACGGTGAGGGGGTGAGGAGGCTGGGTTTTGAGTTTGGCGACGGGGAAGGCGCTTGTATTTTGGCTGCCCTTTGACTTAAATTGCCGGAAACTGGGATTTGTGGGGGAGAGAGAGAGAGGAGCCTCTCCCTTTTTTATTTTATTTTATATTATATTATTGGTATGAATAAGAATATTTTCATTTTTTTCATAATTAATTAGGCTCATGTGATGGGTCACATGATTCATTCTTATAAAAACTTAATAGATTTAGACGAAAAAGGTTAAGATTGCCAGCATTTGAGAGATTAAGGTCATCTCGGTCAAAATTAAAAAAAGCAGGGATCAAATTGTGACCTTATGAAGAGTTCAGGGACTATTTTGACAAATTACTCTTATTATTAAACTAGACAATTAAATAAATAATGCATGTGCACCACTAAATATAAGATATAACATTTTTTACACACACCTATTTTGGAAAAATTAAGCTGAGTAGTTTTTTTTAGTCATTTAATCTAATAAAAGACCCCTTTTTTTTTTATAGGAAAATGATCGTTTATCATTTTTCAGATTCGATCAATTAGTGATTCACTAATGATAAATCAATGATTGTTTATGAAAGTTGGTAATTGATTAATGGTTAATTAGTGATTGACTATAAAATTTAGTAATTTATGTTATGATTAATCAGTAATTGACCGTAAGTTAATCACTGATTAATTATTATGTACTTAATCAGTAATTGACTGTTTAAGACAATTAATTAACCATTTTAGAAAAAATGACTTTTTAACTAATTTTTAAAGACCTCGATCATTTATTAAAACACTTAAAAAAAAGTCTATTTAGCAATAAGTCCCTTTATTTTGTTCTAAAGTTACATTTTACCCTTTAAATTGGCTTCAACATGTTACACGTACATCTTTAATAAAAGTCTATCGTTATGTCGATTAGATCTCTTAGCAATAGAATGAGCTGTCCCGCATTTGATAACCAAAAAGTGTACAAATTTCTAGTATTTCTTTAAATTCATTTTAGAAATAAGTTTAAATATGAAGTATCCAACTAAACAATTTGTTTTTTTATGTAGTATTTGTCAAGATATTATCCTTAGTGAAGGTAATTGTTAATGTATCATATGTTTGTTTTTTAGCCTTTTTTAACTGTTAACCCATAAATTGAATATTGTTGATTTATCCAATTTAGTAAGTAGTCTTGATGAATATGCAATGACATCTGAATATTAATTTGTGGTTGATGATATATTAATATATCAAATAAACTGTCTCGATTTTGTAATTCTGAACTAGACTCTATTTGAGAATTATAAGGAGTATTATAACCGTATGATATTTGCTCGGTTCATAAGCTCATGAAATCAAAACTCAAGATAATTGGATTCTCATCAGTTTGACTCATTTGACTCACACTATGTTTTCTTATATATGTTTTCCAATTTCCCAATATCCTCATTATTGTCCTATAATCATGGTCTTCATCTTACATTTTATTGACATTTTAACAAGAAATGAAATGTGCGACTATTCATGTCGAGACTTCAAAACAAGAATAACATCGTGAAAATGACGATGTCGTGGACATATTCATCAACGCAGAACTACAAAATCTTTTTCAGTGGGGTACAATAAAAAATAAAAATAAAACTAGAAATAATGTTATGTAAAATGAAAACGTAATTTTATCATATATTTCAATTATTTAATGAAGACAAAATTATAAATTTTCTTATAAAATAAAGATTTAAACGATATTAAATATCGACATATTTCAATTAAAAATAGAATCACAAATGGTTCTTTTTTTTTTTTTTTTTTTTTTTTTTTTTTGGGCAAAGTGGAGGCACAGATTTTTTTTATTTTACTTTATCTTATTTTAATTTTTGGGTACACTTGGCTCAAAAATCAAAATTTTAAGATTGAGATAGGGTACTTGTCCGCATTCAAAGCAAGATGACACCGTCGCAGCTAAATAAGAAGTAATATATGCATAATAAAAGAACAGAAGAACGAACAAAATTTCGTTTACCCCAGAAATAGCAATCTAATTTGTGCTAATTTAACTCTTTCTCATTTGTAAATGGATTAATTAACATAACGAACTGATATAGCATATGTCGTATACTCGATGATTTTTTTCTTCTTTTTTCTTTTTCCTTTTTTCTTTTTTCTTTTTAGGGGAGTGCACTCAATGGTTTAAATTACCTACTTATATTTCTATATCTACACACACACACACACACATCAACGATAAGTGTTTGATTGAAGGTAACATGAGAGTTTGTTCCAAACAAGTCTATTAACACGTCATGTTTGAGTTTATGAGGAAAACCTAAAAGATGTTGGGACTAAAAAAAAGTACGCCAAATAAAATTGAGCTCTACAAATCGCGTGCCAATATAATTTAAAGCTGTCTCAATTATGCAAATGGAGTTGGTATAAAAATCGCTTATAAGAAACCTTCTAAAAAAATTGATAATAAAAATAAAAATTAAGAACTTCTGTCACTACTGGGGTACCAACAGGTGACATAATTGATCTTCCTTAGCAAAAGAAAAGAAAAAAAGAAAAAACATGCTAGACAAATTGCTTTTTTCCCTTCTCAACCCATATTTGCCTTTTTTTTTTAATTAAAAAAAGGTACATAGAGCCAATGAGTGAAAAATATATATATATATATATATATCTTGCGGTTTTTTTTTTTTTTTTTCCTCCTATAGTTCTTGTCCTTATTATTATGATGGTTATGTTATTATATTTTATTTTATTTTATTTTTATCGGATTATCTACTCTTTTTATATCCTACATCACCAACTATCAAGTTGGGACTCCTTTATCAAAAAAAAAAAGTTGGGACTCAGCTCCAAGAAAACAAAACGTAAACTAAATTTACATGTGTCATTGACCAAGAAATAGGCAAAGCAAACTTTGTTTTTACTATGGACACAAATAATAGCTTTACATATAGACCAATTTCTAAACATGTCCACAAAAAGGCCAGCACGCTTTTCAATATTAATGATGTACAACCAACTCATATAAACATAATCTCACCCCATACATTGAGAAACCCTTTTCTTTTCGCCCTACTCATAAATAATACACACCTTTAAGTAATAATATCAACACTTCTTTGGATATCAAACTTAATCTACAGCTAAAATGGCACAATGGAATTTCAGTGACTGCTTCTTACTTGGGTAGTTGACTCTGTGGCTGATGACCGTGTGGTTTGCTTTGGGACGCTGCAGACATTACACGCAGGCGTCTTGCAATCTCCGTGAAAGACGGACGGACGACTGGATCAGGAGCCCAACACTGTTCCATTAGCAATCGCCATTCAGCATCGCAGTAGCTTGGCACGGGTGGCCTCAAAGTGTTGTTTACAATACCTCCTGCAAGTTAGGAATCATCACATACTAGTATTAAGAACATATCTTTTTCTACAAACTCACTTTGCTCTCGACAAATCGGATGATTCTTCCATATATCAATAAGTTTAACCAAAAGCATCGTGGCAAAGCAGGTATTTGTTGGATGATTCCTCGCTCTAGATTATTTTGTGAATGGATACAGAGAGTGCAGTGCTTGCCATGTTTTAGGTTCTTAAGTTGGAAAGAGATGATAAGAATTTTGAAAATTACTTTCAAGACAAGCTCTCTTAATGAACCAAGTGCTTACTACTTTGTGAGCTTCAACATCTTATTTAGGAGTTCGAAACACTCCTCTCACTTGAGCTGCAAGGATGTCGTGTTGAGTGTTGGCTTTAGTTTCTCAAGGGTTGGGGGGTTTCCGAGTTTTCTGCAGGTTTCGTTTCTTTTTTTCTTTCTTATCCTCTTTTTTTTTTTTTTTTTTTTTTTTTTTTTTTCCCCAAATAGTTTTCATCTTACTTTCGGAAGTCTGTTAATCCTCCTTTTCTTATGAACTCCTTTCTATTTCATAACTTCTGATTTGCTAACCAAAAGAATTGTAAAAGACTAGAATTACACCTGCTTTTGTAACTTCAAGATTCATAACATATTATGGACATGTGAAGGAGATCTAACTCAACTTCATATAAAGTTTTGATCTTTTTCAGATGAGGGTTTGCTAAAGAATTTGCAAAATAGTGTTAATCACTTGAGAGATACTGAAAGTCTGGAATATATCTTATGCGTAGATCCACATCAAAGTAAAAAGAAATCAAGTAACTAGTTTAAACTTTAAAATCACACCTATAATTGCTCCATAGTGCATATTGGCATAAGGCTCCTCTCCGGTAAGAATCTCCCATAAAACAATACCAAACGAGAACACGTCAACCTGAAAACAATTTTAAAAACAAAAGGAAAGATAGTTGTCAAACTCCGGACCAAAAGATATGTGGCATTAAAACAAACTGAAACTCGTGTAAAATTATTGTTGAAAAAGAAAAACCTTGTTCTTAAGTTTGTTGCATATATTTCCACTCTTTAGTAACAATTCGTTGACTGCTAATTAAATTTAGTTAAAGTAAACTGGGTATAGTTGAAATCATTTGTCATTCAAATTATCGAAATTCAAAAACTTGTAGCTTAGTATATCATCTTTTACTATGCAACTAGTAGTATTGTTACAAATATCTTTGTACCCACCAACCACCAGCCTCATTGATGGAGGTGTTACTGATAATATACAAACTCCGTTTTAGACATTTCTGCCACATCACCACTACTACTTATTAACGTCACTATCATCGTTATCATCATTCCCCGACTTTACCAATAGTAGGAGTGCCCTCAAAATACTAGTCATAGCATCACCACATCACCCCCTTCCATTATATAGCAGATCTGAGACCTCATCTCATGCCACCATTTATTTTTTCATTGTACCATTTTTCTCATTTTTATAGTTCTACAAGAAAAGAAATAGTATTTCTACACCACGAAAACTGGATTTATTTCAGCACTACATTCTTCATTCTACAAATACCAACTCGTTTACGTGCCTAGATCTTCTTTAGTGAACTTCGAGTTTTATAAAAAACAGAACCTAATTCTAATGTATGTACTATAGAGAGAGAGAGAGAGAGGAGGAGGAGAGGGGGGGGGGGGGGGGGGGGGGGACAATAAATTGATAACCTAATTATTATTTTTAAAATTTATTTTTGGTTCTAGAGTTTAATTTAACTAATCGTCCTTCATACAGATTTCAGAATGGACCCATGACATGTTTTGATTTAACAAAAGTGTAAGTTCTCAGTTTTCTGGAACTTTCTCGTATAATTAAATAAATCGCTGTTTACCTTTTCAGAAACCTTGCTACTGCTACCGTTCAGCAGTTCGGGCGCCATCCATGGAAGGGTTCCCCTCACACCACCAGTGACTAGGGTATTTCTTTTGATTTTTGACAAACCAAAGTCACCTACCTAAGAAACGTAAAGCATTTTACTCGCACTTGGTTTACATATGACGTCATTTACTGCTTGCTAAAAAGAAATGAGATGACACAATTGCAGCCAAAAAGTTAAAAGTACCTTGCAAATAGGCCGTAAAGGATCCTTCAAGTTGACAAGCAAGTTGTCGCATTTTAAATCAAAATGTACTATATTCTTCGAATGCAAATATTCCATTCCAAATGCTGCATCCATGGCAATGATGAGTCGTTTACGGCGATCTAGATGCCTGGTAAAACACAAAATGCAGAGAAGATTAAGAAGACTGGATCCAGTTGTCAGGTAAACTAGATACATAGCACATCTGATGAAGATAATACCTCTCTTTGCTAAGTAAAACATGCCTAAGAGATCCATTCACCATGAACTCAGTCACAGTAGCTAGAGTCCCTCCAGGTCCATCCTGAACTACGCCATAAAATGCCACCACATTTGGATGGTGGAGCTTAGAAAGAATCTCAGCTTCACGCCAGAACTCTAGTGTCTGGGAAGTCAAACACCAGTTACCAACATAAATTTAGAGAGAGAAAGAAAGCAAGATTAGCCTCCCAAAATGAGCAGAAAATTACCATAAAGTCAAAACAATACACCTAAAGATTATTACCATCGGTTTACTTCAGTTATTAATTATGAAGCAGATAATGATGCACTAAACTCACCAATCTCTCTTGCTCTGATGATCGGCCGGTAAAACAGCTCTTTTTAATTCGTTTTATGGCGACATCCGTTCCCCTCCATTTTCCATGATAAACAGTCCCAAAAGTACCAGAACCTAACTCCCTTAGCTCTTCAAGATCTTCGTTCTTGATAAGCTGTGTAACCACAGATAGAAAATAAATTAATTTGGAATTTTAAAACTGAAAATAACATCCACCGAGTATATTCCAGAAAAATAAGCAAAATAGAAAAAGAAGAGAAAATTGGGAGTAAAGAAAATGCAGACATTTGGATGTGACTTATAATGACAAACACTTTACATACACAATGAGATGACATCAACAATGAAAAACTATTAGAGAAGTTTAATCTAACTATTTAATGGATGCTTTTGTTGGAGAGAGATTCTCTCCTTTCTATCAAAACCATCAAGATGTAGATTTGTTTAGAAGTAGAGTTTGGTTCTGGGATTCCTGATGAGTGGCTGAAGAGTTTATGAATCTTCCTTGTTTTGAAAAGTCCAAATTGGGAGAATTTGGTTTCTCTTGTCCATTAGATCGTTCTCTCTTGCTTGTAACTTGCTGTTCTTCCCAATAAAATTCTCAGTTCATTTAAAAAATAAATAAAAATAAAAATAAAAGATGAAGAAGAAGAAGAGGAAGAGGACGAGGATGAGGATTGTAAAAATGGTGGTGGTATTAGTGAAATTTAGCAGGGGAATGAAGCTAAATATAAATAAGCAAACTGGTGGTGAAATGAGACTATTTTCTCCATGTCACACATTGCACGACTATAAAGAAGTAAACTGCAAGGATCGTACCTGCAAGGTACTAATATCAAAATCTCCAAGAGAAAGATCAACAAGAGCAACAGCTGTGTTCTGAATATCAAGCCTCCCATCCTGTAGGGTGATAATATAACTTGTGGTCAGAGGTAAAGAATGTGGCGGAGATGCTAATTACTTACTAGAAAGACAACGGATGGAATACCCCGTATTCTGATTCCAGGATAACTGGGTTCACTGTATCTAACTGCTCACTCTCCTTGTCCTTGAGTTGCAAAGAATTGTAATCAGACTGTAAATTCATTGTGCTGGGACCAGTGATATTAGTTGATATTTGATGAACATCCTCAACGAAGTTCATATTGGAGGCAATGTGACCCAAAGCACCTCCATCAGATTTCAGAGGGGGGTGGCTATAATCTAGGGGAGCTCCTTCCTGAATGTTCGCCAGCACAGAAGTGTAACCTAGATGATCCTGGTCCATAAGAGAAACGTCTTTTCTTTCAAATTCATCCTGAGCCAACTTTCTGAAGTATGACCAACTCTTAGGCTCATGATTCTCCATGTTGAAGCTCACACCAGTCCCATCACCAGGCAGTGGACTTATGCCGGAGAGGTTCTGAGAGATTCTAGCTCTCAAGAATATGTCCGACAGAAAATCACGTGGAAAACGGTCATTAATGTCAATAAGAATGTCTCCTTGTTCAGAAGGGCTAACACCAGCAGCAGACTCTCCTCGAGCAACACCTGCCCCAGAGTTTTCTGCCCAAGCCATGGGTTGTGCCTGGCTCTTGGTATTATTAGCATACTCCTTATCAGTTGCAATTTCCTTCCACTCAAACTCCGGTGAACTTAGAGCAGAGCCCTCCTTGTTCTTCTCAACTCCTTGACTTGCTATTTGATGATTCAGCCCGGTTGCTTCCTTATCACTAATGGAGAGATCTTTGGAGTTATCTTTGACCCAGTCCATTTCATAGTCCTCCCCGGAGTTGGCCACTACATGCCTTAAGTCAGGCTTCTGTAAACTTGAGTCACACACCTCCTCAAAAATAGCTGAATTCATCTTACTTATGTTTTCGGCAAACTCCTTGTACTTTCCCAATTGTGCGAGTCCTTCCTCAAATGTTTGAGGATTTTTGAGCTGTGGTTTTGAAGATAAAGATGACTTCTCAGAATGCATAACAACATTCTCATCATGCGATTTGTCAACTGGATTTAGCATTGGTTGCGAGTGCTCGGAAAGTGCCTGTGTTTTCAGAAACTGAGAACCAAAAGAATCATCTGATTTTGACAAGCGGTTGAGTCCTGCCTGCTCTCTAGGAAGTCGTTCAGAATTAAAGATCGGTTGAGGAACCACAGGTGGTTCAAGGCAGCTGAAGTCAGCAGGATCTGTCTCAAAACAACCATATCCAGCTGTAAATGGTACATTAGATGCGTAAGGTTGATCATCCAGATCATTCTTTTTCCCCTCACTTACATTTTCAGGAGAGGTTGAATTTTGCAGAGGTTCCGGGAGCTTCTTGTTGCTTTTCGTACCAATTAAAGGTGGCCCAACATCTGCTGCTGAATTGGAAAATGAAGGTGAATGAGAAGAAAAAGCCTGCTCATTTTCCATGGCCCAACTTGTATCATTTTCATTTATCTTTTGGAGCGAGCTCTCTCTCTTCATTACCACCTCCTTTAATGGAACTTCTTTTTCCAGAGATCGAAATTTCTCAGGTTCATTCGTCTTCTGAGCCAAGCCAACTCCTTTCAGTTTCATCTCTTTCGTAGATGCCTCAGGATCATGAGGATGGAAGCCTCCGTAGAGCTGCTGTTCAGCCAAAACTCCTTGTTGAGTCACATGCCCATGAACGGGAATTGGAGCTAAACTTTCTCCGGCAGTCGCATAGTTAGAAGAACGAATACTGTAATTGTATTGCAGTGGTGTAGATGATAGATGCTGGCTAGCTTCTCCCTGATGTGTGTTAAGTCCCCAATAACCCTGCGCGTTAGATTCAGAAGTACTGGCTGAAGTAGGAAGCGCTGTCCGAGAAGATTGACGAGTTGATGAAGGCGCATTCACAGTTGAAGCAGCAACACTAACACCAGCTAATTCAACCGAAGGTTGCTCCCTTTCAACATTTAGACTGAGTAGCTCATCCAAATTGTTACCGGAGGTGCTTGCTATGCCAAATGAGTTCTTTCTTGAACCTAGGTCCATACCATTCACAGCAACTACGTACTGGACCTCGGAATCACCCTCCATGCTTCCTAGACCAAGCTGAACATCCTCCAAATCACCACTAGAAAAAAGGAATATCCGAGGTCTCTGTGATCCCCCATCCTGAAGGACGTTACATTCCTCCATCATGTTCTGCAGATCCTCGTCGCAAGAAACGGAAACCAGTGAATCGAGATCCTCACCTGGAAGCTGATATTTTATTGTATGTGTCTGGCTGTATATGGTTAATGTCTTCTGCATAAGTTCCTGCCAAGAAATATCCTTGCTTATCCGTATAATGCGGGTTTCACCTCCAACATATCTAAGCCTTCCATCACTTGGACGAGGCAAAATTTTACCACCAAAGCTGCAAAGGAACTTCACCTTTGTGGATGAGCCCTGAGATGCTCCTGAAGAGACATAATCATGAAGTCCGTGACCGATATCATTCCTTGATGAGCTTTGTGGTATCGATCGTACGGAATCATGGTGACTCTTCTCTTCATGTGCAAAAGATCCCTTCCTTTCAAAATCCGGGACTCGTGACTTTTCCACAGAGTTAATCATGGAGATATCAGACCCACTTTCAGAACCCGTATGGCTAATTCCCAGTAAGCCTTTTATATCCATATAAGTAGGAGCATTATTGGGGTCAACAAAAGCATTCGGAATGAAATGCTGCCTTGGAATCACCCTTTCTCGCATAAACTCGAGAGAGAATTCCTCGCCAGTCTGAATGGAGTAGTTCAGCCCAGGTCTAGCTCCAACAGACATATTGTAACCTGGGGGACGCAAGTTAGTATTGATATTACTTGACGGATCCTGAAAAAATCTTTGATTTGTGGACCCAAGTCCCTCATTTCTTGATTCAACATTGTTGTAGCGAACCGGTTCATAGTTCTTCTGTTGATCCATGGCACCTTTTCCCAGATTCCTCTCCATTTAACTTCAACTTGAGTCACATGGACAAGCATCTTAGCTGAAATGCCAAGGTCGTGAACAATAAACTTCAATGGCACAGGACCTTCTTTCCATGGAGATATTTGAATCCTCACCAGAATAACCTGCACATATATGCTTAGTTCAGACACCAATGTAATAACGTATATAAAACTGAGCTAAAGAGATTTTAAGGAACCCGCATCCGAAACGCACACACATCCACACCACCAAAAAAAAAAAAAAAAAGAGCAATCAACTATGTGAAACTTCCATTTCACTTCAAACAATGTTAGAAACCCACAGATTTCAACTTCTCACAAACGCTAAATTGCTTCCAGAAAAAAAAGAAAAAAAAAGAAAAAAAAAAACATTTACAAAAATTTATAAGCAAAAATTGCCAATATTAGCTCTGAACCAGAGAAAAATCAAGCAAAAGAAGGAAACAAAGAAAGGAAAAAGCTCAATATGTGGTATTAGAATTTCAGAAAAAACATAAAACAAAAGTGGGTGTGTTAGATAAGAAGCAACAGAAGAATAGTATGTGAAATAAGCACGCACACACACACCAAGGCATTAAAGTGTAAAAATTACAAATATAGTGTTTGGTTAAAAGTGTTAAAAAGAAATTTGTGCAAATATCAATGCAGTTTTTAAGTTATTTTAAGAAGCTGAATCTTGTAGGTTTACGGTTCTGCTTCCAACTTTTATTATTATTTTTTTTTTGGTTATAATTAAAAAACTCCTTTTATTGGTTAGTGAATCAATTACAAGGAAAAAAGTAGAGTTTCTATTAAAGCACAACAATCCCAAACTCAAACTGGGCTTATAAGTTTAAAATCAGAAGTTTAGTCATGGGAATAAATAGGCTCAAAAAGGTTTTTGGTTCCATGAAAGATTCTCATACAAAGTAGAAAAACTCTAATTAAAAACCCATTTCTCACACTTTACTGTTTACATCTCACAGAAGTAACTAAAGAATCTCGTTCACCCCAGAATTGAGTTAAACTAAAATTTCAAACTTTGAAGGATATCATATCAGCAATTTAAACATGAATTTAAAAAAATATAAAATAAAAAAAATTGATCATATTAAGGAAATGATTGAAATTTTTAGAAGCTTAAAAACACTTAACACTGTTTTTGTTTCTTGGGAAAGTTTTACTAAGAAACAAACGCTCGTAAAACAAACAGAAAAAACGAAATGAACCACAGCTTTTCCGAAACCCTGTTTGCTCTGTAATGAACTGATTAAACTCAATTTCTGAGAAAATAAAACTGAACAAAACTCTCAATTCAATTCCATAAATCCATAACAAGAGCATAAATTCTGCTTGATTTCAGAAAGTAAATCCAGAATCTAACTATTGAAACATCGAAATTAAGAATCAGAGTGAACAAAAGAACAAATTCAAACAAAGAAGAGTCACGATTGATTCTTCTTCCTTTTTTTTTTTAGAAAAATAAAAGTTTAATTGATCTGATTTTTGTTTTTTTATCTAATTCAGTTATCATCAAAAATTGGATTAGATCTCCAATAGAGAAATAGAGAGAGAGAGAGAAAGACTAGAGAGAGAGAGAGAGAGAGAGAGAGAGAGAGGGTAGAGAAAGATCAGAACCTGGAAGGTGGGTGGGTGAGCTGGCGTTGGTGGGTCGAACTGAAGTCCGAAGCCTGAAGCCTGAAAGCCTTGAACTGAAGACGAGACGCTGAGCAGAAGCAGGGGTTTTATTTTTTTATTTTTATTTTTATTTTTTGTTTTTGTTTTTGTTTTTGTTTTTAACAGAGAGCAGAAGCAGGGTTATTGCCTATTGGGGAGTTCGCTTTTGTATTTAACACCGAAATAGATTTTTTTTTTTTTTAATAAAAATTTTTTTAAAATTTTTTTTTAAATTTGATGACGGGGGATTCAAATTCTAATATCATGACGGAGTTAAATTATACATACAATCACAATAATATTTTTTTATATATTAGTAAATCTTAAAAAAAAAAGACTAAATTTTTTTTTTAAAAGACAAACTAAACTAGGAAAAAAAAAAAAAAAAAGATCAAACAACAAGAAAAGTAATCCAAGAGAAATTGTTTTGATTTTCTTTATTTAAAACTCGTGTGCTTTCATTTTATTCCTCAAAGTATCAAGCTGTATTAGTTTTTTCCTCACGGACCTCAAACTTTTGTCTACTTCTTTGATAAAACAAATTCATTAAAATTTCCATGTTTGCATTAGTTTTTTTTTTCCCCACTGAAAAATATAAAAGAAATTTATAAAAATTAATATATTAGTAAATCTACCAACAAAAGATAAAACAAGTAGTCAGGATAATATACAGTATGACTCAGCACATTTTTTATTGTGCATAATAAGGATGACAATAGGATAGGACGGGGACATGAATTGCTTCCCATCCCCATCCTCAACCCTAATCACGCTCATATCCATCACTATCCTCGCATAAAAAGGGGTGAGGCTGAAGCTGGGATTCCATATTGGAGGAGCGTTTCCCATACACATCTATCCCTTGTTAATATAAATAAACATTTTAAAAATTACATAACTTTTATTAAAACATTACAAAACTTTAACAAAGAATTAATAACGCATGCGAATGAGTAAAAGTCCAATAAGACTATTACTTAAAAAGTAATTTTTTATTTCCCACTTTTTTGAGTAAAAAAGATGTTGTTAAACATTCTAATTAGAATACACATGTATATGGCTAATATCTCTCTTTCAATACGAAAAAAGTTGTAGTTTTTGGCCGGAGCTTTGGCACCGTCTCCGGACACATCATCGGGCTTCCGACCCTGTAGTGTAGTCCCCGGACTCATCTTGACGTCGGCTTTCTCATGATGGTGGCTATGTGTGGAGCGACTCATCCATTGGAGCGGATCTAATCTGTATTAGAAGTGGGTTGTCCTTCTAGGGTGGCTCCGCTGAGATCTAGCTTCCATTCAACAGCTGATGGCTTTCTATCGGTGGATCTTTCTTTTGTTTTATTGTAATAAGGGCGTTGATGTTTCTGTTCCTTTGGTGTGTGTGTTTTTTTTTTTTTTTTTAATTATTTACTCTAGTGTTTTTGCTTTGGTAATAATGGAGACAACGTCCTCCGCTTGTGTCTCCTATCTGTTTGTTATCAGATGCGTGGTGTGAGTACCTCCGTTATGTGGGGATTGATCTCGGTTGACTAAGCTAGTCCACCAACTGTTTTGGTGTTGTTTAATGTGCAATGGTCAAGCTCGAAGTTTATGTACCGAGCGGGTCTTCCCTCATTTGAGTTCCAGAACTTTTATTCATCTTTGTGCTATTTTGGTTTTTACTGATGGATCCGGTCTTTGATTCGGGGTTAAATTCCTTTGTATATGAGGGCATTTGTGTCTTATATGTTTTATTTCTTGTAAAATGAAATTTCCCTTTTCAAATATATATATATATATGGCTAATATAAAAAATTAAAAATATGGGAAAGGTATGTTGGACGGCGGCTGAACATCAGGTGGTACAATCTGAGAGAGAGATCGAGTGTTGCAACTAGAGAAAGAACCAGAGAGAATGTGTGTGCTGCAAACAGACAGAGAGAGAGAGAGAGAGAGAGAGTGCTGCAACCATGCACAGTGCAGAGACCTCTCCCTGCAAAACGATGGAGCTCAAATGGATCAGAACAACTCCCAAAATCACCATAGCCAAGCCATTCTCATTACCACCACCACCATTATCACACAACAACAACCTTTTCTCAACTCCCACGTACATCTCCACAAAGCCTTCCTACATCAACCCCGACGACCTCCGCCACCTCAACTAGACTTACAATCTCTCCGGCCACTGCCTCCCCACCCTCGATGAAGCCTCCACCGCCACCGAGCATCCGGTGGTACAACCTGCAACTCTCTCTCTCGAAGTTGTATCCTGGCCTACCTTCTCTCTTTCTCGCTCTCCCTCTCATCAACGATGAAAATATTGACAACCAGAAATTATTCATAAATGGGAACCCTCAATACAAGTACAGCTGATAAATATATTTCTTATCCGAGTATCCATGAAATGCCGATACTTTCCTGACAATATCCGTAACGAATCAACATCTATTTTCTTTCACAATTTTACCGGATTATCCGAATACATACGGATATTTATACAAATATATCCGTTAATATATCCGTTAACGAATCAACATCATTGCCTCTCATCATCGCCCTCCATTTTTGTACCCAATGGCCCCAAGTGAGCTGTCGTTCGTGTCCGCCAATAAAAGGGATGACGGACAACAAACTCCTCGTAAAAATATATCATATTTACATATATCGGAGTGGAGGCAGTGCGGGGGATGCTTCCTCCATCACCGTCCCGCTTTTAGATAATGAGCACAACATGGACAGCGTCCAAAGTAAATGCTTTTTCATTTTTTTTTTTTTTGAAGGAAAAGGTACTGATAAATTGTAAGTAAAGAAAAATGAAAAGGCCACATGACATTGCGATTATAAATAATAATAATAATAATAATAATAATAATAAAATAAAAAACAAAACAAAAATGGATTTACCATAGAATATTGCGATATAATTTTTTTGATTAAGCAATAGAAAATTGTGAAGTCAAAAGCCAACTCCAAAAATATTCCCAGAAAAGATCCCAAGTACCTCATAAACACCAAGAATAATGTCAGAGAATATGTAATCGATAAGAAAAAAAAACATAATTTAAAAGAAAAACTGTACATCTTAAATTACCACAAAAACATCAACAGCCTATTAACATCTTTCCGATTTAAGACAACAATAGAGAAAGAAATAGTCTAGAGACTGTTGGGAGAAGCCCAAAATTGTTCTCTATGAATAAGAAAATTTGTATCATGTTCCTTAACAAAAGGCTTAATTGGTGAAAGGAAAAACAGATTAACAATAACAAAATATAACAACAGATCAACAAACTATTTGGCAATTGCTGACTCAACAATTTATTGTATGCATAAACGTTTCTTGACCATTCGGGTAGACAAGACGATCGGCACAGCTAATTTGTGCCCGCAAGCCTTCTCTATCACTTCCAAATGAAGCCTCCATGACACCGCATTCACTTAGCTGAGAAGCTGATTGAATCGCATCCGGTATGCAACTTGGTGGTAGATAAGACACCCAAATCAAATCAAAACTTGCATGCCAATGTTACCGTTTCAATTTTTCCGCGGCGGTTTGATATTGATGGTCATAGCCTAGGTTACCTCCCTTTGTAATATATCCAAATGGCAAACTGAGTTAGCAGCAATCCAATTTTCGTTCTATCAGATCGGTAGTTGTATGTTCTTTGAAGGGGCACTACAAATGAATGTTTGATCTTCAAACCATTGCCGAATTTCATTACAGGGAGGGAAACGTGAACCGTTCATCGAGTCTTCATCAAACTCCGGCACGATACAAAGAAAGCGTGGAGAGTTGATATGCAACAGAGACAAAAACATGGAAAGGTAATACATGTATGAGAGAATTGATTCATCATTAGCTTCTACATATTGATTGATGATACCAATCTTATCTACCCAACCAAGTTATTTTAAATTGGAAGCCATTTAACACAGGAAAAGGGTATGCAGAGAGCTATGCCAGATTCCGAAGTGACATAGCATCATGCAGTTTTCCATTATTTTATTAGTTTACTACTACATGACTAGTTTGTGATTTTGCTGTTAGTATATGATGTTACCTTGGTTGTGAGAGTGTGTATTGCTGTTAGTTTATAGTGACTATGTACAACATAATAATGTGAAAACGTACAACCTAAGGGTATCATGATGATATATTCTGTTTTTAAAAAATAAAATAAAATATACTGCAGAAAATGGAAAGCTAACTTGAAATACCAATAATTGCGTTGAGAGTATATTACCGGGATTTCTGCGATGGCCACAAGGAAGGGTAGTATCAACAGTTCCTTGCCGGTATACTCGAGGTAATCCATCACTATACTCAAAACGTATTTTTACTTTTAAGGAAAAAGTTTCGGTTTGATTCTCCCAAAACTCCCTTCTAGCTTACTCTTTTTCGGTAATCAAAACTTTTTTTTTTCCTTTGAGATTTCTATGTTTCCTTTTTTTTTTTTTTTTTTTGGGTCAAACTGTTATGTAATTTAATTTTTTTTTTCCACTAACAATACATATTTAGATAAGAAAACAAAGAGGGTGCTAAAAGGGCACTAATCTTGTCAAAATGTCTAGATACACCCGTTGTTCTCACAGTTTATTCAGGAAAAAAAAAAGTCTAAAAGCCCTACTATTTTCAATACAAATGACGTATTTGATAATAAAAGTACAAGACGACATGTTTTTCTACGTTGTGTTTTATTTTATACTTTACATGTCATTTATTTCAAACATCTTTTTTTTTTTTTTTTTTTTTTTTTTTGAAGTTGCTACTTTTTAATTACGAATTCTAAGCTTTGTAGTCATAAAAATTAAATTTAAAATAATGGTAGTGTTCTCATCGTAAATTGAAAATCAATACGTAATCTAATAAACAATCGAATGTCAAAATTGTAGCATATCTTAAATTTGACATTAGGAGTATTATAATACTGAAAATAATTATGTTTTACCAAAATGATAAGGCACCGTTTGGGGAAATTTTTTCAAACGATGGAACACCGTCTAGTTTGTAAATAAAAGTTTGAGGGAAAATCCAACAGTCCATTTAAAAAATGTGCTATTTCATAATTTTTTTAATATAAAAATCAACAAAACATGTATCTCAAAACATCTTTTTTTTCCAATTATTCTTTCACTAAATACAGAACTCCAAAGTAACTTTTTTTCCAAAAGTTTCCATCCCAAACTCACATTACCAAAAAGAGAAAGCACATGAATGACATAAATTTAAATACCATTGTATCAATATGACATAAAAAATTAACACTAGACTAATATGACAAAAAATTAAATTAAAGTTAACAAAAATTTGTGTCGTGTTGGCTAAGAGTGGGAAATTTGTGTCAAGTTGATTAATAGATTTTTAAAAAAAAAAAAAAAAAAAAAAAGAGTAGTTATTTAAGTAATTTTCTCTTTTCAAACTCATCTCAACTTTAAAAATTCTAATGGCAAAATACCGCCTCCAAAAGTTCCCCCAAATGAGCCCTAAATTTGAGTATAATTATGGGATGCCACGAAAATGAGATGTGGATAGATATTTGCTACAACTAAAAAACTCTTACAAAAAATAGCAGCTATAGTGCCATCAGAGCTGTCGTAATATGATGTCATGGTCCCAATGTCACGACTGTGGCTGCGGAGATTTGAGGCTCGCGCTGGTGTTGGCGACAACTAACTGCTCCGACTTCCTCACTGTCGTCGCAGCTGGTATCTGCTTGTGTGGAGGAGTTTCGCCGCGGCTCGTGGACGCTGGTGGAGGTTCATTCTAGTGGCCGCAACTTTAATTAATTCAAGTTTGTTCTTTTACTGTTGGACTTGTGTTTCCGTGCTCTTAATGGAATTTGGAATTTTTCTTTTGTGGTAGTGCTTCGGCTTTCTTTGTGACGCAGACATTACCCGGCTTGTCGAGGGATCAACTCTACTTGCTCTCTGGTGGCAAATCTGTTTATTTTGGTCAGACTTCTGAGGCATATGAGGCAAGAATAAAGCCAAGAAAGTACCAAACTTTCTCGCCACATAGAGGATCAGGAGAGAGAGAGAATGAGAGAATTAGGGAAGAAGGAAAAATATACAAGATCATGTGAAATTCTGAATTTTTTTTTTAATTTCAATTTTGTGATTAAATGGTTAAGGATTTTTTTTTTTTTTTTTTTTTCCGATTCTAGGGATATTTGGTAAAATCTGGTGTTTGTTTAAGTATTTCGGTAACGGAACCCAAAAAATCTTGCAAGATCAGAAGTTTCCGGTTACCAAGTTTCTAGTTAGTAACCCATTGGTTACCAACTGATTACCCACCGATGGACGTTACCAACTAGTAACCAATTAGTTACTTGCCTGCGGTCAATAACCAATTTTTGAAAAAGTTCCATGATATAGAAAATAGTATAAAATTTTAAATTATCTTCAAGAAAAAATATATTAAATGGATCTTGTCTTTTTCGTATTGTCTTATAATCATTTTGATACAAGAATCATCTTATTTTGAATTAAAATGAAAAAAAAAAATACTTTTAAAATTTAAGTTTTATGAAAATTACAGAAAAAAAAAAGTTTAATATAGAGTTGGGAGTTTTTGATTCAGAATGTATTTTGCCATCTGGAAACGTTGCTGCAAACAGGCTGCATTAGAGATACTCTTGTCTTCTAGCCAACATGTACTTGTTGTGTGGGCTTCAAAAGGCCTGACAAAGCCTGGGTTTACTGTATTTTTGGGCTTCCATAATATCCTACCACATGACTGTCCTAAATAATCTTCCTTGAAATGGACGACGAAAGGGAAAGAAGTGATATATTGAAAAGGAATCCTCGTTCAATTATGGAGGGAAAAAAGTTTATCCTCAATTTATCTTCGAATAAAAAAGTGGTATTTGTTGTTCTCAGATAAGGTAATTTATGTTTAGTCTTCGGTTTATAGGTCAAATTTGATTTGAGCTCATGACTTTTAAAATATCTCAAAACAAGCTCTCAAGTTTTTGAAGTAATACCAACTTAGTCGTATTATTCGTCCGACTGTCACAATATCGATAGAAAAATAGTGTCCTGACATGTAAAATTACAAAAATAACCTACTTAAAACAACAGATGGTTTGTACATCTCTTTTTCCATCATGATTTTAATGGTCGGATAGATATAAGTTACTAATTTGAGATTAGTGGATAGATCAATGCCTAAATTCTAGAATATTTTAAAAGTTTAGAGACTAAAATGAGAGTTGATTATAATTCGGAAACCAAAAAGAAATTAATCCTTTGATTAATTTTTAATTCTAACAAAGAAACCACCAAACCCTATCTAACTTTTATGTGGATTTCTCAACTTGATAAATTAACCTAAAAATATTTCATGAGAGTAATCACTAAATAGGTCAATTCCCTCAAATCTCAAATCTAATCATATGAGAAACGAATCACAAGTAATAGTATCAGATCCAATATCCACATGTAAAGGGTTTATATATATATATATAAATTATATGCGTATTGGTAATTTCTTTGAATTATGATATATGAGAGAGAGAACATACGTATATTGGTTCATTGATTTATGATATATGAGAGAAAGAGAGGGGTAAAGAAATGGGTTATATGCAAGAATGCTATAAAAAATTTCACCTTCTTATATTTATACCCATTATAATATTAAAGTTGATATTTTTTTTATTATTTTATAACACTAAAATTATCAACTTTAATGTTAAAGAAGGCAATATAAGGAGGTGCTAAAAACATGGGTTTCTACCGAATTTTCTCTAAAGAAATAGCACTCCATCTTTTATATGAATACTAGTTGTATGTGTGTGTTTCACATGCATGAATTTAATTTATTAATATTAATTTTAAGCTTCTTTATTTAAAAATAATGTAGATATAAAACTTCTAAATGTAATGAGCAAATTAAAATTATTTTTCAAAAAGTTAAGAGCAAAATATACAAAAAAAAAAAAGGGGGTAAAAAAAAAACAAGTAAAATTTTTCATTCTAAAAGATAAAAATTAATAATAAAGAATGATAGAACTAAAGAATAAAAAACATCAAATGATTTCATTAAAAAAACAAAAAAACAAAATTTAAAAAAGCCTACAAACGGACAAAATAGAAAAACCAAAATTTTGAATAATAAACAACTTCAATTTTATATAATAGTAATATATATATATATATATATTTTTTTTTTTCCGAGTGTTCACTCCGTCTTGTATTTGCAAACGGCGAAAGAGGCAAAATGGAGTCTTTGTCATGTAGCATAATATGCTTTTGGCATATTCGAACTTTTATTTGGTCAACCTTCACAATAAATAAATAAATAAATAAAGGAATAATTCAGAAAATATGTTGGCTTTCTCAATCAAGTCACTGTTTGGTTAAAATATGGAATTCACCATGAATATTTAATATTGTAACTTAAGTTATTCATATTAAACTAGTATTTAGTTTCGTAATCTGCTAACCTAGTACATTACACTGATGCATTCTACTTTTATTTCTTTATTAATCCTGATTATCGTAATCGAAAAAGACAATTAACTTGAAAAATTTTGTCATTAGTGAATATAATAAAATATGATTCTGTTGTGCATTTGTCTAGTGGGTGACCAGAAAGGTCGAAATTGGAGGACAAAATTTGGTTCACATTTCATATTTAATAATTAATAATGATAGAAAGAGTGGTTTTCACAAGACCTTGTGGAGTTCAAATTATTAATTCGATTAATAAAGATTTACTTTATAGATTAGTTCTTTTTTTTTTTTTTTTTTTTGGCTGAATACTAAGATGATCTTTGTGGCCTAAAATAAGTACAAATTACGAAAAAGAAGAAAGATGATTCCATTTATATATATACATATATAAATACACATTTCGATTTGACAAATGAATAGGCTTTTGAATTGATAAGGTATTGGCCATCTTTATTCTAGCTTTCATAATATTGTGAAATTTGCGCCAATGCATTTTTGACATTTTAAAATTTACAAGTTATATTTTAAAATTTTAATTTCACATTTTCTATTCTAAATGTGATTATTTTATTTTATTTTACTTTTTTTATTTTTGTAATACATTCTGATCGATAACAAATAGTAATTAAAATCTAAAGTTACAAAATCGAAAATTTTAGGGTTTCGACAACTAACAAAAATAAAAATTCGGATGCGAAATACATCTTGGACGGACATTAATCCAAGTAGGTGCAATTTTTGGGTGTGAAGATTTTCAGGTATTATGATTTTTCGCAGTTTTTTTTTTTTTTTTTTTTTTTATAAAAATTTTGTATATCAACTTGTGGGAGGGTATAGGTTAAACATCTACAAAGGAAATATTATATTCAAGAACTGATATGATACTATGTAACTTAAGCTTTCAATGTCTCAATATAATATTTATATTTAAAGTTATATAAGGTCATACTTAATTTGGCTTAGTTTTTTTTTCTTAATTTGCTCTTATCATAATCTTCATGATGATTTATGAATGCGAAGAAGAAAAGGAAGAAAACATACAGTAGTTTGACAAATAAAAATAATCAATAGAAACTTTGAAATGTTTAGTTCCTCTTATCTTTCTTTTCTGTCTTTTCTTCCGGCCAGCTTTCATTTTCTAGGTTGACAAATTGGAATTGATTTTTGAATCTGGGCATTCACATTATATCAGTGCTAATCACCAAACCCCACCAGTGGTTGGTTTTTTTTTTTTTTTTTTTTTTTTCCTTATAAAAAAGGGGTGAGGGGTAACACCATCACACCCCAGTAATCCCCTCAAAGATCAGAGTAGAGGTTCGAATTTTAAACATCTACCTTAATCAGAGTTTTAAGGAGTAAATACATGTTACTCTGCCAGTGATTGGTTGAGTGTATATGTATTTGACCTAATTTTTCAATCATGGCACTGGGTTATATGTGTATATATATATACATAAATATATACATATAGCTAACTTTTCGGAAGGCATACATATTTATCATAAATGTGTTATAAATTTATATCATTTAGCCACGTGAACTGTACGTAGACTAATAATGAATAGCTAGTCCCCACATGTTACGATTCGTGGTTTTGGTTTAATTTATAAAAAAAAAAAAAATTCAAAAGTCTGGTACATATAAATAATGTAATGAAAATGATGTAGCCTTTGACGCGCGAAAACGTCCTTTATAGAAGTTAATATAATTAATAAAAAGAGCACATTGAGATTCCTCAAACACTATATATATATATATATATATATATGATTAAACACTATATAAATATGATTAGATTCGAAAATCCACCTCAAATATTTGTATAGATCTTTATTTTGAGAAGGGTTTTTTTTTTTTTTTTTTTTCCTGAATTTGTCAATACATTAAACAATTGAATTTAGATATTTAGGATGCACTTGGTTCTAAGGTTTAAATTCATCTCAATTTTTTTCTTTTTCTCAAAAGTCAACAAAATTATAATTAGTTTTTGAAAAATTAACCAATTTTAATCTTAAAATTTCATTCCAAACTCGTATATCAAATGCAAGCTTATTCAAAATTCAAACACTTAGTAAATTTAAATATGCAAATGTGTCACATATATAAATAATAAGATGTACAAAAGTATACAAAGACACAGACATATATATATATATATATATATCTATATGTATATGCAAATATACGTGGTGTTCATATGCTGTCAAATTAGTTCATTCTTTACACTCGACAATAAGCATATAAAACATTAACTGTGCCATCCAATTTGAGATCTAGAAATTGTATAAATATATGCTCGATATGAGATCCAAGATTGCCAAATACACGCTTCCATTAGATCTATTATCTATTAGATTATATAAAAGTCGGAATGATATGTACTTTTTTTTTTTTTTGGTTCTTTAACACGCTTGCTTGCTTCAATTGAATACTTTGCTTGCTTCTTTTTTTTTTTTTTTTTCCAATAAATATTTTATTCTTAAATAATTATTTGAAAAATGCAGTTTAAAATGTTTTTAATTTAGGTATTTATTTCACTAATTTGTTCCTTTTTTTTGTTCCCTTAAAAATCTCACATGCACATTTTATTTTTCAATGCACTTTTTGTGTCTTCAACACACTTGCTTGCTTGCTTCAATGGATGCTTGCTTATTATTATTATTATTATTTTTACATTGATTATTTTATATTTAAACAATTTTTTGAAATGTATTTTTAAATTTTTTTCTTCTCAAAATTCTCACATACACTCCCCCCACCCCTACCCCCCCCCCCCCCCCCCACCCCCCCCCCCCCACCCCCCCCCCCCCCCCCCCCCCCCCCCCCCCCCCCCTCTCCCTCTATCATACTTGCTTGCTTATTTTCTTTTGTTTTATTTATATAACGCTAGCTGTTTATAAATATCTTTATTCAAAATATTTGTTTCTACTATTTTTGGAATTAATTTTCTCAATATATCCTCTTAATTATTTTTTCACATAGTCCGCTAAACATTTATTTCTCAAATATGACAAGTTATTTTTATAAATATTATACTACTCAATTCTTTAAATTTCGACCAAAGTGCATGCTTATTTAATACTTCTTATACTTCTTATACTTCAACTTTTAGAGCTTAACGACATGCTTATCTACTTTCTTATTTGGTCGATCTCTCTAATTTTTTTTTCTATTACCTTTTTTTTTTTCCCAACAAAAATTGTATTTGTAAAGTGATTATGTTTCTTTATCGCTCTGCTGAAAGAATTTTCTCAAAATGTGCGATACATGCTTGAATTTTTAACTTGATAAAAATAAAGGTTTCAATGTAGGACCTTCTTTAATATATATATATATATATATATGTATGTATATATATATAAATAACATCTTATTCACATCTACTATTTTTTCTTCTTAGATTTAACTCTTTGTTTTTGTCTTTGTTTTGTCATGTAATATGGATAAGTGAATAGAAATTACGCGCGAGTATTTGAACATGTATCTAGGTCATGTCAACTCTTTAATTGTCAACGTTCACATCCTAGCTAGCTAACTACACTACTGATTACTGAGTGCCTTGTATATGTTTAATAAAGTAAAGGGTAATTTAGACATTTAGTTCTTCAATTATGTATATTTGATACTTTGATTCCTAAATTTTTGATCTAGTAAATTAGTACCTGAATTTTTTATTTTTTGTAGTTTTGGTCTCCAGTATTTAAATTGATGAAATATTTTTTTAATTAATTGTATATAATCATGTTTCAACCAAATCTTAACATGAAACTTTTTAAAAATACACTAAGTAAAAATATTTCCTCTTTGTTCTTATTAAAACCCTTAAAAATTAATGTAATAATTTCTTTAAAACTTTTTGCTATTAAACGATAGAAAATACGATTATCAATGTTAAATTTCAGAAGTCATCCGTCAATTTTAATGTGAGGGATCAAAACTGTCAAAAATTAAAAGTTGAGGGACTAAATTTACCAAAATCAAAAGTTTAGGGACTAAAGTGACAACATATTCATAGTTTAGGGACTAAATGGACAAATTATCCTAAAGTGATTTTAGTGGAGCCAGACATATATTTCAGTAGTAGAGTACATCAAATTTCATTTTTAAAAAAAGATACACAACATCAAAAAATAAAAACAAAAAGGTCAAATTTTAGTGGGAATATGTGAGAAATTTCAACTTTTAATGGGAAAAGTAGAAAAAACCTTAAAATTTTTGGGATTAACTTAATTTTAGTTTGTGGATACAAAATAGAATGACTAGTAAATTTTTAGAGTAAAAATATTGAAGAAAAAAATTCAACAGGGGCTGGGACATGTATACTGTTGGGGTCAGACTTCTTCTCCCCATTATGTTATGCCTAGGTCACCATGACTATTGGACCAACGAGCGATGAACATCAAACCCTGGTCCATTAATTGCTTAATACGTGCTCCTAATGAACATTTAGGCTCGGCCCAGCAACAAACTTATCACTTACGAGTGAAACATCGAGCATCAAACAATGATTCATCGATCACTTGACATCGGCCTCAGTCCTTTAAAGCCCATAAATTTACCAACTGTTGATCAGATTAATACCTGGCCCGAGGTGACGAACGATGGACGGTGATGATCGATCACTTGATGCTCGGTCATCTACTGCTTATCACGGGCGATGATCGGTTAGTCGTCCAACGTTCATATTTAACGAATAACGAATGATGGGACATCAGTCTTTATCACTGCAAGCCCACGATCAATCGTGGCATCATGGCCCACGTTCTTGCACATGTTTCGAATTACGTGGGAAAGTGAGGAATTGCCCACTACTATCCTACGGATCCAGATCCACTACTTTCCCTCTATAAATAGAGGAATACCCTTATCATTTAGAGTATCTTTTAGCCATTTACTTACTGTTATTCTGTTGGATTATTCCCAGAAATTGTAACCTTATACTCCAAATTTGTATATAGTGAAACTCCAGATTCAGAAGACGTAGCACAATTCCGGTAAATCTCTCTAAATTTCAGTGTTGTTATCTTTTACTGCTTATTTCACTTTGTTATTATATGATTGTTTTGTGATTCTCATATATGATGTCCAAGGACCCTAATGATTTCCGTATGTTGATTCTCTTATGATCTAATCTTAGTTGAAATTTGACCGTAGATTCCTAACATCTATAGGTGCCCACCGTGGGGCCCTTGGCCATCATACACCAGAGATTTATAGAGCAACTATGTCAAACAACTGTGAACAACAGGTAGAGCAATCGCAGATAATGAAGCGATCATCAAGCGATGCGACAAGTGCCAGCGGCATTCTCTAATCATCCATCAACCAGTGGAATGATTATTGAGCATCGGGTCACAGTACCCCTTCATGAAGTACTCGATGGACATCGTTGGTCCATTACCACGAGCGACCATATAGCACAAGTATTTGCTCGTCCTCACCGACTTCTTCACAAAGTGGGTCGAAGCGGAGCCATACATGGAGATCAAAGATGCAGACATCAAGAACTTCATATGGAGAAATATTATTTGTAGATTTGGCGTACCTCAGGTGCTCGTGATGGAGAACGGTTTGCAGTTCATCTCAGGCAACTTCAAGAAGTTTTGCATTAGGTGGAAGCACTACTACAAAAACTGTCATCTATAACAAGAGAAAAATGCTATGATTACAAATTATAACGGATAGGTAAACGCTATAACAGGCCGCGTTATAAAAGGTCTATACATTTCATAGCGTTTTTCTAATGCCATTAAATCGCTATAATATATTGTTTAATAGCATTTGTTTGGTGCTATTCTTGGTTTTTTAAAACATTTTAGTTGTGTAATGAAAATGACTTTATTTATTTTATATTAATATAATAGAATTTTTAAAACACTACAAATTTATTTTTATCTGGTTCAAAATTTGCAATCAAACTATAAGTATTTTTTCTTTCCTTATTGGAATATGTTTGATAGTTAATTAATAATTATACTAGAATTTCGATCCACTTGAAACTTTTGGAATTATTGGAATAAGTGATACAGTAGATTCGATGAATAATTTCACAATCCATAATACTTCAAAAGTATTTGACATGATATCTTCTCATGAGTTCAGAAGTGCTAGAATAAGTACCTAGTCTCATATATTGTTTCCTGATCAGAAGTCTTTGAACCAACATATATCAAAACATTAAATCAGGGAGGTTTCCAAAAAACATGCATTATTTACAAAAATAGAGTTAAACTAGTCCCAAAAGAATCCAATACATTTTAGGTCAATTGTTCAACAAAATAGTCCTTCCAAGACATTTCTTTTAAGCACCTGAAAAATAACCCCATGGAGTGGATATTAATATTCAGACATAAAAACATAGAAACAAGTTGCAAAGTATGTCATTTATGGTCTACTCACCCTACATAACGTTTGGGCATTTACAGGATCTACTTCATGTGATTTTGCTTGTCCTCCTAATTTGCAAAGCTTTCTCTTCTTTTGATCGGCCATTTTAATCGAACCTGCATATTAAAAAAGTATCATATCCAAAACAAAATAATAATAATAATAATAATAGTAAACAAACTAAGTTGCTAGTGACCGATTGAAACATATGGAAACCATCTAATAGTTTTTTGTTGTGTTTGAAACATTTGACAATTAATCAGTTTCTAGTCTTTTGATTTGAAACATTCGACAATTATGTCAGTTTCTAGTCCTTTAGCATTTATATCACATTTGATAATCCTTCTTTCCTTAATGATGTGAACCAATTTGAGAATTTCCTATAAGCATATGCCATCACCCGTTTTTTTGTACTGAAACAAACAATAGAACAGAAGAACCAAAATGCAATCAATATGTAAATTTTTATATATTTTGCTGATCTCTTTGCTAACTTGTTTGAGTCGTTTAACATTCACTGGGTAGCTCTTGTTGCTGCCCTTGCTATTGTGCTCCTCTTGTGATTACGGCCGATTCATATTTTACAGAAAAAAAAAAAAAAAAAAAAAAAAACTCTCATTCTGAAAACACCCAAACAAACACAGAGGAAGAAACAGAGATGGGCAGAGAAACAAAAACAGAGGAGACTAATCCAATAACTCTGTAAACTAATTGAACCATAACTCTGAGTAATAAAATTCTCAGAGAAGAAAAATACCTCAAAACTGGAATGGCAACTCACACACTTGGATTGCTTTGCAATGGATGAAAATGCAAGGAAGTTTAGAGGGAGAAAGCCTGTTGTTTAACATTCATTGGGTAGCTCTTGTTGATGCCCTTGCTGTTGTGCTCCTCTTGTGATTACCGTCCTATTTTACAGAAACAAAAAAACAACAAAAACAACAAAAACAAAAATCAAATTTTTCTGAAACTGGAAATCCAAAATCAATATGAAAACAAAAAGGAAGAAAAGGTTACAGAACAAACAAAATTTTCATATACCCAAAACCCAAAATTCACAGAAAAAACCAAAACCAAAACAAACAAACAAAAAAAAAAAAAAAAAAAAAAAAAAAAAAAAAGACGAAACCAAGAATCTACAGAACAGCAAAGAAAAAAATATTTTCTAAGACCCAAAATCCAAAATCCTAAACCTAAACCAAAAACAATCAACAAATAACAAAACAAACAAAACTTTTTATTGCCCACCAAATGGCTTGTTAGGGCGTTTGGAATCGGAGGAAAAAGACGACGTCCTCCATTCCTTCATTATCTTGTCTTTTTCCTTGGAAATTAGAGAGAAAGAGAGAGAAAGAGAGAGAGAGAGAATAAAACAGCTAAACCAAGCTGACCTCAACTTAATAGTAGTGCACAAAGTATTCTCGTTTTCATTAAAAAAAAAAAAAAAAATCCTCTCATTCTGAAAACACCCAAACAAACACAGAGGAAGAAATAGAGATGGGCAGAGAAACAAAAATAGAGGAGACTAATCTGATAACTCTGTAAACTAATTGAACCATAACTCTGAGCAATAAAATTTTCAAAGAAGAAAAATACCTCAAAACTGGAATGGCAACTCACACACTTGGATTGCTTTGCAACGGATGAAAACGCAAGGAAGCTCAGAGGGAGAAAGCCCCTCTGATTTTGACGAGCAGTATTGTGGGAGAAAGCACCATAAATCTCCCTCATTTCCTTCCCAGTTTCTCTCACAAGCTCTTTCTCTCTCTACTTTCTCTTTCCTACACCGAATAATGTGGAGGACTGGCTCGTATTTACTAAAGCCAAGCAGTATTATTGATATTTACTTTGAAAAAAAAAGAGGGAAGCTACTCCCGCTTTTTTTTTTTGGCTGAATGAAAGCTAGTCTTGCTTTTGGTCAAAAAATTCCCGCCTATTGAAAAGGAGCAATTATCACACTTTTTCAAACCCGCTATCATTTAATGCTATTAATGAGCACTTTTGTTGTAGTGAAGATCGAGTTGAGCTTCTTCACTCCAAGGTACCAGCAGGGCAATGGACAAGTCGAAGCAACGAACAAGACAATAGTCCAAAACTTGAAAAAGAAGCTCAAAGCTCGCAAGGGTCGATAGGCTGACGAATTCCACGACGTCCTTTGGGCCGATCGGACCAGACCATGGCGAGCAATGGGCAAGTCTCCATTTTCGCTCACATTCAGAGCTGAAGCACTCATCCCAGCAGAAATCGGTATTCCTACACTTCATCGCCAACTTTACTTCGAGAATGAAAAGCATAACCAAAAAATGCTACTCGACAGTCTCGATACGCTCGACGAGAAGAGAGATCGAGCCCTACTATGCATGGCGAACTACCAATTAGCTGCTCGTTACTATAACTTGAAGGTTAGACCACAAACCTTCAATGAATGAGACTTGGTACTTCGAAAAGTCTTCCTGAACACAGCTAAGCCCAATGCTTCCTAAGGTGCTAAACTAGGGGCTAACTGAAAAGGTCATTACCGAGTGTCGAAAGTCGTTCGCCTAAGTGTCTATTGCCTCGAAATACTTGACGGTATTGAAGTCATTCGAAACTGGAATGCCCACCACCTTAGGAAATATTACATGTAATTTCGTGCATTTCTTGTAACTTTAGATTTCATATGTATTGCTCGTTTTGTAAGGGCTCAATCTACCACGCTTGATGTTCAATGTTTCTTCCGAACTACGTAGGTCGACGCCCAATTTACATTGTACCTAAAATACGTTTGACTTTATCCCTACACATGGGTATGTAGGTAGCTTGCGAACCTATAAGCTAGTCTAGTCACTTCACCAAAATGATCTCATTGTATGCACAATCAAACTATGTTTGGCTTGATCCCTACGCATGGGTACGCACGCAGCTCGTGGAACTATAAACAAGTGCAGTCACTTTTTCAATACAAAAACATGTTTCCCAAGTTCATCATTCGATTCTAGTCCTGAGTCCTAAGAATAAAACTCCCAGGACCACTCTAAGGGGCTAGCAATTATGACTTGCCACTGCCTAAGCATGCCTTTCTTACACATTTGTTCGATCGTTTAGCACCCAAAATGATCGACCGTTTGTTCGTTTGTAAAATTATCTTTGTGTTTGATTATTGATTATTTGTTCGTTCGTACAATTTTCCTACATGTTCATTCATTTAGCACCCTAAATGGTCGTTCGTTTGTTCATCCATAAAAAGTTCTTTTGCATTCGATCTTTTTTCCGAACTCGTCGGTCTTAACACCCTAAACATTGAGCGTTAGGATCGATTATGATAGGGTTAACCATAAAATGCGCATGACAAATCCAATAAATCGGGGTTCGTTAAACGATCGCACTATGAAAAATTTAGGTCCAATACTTCGGCTTGCGAACGTCCGATTATTCATTGGAACTGGCTCGCTTATGTCTCATACATCGGTCGACAAGTTGGGTTCATCAACCCCTTTGTTGCATTCAAGGTTTCATTAAACCAAAAAGTTTCACCAATCTAAAATCTCTAGGATGGTTTGTTGTGCCAAATCATTCATATTTTCTAACCAAAGTATTTCAACAAAACTATGAATATGAGAAAGAGATTCATTAAGAACTATAAAGTTAAAATGAGATAGTTACAACTTAAGGACTCAAAGCCCGATATTCAAAAATTTGCAAAAGTAGGGCTCAACGTCTGCTGTCCAAATAACACTGGTATGCTAGCCAAAAACAAAAAACAAAAAACTAAGGCTCCACGGCCTTTTCGGTTTCCGGGGGGATTTGATCTCCTTTGGCTATTGGTTCGCTGAGGGGCTGACCTATAGGCTCATTGTTCGATGGAGTCTCGGTGGCTCAGGGCTCTGCAATGACGGGTTCAGACATAGCGGGAGCTGGGGGCACAACGTTCGACTTCGTGGCAGACGTGGAGGCTTCAGCTTCAACGAGGGACTCCTCGTATAGCTTTATCTCCTCATCCACATCCCCCTCGACAAGGAGACCTTGCTTGTACTTTTTCAAGAGCTTGTAGCGAGCCTTAAGGGTGGCCTTTGAGTACTCGTCAACCACACGAGCTACGAGTCATGCGATTTTCGCATCTTTTTGGTTAACAGTCTTCTTGTGGGCATCATTCTCGACCTTCTGCATCCTATATCTGCTGCCAAGCTCCCCGAACATCTTGACTCCATCCTTTGCCATTTGATCAAGAATTTGGAACTCCTTGGCCAGATCGTTGGCACTGGCGTGCACTTCCTTGAACTCGCGTTCGATGTCCAGCAGTTTCTCCTTTCGCTTTCAATCGATGGCCTCAAGTTCCTTGATTCTTTCCCTTTGCTCAACAGCCTTGTCCATCGAATATTAGATCAATCCCATGCCCATGAGGATACACTGCAAAATAAAAAGTATTAGCAATGCAGTCGACTGTAGGGCAGATATGATAAATTTTGGTGAACAAACCTTCACACCATCCTACAAGAACTCATCGAGATGGTCTTGTATCCAGCCGTCGCTCACCAGAGCCATATCAACATCTCTGAATAGCTGACGGATCAATCGAATAGCGAGCTCTTTGTTATGGAGGAGGCTCGTCCCTAGAGGCAAGTTCACCTCTACGTCCGCCTCCTCCTCCTCTGCAAATCAAAGCTCGTTGCTCGGTTCTGGAGCAACCTCTTTGTCTTGCTCCATCTTCCTCTTCCCTGCAGCCTTTTTCACTTGCTTTTCTCCTGCCTTTTGTTTTTTTGGCAGGGGGTTGTTCGGGTAAGGTTGAAGGCTCGGGTGAAGACTCGATGGTCAGAAAAGGGCGGAGGAATTGAGCTTTTGGTAGCCTCTGCTACCTTGGCCGCTGGTGCCGCCTTTGCAGCCTCCTTCTCCCCTCGCTTCCTCAAAAGCAATTCTTTAAAGGATGAGAAGTCTATCTTGATCGTATCAAGCGCTTAACTCTGCGATCAAAGCTTATTCGTAAGATAATGACTAGATGAACAGCGGCGTGCCGAAAAGCCTCATCAATGCTCCCCTGACCACGAACAACCAATGAACCTAGGAAGGAACTTGTTTGACTGTACCTGATGGGATTTCGACAAAGTCTTTCCAAAGGCTCGACTGTCTAAATCAATGTGGTACGTTGATCTCGTCCCACTTTCGATTTGGCCGGGTAAGTAACCGTAGAGCTTTGCCTTGAACAAGAGTGCTTTGGGTGGTGGCTTCCTTTGTTCTTTGCCTGCAATTTAGACCGTCAAAGTTTAGTGCACTGAAAATGAAAGCCTAACTCTGACAATTGACATTCGACCCTGATCTCGATGTTTTATGTTTGAGACTTACGAAGGGTACCCCATAGAGGGTAGAATGCATTCGCTAGTGCCCTAAACGATTTCTCTTTCACTAACATGAAGAAATATTGATCTTGCCAATATCTATCAACATTTATTTTCTCCCCAACCACTTATTTCTTTTGCCTCGGGTACATCGAGTATAGACCCTAGTACTTCGTATTCTCTTGCGGGTAATAAAGAACAAGGGAATCGTCGACTGTCAATTCAGCGCCCACTTCGTCGGTGATTACTATTAGCCCAAGGAATAATCGCATATCGTTCGGTATCAGCTGAGGAATAGCCTGCTGGTAGTGGAGAATACACTAAATGATGAGCAGCTGGATTGGCAATCGAAGCCCGCATTCGAAGTACTTAATGTACATGCGAATCCATCCCTCAAAAACTATGTTCATTCGTTCATTCGGGAAAAGGAAGGCGTAGCTGGACTTTGTTGGGAAACACATATCGACTCATGATAAGTGCCAGGTCATCTTCAATCAGAATAGAAGGAGGGTTCGCAATTCGAAAGAATGACTCCGTGCTTAAACGACGCGGAGGTCTGGGCAGCGCCAGACACCATTGCCGGTCGATTCCTTTCGGACGCCTCATTGCTTGTCTCAGCACCCCTCCTGCTCTACTCCCATTCATGCTACTCCCTGGAACGTCGAAGAACGGACGCCAATTCATCATTTTTGGGGTCGTTATCTTCAAAGTCGATGCTTGTCGAGACATCAGCGTTCTCTTCTAGGGACCTCTTACTTCTTGACTTGTCCATTTTTATATTGAAATAGGTTTTAAAGCAAACGATAGTGGGTTTTTAGATCTAAAAACTCAACTCTCGGAATCTAATGAGTTTTTAGGATGAATCGGAAGGACACAAACCCAGAAACTCAAAGTCAAAACCCAGAAAACAACCTTAAATCACCTACTTGAATCACTCACCCAGTGAAAACACGTAAAACTGACCTTAAATGACTTGAATTCGAAAGAAAAACAAGTTTTTCGGATCAAAAGTGCATAAACAAGAAAAGAAGGGAGAAAAATCTTACCTGAAAACCTTGGGCATTTTTGGGAACTCTCGAACTCTCTAAGGGTTCTGAAGGCTCCAAGCAAAGAAATAGGGAAAGAGATGTGAAGGTGAAGAGTTATAACCCTTCAAAGATGGATCAAATAACTCAGATGCACCTATCACGCCCCTTCAAACTGCACGAATCATGAGGCACTTCAGATTCCTGCTCAGAGATATTATTTCGTGTCTTTTCAAATTTCAAAATAGGTAACCATCGTTTTAGTCCAGTTAACCAGGATTTGCCACGTGTAAAGCATATTCCATTTCTGTCAGGCTCGATGGCTGTTATTGACTAGTTTCAGTAACCACCAGGCTTGCATAATTGATTGATTCACCTAGATTGATGATCAGTAAGCATCGTGCTATGAACGGTGTGCATTGAACACCCAATCAAGCATCATTGTAGAGTGAAAGACTATCTGTTGGGGTCAGACTTCGTCTCCCCATTATGTAATGCCTAGGTCACCATGACCATTAGACCAGTGAGCAATGAACAACGAACCCTGGTACACTAATTGCTCAACACGTGCTCCTAACAAACATTTGGGCTCGGCCCAGCAACATAATTATCACCTACGAGTGAAACATCGAGCATCGAACAATGATTCGTCGATCACTTGACATCAACCTCAGTCCCTTTGAAGCCCATAAATTTACCAAGTGTTGATCAGATTAACACTTGGCCCGACGTGACGAACGATGGACGATTATGATCGATCGCTCGATGCCCAGTCATCTGCTGCTCATCACAAGTGATGATCGATTTGTCGTCCAACATTCATATTCAGTGAATAACGAACGATAGTAGATCAATCTCCATAACCACCAAGCCCATGATCAATCGTGGCATCGTGGCCCACATTCTTGCACACGTTAAATGGGATAGTGTGGAACTACCCACTACAATCCCACGGATCCAAACCCAATACTTTCCTTCTATAAATAGAGGAAGACCATTATCATTTGGGGTATCTTTTAGCCCTTTACTAACTGTTATTCTGTTGGATTATCCCTAGAAATTGTAACCTTGTACTCCAAATTCGTATATAGTGAAACTCCAGACTCAGAGGACGTAGCACTATTCCGATAAATCTCTCTAAATTTCAGTGTTGCTATTTTTTTCTGTTCTTATTTCACTTTATTATTTACGTTCTCCGATGATGATTGTTTTGTGATTATTTACGTTCTCCGATTATTATTTAAGTTTTCCGATTATGATTATGATTATTATTTACCTTAATGATATTCGTAAATTGATTTTCTTATGATTTGATCTTAGTTGAAATTTAACCATAGATTCCTAGCATCTACACATACCTCCGCCACAGTTTGCTTGGATCAATTATTTTATATTATATATTATAACTTAAAAGTTTCAATAATTGCATGTTAGCATACTTTCTTAAAATTCCTGATTAAAAAAAAAAAAAAAAAAAACAAACAAAACAAAAGGTTTCTTATGGAAAACTCTAAAGCACTAAAATTATGTGGTCAAGACAAGGTTGGTGGGTCTGGACCGAGTTTTGAATCGGGTTTCAAGATTAGAGTGTAGATCTCAGTCTAAAAACTCAATCTAGAATGCGGTCCTATGTTTAGTGCTTAGCACATATTTTTCTTGTAAGGATTTTGAAGTACATTTCACTAATTAAAGGTTTAAATTAAAAGATACATATGTTTAGGCACGAGTATTTATTTATCAACGAAAGATTGGAAAAATATTACAATCTAGGGGGAATGTTAGATAGATTGTAATATCTATTAGAAGTTCAAAAGTCAAAAGTGCCACAGTGAAAGGTAAGGCAAGCAAAGTGGTTATTAGGGTAAATAATAGAAACAAGTATATGTAGTTTTACTTATGTATGGGTAAGACTATGATACTGCCATGCACCGCACGCACATACAAGCGAAAGGGTGATTGGGCAATTGGGGGACTTTTGAGGCGTATATTGTACTTCGCACATATGCATCATAGCAAGGAGCTAAGTATCTCTCTTTTTTATTTACTTGTATTTTTCAGATTTAATTTGAACCATTGATTAGCTTTTGTTACAATGCAATGAACAAACATCTTTTGAGCTAGTTCACCAAAAACAAAAAAGAAGTTTTGAGCTATAAATAAACTCCAAACTAGCTCAATTTTAACTTTTTTCCTAAGAATTCAATAAGATTGTTAACTATTGAATCTGTGGGTTTGTTGTATCTTAGATGTAATTTGTTGTAGCATTAGTTAGCAAACTTTCGTAGTGGGGCAAATAAGACCTTAAAAAAAAATATGTATATATATATATATATTCCTTAAGCCCTAAACCATATGTCTTTGTCTCGCTTTTTTCTGCACCCAAATAGTTTTCAACCACTTTCTTCAGCAATAACGAAAAAAGGATTATCGTGTCTAGGTTTGTGATATAAATTAGTTCGTGTGTTTAATGGTCATGTTGATCGGACATAAATTTGAAAGCTTGTTTCACTCCAAATCAGTGCTCGATTTAGTATGTCTTGAACCATGACCCAATATATTATGTTCGTTAGTATATTCAATCGGACTAAGATAACGCACTCCTCATTCAAAAGGTAGGTCAAAACTTTCAGTGAATATTCCTCTTAGCATATGAGACAAGATGCATTTAGTAACATTCAAAGAGGTATGCTAATGTCGGTTTCCCCTCCCGAACTTTAATTTAAAATAAATAAAAAGAGATCGTTAAAGGTTTTTGTGTTTGTTCTTGTCTAGAGATGTAAGGTGACTCTTGTATAGACAAATCTGAAGGTTGATTGAATCATAGCCTATGCTCGCACATCAATAATTATCTTGATATCAGAGATGTCTTGGTAGACGGTTTTAATAATCACACATCAATAAATGATTTTAACGTACAAATGAATAGTCAATAAATTTGTCCATATGACTTAATAATTACTTGATTATTCATTAATGTTACATCAATTTATTTACCCCATGAATAGCGGGAGGACAATAGGTATATATGGAATGGACAACAGGTATGGAATAATTTACGCATTCCGATTCTTTAAAAAATTAAATAAAATAAAAAAGACTGACTCATTACAATTAAATTCGATTCATTAGACATCCCATTCTACACTAAAGCCCTTACTTGATTTCGTCAATTAAAAATACAAGATATAAAAACAAAAACAAAAAATTCAAAAATCAAAAATCAAAAAGCTGGAGGAAAAAAAAAAGGGGGCTAAAAATACATTAGTTTGACTTTCATGATGATGGTTAGTTGCTTTAAAACAATGACCATGTTTCCTAGAGAGAGAGATCAACCTCTTGGGAAAACCTGGATTCATTGGTGGATTTCCCACCCCCCCCCCCCCCCCCCCTGAATTTACTTCAAAAAGTTTATACTTTTCCTACTTTCTCAATACTAAAATTAAAAATTCCCATATAATGGGAAGTAAAATAATTTTATCAAAAACTTTGATGGTTTTTCTGTTTTACCCTTATTAAAAAAAAAAAAAAGTCTCATATATCCCACTAAATTCTACTTTCAGTTTTTATAGTTTGATGTGGTTTATTTTATTAAAAAAATTACGTCTCTACTGAAATATATGTCTAACTTTATCCTGTATGGATTAGGAGTGACTTTATTATATATCATTTGTGAACTTTTTTATGGGAGAAAGAAGTAAATAGCAATTTTACAAAAATAATTGAAGTAAATAATAAGTTTTTATAATATTTGTAACCAATAACAGATTTTACAAGATAAATTATTCATTTAAGTCAAATTTATCATTACCAGATTAATGATTTATTTACATCAAATTTAACAGTTAAATAATTCATTCCCAAGATGTAAATGAATTATCAACTTGAAAATCGTTGCATGAACTAATTATTATTCTGACCAAAATCAAGCACTTTCCGCAGTGTGATGTTCCCTGTTTTTTAATTTTCATAATTGGATTTTTTGTCCGAATAAGATTTGCGGCCAATCATCCTCCTAGTCCTAATAATATTAATCTTCAAGATTTGATTTGCTTCGTTATCGGGCAGTTAATTGATGACAAAATTATTAGGGTGTTTAGTGAATGAGTTTAGTTTAAGATTTTTAAGTTTCAATAATAATTTTTCAAAAAAAATAAAAAACTTTTTCAAAAAAGACAAAAAACTTTTTCAGAAAAAGATAAAAATCATGATAAAAAAATATTATTTATTTTAAACCAAACTTACAACCAAACAAGGCCTATATCTTGCAACATCAAAGACGTTATCAACAATATTTTAATATTGCACCTCCACTGAAGGGCCCATTTTTACTGGGACGAGTGAGGGTCTTAGCCCTCTGTTAAAATATTTTTCTTTAATTTTTACCTAAAAAATTTTATAGTTTTTATTCTATTAAAAATTAATAATTATTTCATAATAGTTCTCTTTAAAATTAAATTTACCCCAGAAATTATATATTTTCTCTGCTTGGCCCGCATCAAAAAATAAAATTTCTTACATAGTTCCACTAAAATTTTATCCTTTAATTTTTTAACTTTAATTTTTATTTTATTTTATGTATGTCATCACAGAAATATATTATTGACTTCGTCCCTACCACATAAATTTTCTGAGATAGCAATATTCTTTTCTAACAGTTTGTTTGTAAGGAGCTGCTTACTCCAAGTAGACGGATTCGAAATTCAAACACCACATTTTTTTTTTTAACTTGTACCCCACAGTCTGTATTAAAAAAAAAAAAGTACATAACCAAATTATTTCCTTTTCATTTTTGATAACACATTTGAAAGTGGCAAAGAGAAAGAATGAATTGCTACAAACATTAGTTTTTTCCCCTGATCTCTGGCAACATTATAAGCTGTCCTTACAGCGGAAGTCGGATCCTATACTGATTACCAAAACTTTTTTGAGAAATTATAGTAAATAGCATTTTACGAAAACAATTAAAGTAAATAGTAAAGTTCTAAAATATTTCAAATAAACAGTAAATTTATTGGACAAATGAAAATTTTACTAAGGTAAACGACACATTTACAAGATATAGATAAATCATTTATCTAATAAATCTGACATAAATAAATTATTTACCTGATAAATTTACTATATACTCTGAATATTTTTAATAACATGTTATTTACTTCAATTATTTTCTGAAAACTACTATTCACTTCTTTCTCCGTAGGTTTTTTTTACTGAGGCCGGTTTATATTGGAGTGAGGAAAAAAAAATTATAAATTCTTATTTTATTTTATTTTATTTTATTTTCTGATCTTCAATTAATACTAGAAAACGACTTGGAAATGTTTGGCCTTTTGTTTTGGTCGACCCCCTCCTTCGGCCTTTTCTCTTGGTTTCCCATCAAACAAACATAAGCATCCTGAAATGGAAGTTTCATCACTAAATAAGTTGGGAGGTAGATAGATCACTAGTTGAGGCCTGGAGGTCCTCACAATATATATATACATATATATATATATGTATATATATATATCCTGAAAAACTTGAAAGGTGAGGACCACATAAATAAATACCAAAATAAACAAAAATGGGAGTGGAAATTGATAGGAGCTGGTCTATCATAAATATTAGTACCTCCAGCTCTCAATAATTGACCCATTTTTCTGCAAGGAAGGTTGTGGACAACAATTGCTGCTAGTTGTTGTTGTTGTTTTTTTTTTTTTTTTTTTTTTTTGTTATTTATTTATTTAAATAAATGATGGTGATAGGAATCAGTATGTACACCAAAACATCTCAACTAGATCAGGATTCCTTTAGTACCATCATCATCTACCCATCTCATGTTAAATTAATGATGAAAAGATGATATTAGAAAGTTGGGATGAAATATTAAACACACTCTAAAAAAGAGAGAAAACATAGAAACAACTACTGTGCTAAATCCGATAAGATCTACCCAGACAAGTCTAGTGCCTCATTAAAATCCTTTTCCAAAAAAAAAAAAAAAGAACTTGTAGGATCATGATCCTGGACAAATAAAACCCCCTTAAAAATATGAAGAAAACCTATAAAAAAGAAGATCATCTATATCCCTTAAAATTAAAAGGAGGATAAAAGTCGGAGTCGAGAAATACCAATTAAACTGATGATGCTGAAGCGAACAATCGTATGTCAGCTTATCTGCAACAGTATTGGCCTCACGAACATTGTGAGAGACCCTAACTACCAAGACCACCGCATAGTATAAAGAACGCCATCTGCTATGGTACTTATAAAGAACTTTTTTTGATTTAGCTAATCATGAAAAGATTAACCACTTAAATAAAGTCACATTTGAACTACAAATTTAGCAGCTAGTTCAGCCTGAAAAGCAAAGGAAACGTCCAGAGGAGCAGGGAAGCAATCTTTAACAAAATCTCTACAAATTTTGAAAACTGCCCCACAACCTACGACGTCAGGCAGGAGCATGCAACTATCTCACTACTGTAATATCTGAAAACTACAGGACGTTTACTGACAACAATTATTGCTAAGTTATAAAAAAAAAAAAAAAAAAATTTACAATATTATTGATATGAAATCTTACCATAAAAAAACATTTTTATTAATGGTTTTTGTTTGCTGGAAATATATTAATGATCGGTACCACAATGAACATATATATCCCAAAATATGTTAGTTCAAAAAGTAAGTGATACATCATTAATTGTAGACTGAGGCTGATAAAAATTTTAAACTCATATTTAAAAGTAGAGTACTCTAAAGTTTTTTATTTATTTTTTATTTTTCAAGTAAGTGACACTTGACAAAAAAACCTGACTTTCATTTTTTTTAGACATTTTTTATAAGATTTTGTTTAGGCAATTTGAAACTTGATAAATTTAATGACGGGAAAAGTTTGATATTAATTACTAAAATTGATAATTACATACACTATGATTGGATATCTTATTTTTGTTTTTCCATTTTAGGAAATTTGAGTTCTTAAGAATAATATGTGCTTCATACAGTTTTAATTTTAGTTTTAGTATTTTTTTTTTTAAAAACACTTACACACGTGTATACCAATAATTATTATACGTAAAATATTAAGGATCTAAATTTAAGAATATCAATGATAAAACTAAGTTTAATTAAAATACTCTCGTGATTAGTCACAGATCGTGAGAATATTCAAGTAGAATAAAATGAAATAAAGGACATAACATTCCGAAATTCATCCACAACTTTTAAAAAATTTCATGTATCACCACTTTTGATAAAATATATCATTCTTTTTTATTTGGTTGTGTTTGTTCTAAGTTGACCGATTTTAATTTATAAAAATCGTCAAGTAGTTTTTTAATCAATACAGTGAGAATTTCGAAAATACCAAGTTTTTAGAGGAAAGATAGGTTTTATAAAATTAACCACCGGTACCATTGGGGTCGAACAAACCCTGAACATACAAATAAAAAGCAAAACATAAAATAAAGATACAGACATCAAACCTAGTCCACACAGAGAGTTTAGTTACACATGCCTTGAAAAAATAAATAAACTAAAAATAAATGAGTACAGATTGATCACCACTGAATCATAGTGACGTTGTAGCAATCCTTCTCTTCGGCACTACTCCTAGCACCTCTTGGGAGGGGTGGAAAATAATAAAAAAGTGAGTTACGAGATCAGTAGGATACTACTCATTTAAAATAAGTAAACTCAAATAGGTGAATTCAGGGGTAACCCAATATATATGAAATAACTAAATATAAATGAAATAACATACTTACAATGCTAAAGTCAAATTAAAGCAAAATATCAAGTTTGATTAGTGTGTCATAACCACTATTTTAAACTTTTTTTAGAGAAGTGCGACAAACTATATATAAAAATTAAAAGCTCAAAGCATAAAAAAAATAACCAACACCTATAAATTGCCAAAACTGAGGGAAGAGCTCAACTCTTAAAAATTCAAATCCAAAATTTTTATACATTACTTTTAAAATTCCACTGGAATCAACAATTTCAACAATTAAAATAGATTAGAACAAACAAAAACTTTTGCCAATTTCATCACTTAATTTCACAATTTAACCACGAATTAAAAAAAAAAAAAGGAGTTATAGTTAATCAAACACTTTCCTTCAATAAAAATCCAAAATAAGTAAGACTAGATGAAGAAATACAAACTTAAATCATGAATAAAATGAAATTAAAATCATAAGACTTTGTAAACACTCACCCTTCTTGAGCTATTGGGTGAGGAGAAGAAATCCTAGAGAGAGATGGAAAGAGTTCGTGTGAGAGGAGAATAAAAAGGAGCTTCCTATATATATTATCTGGTTGATAATGGAAAGTACACAGTGAAAGAGAGGGAGAGGACATGAGGTAGGGAGGGTTTGAAGCCTTTATTTTGGGAAATTTTGGTATGTATTCTTATATATATATATATATGTGTGTGTGTGTGTGTGTGTGTGTGTGTGTGTGTGTGTGTGTGTTTGTATGTATATATGGACAAGGTACATGATGCAATCCATCCTTGACCGTAGATCAGAAAGATAAATTGATCAAAACGAGTATAAAATACCGTTGTTGTTGGACGGGCCAGATAGTGGGGTCCACATGCCATGACAGATGCAAGTGTTGTAAGTGATGGACATTTGACCACGAGCAGGGGTAGAAAAGTAAATTGAGGTTTTATTCAGTTTTTTTTTTTTTTTTTTTTACTTTTTTAATGATTGGTGAATGATTAATATTGTGGTTCTGACACTCGAAAACGATGCTTATTGCATTTGAAAGGTTGGACGTGTTTATGACCTGAGTTTAGAGGAAGAGGTGAGATCAGTATTTGTTTTTTGTTGCAGTGTGGTATGAACCGGAAACAAATTGAGCAAAATTTAGGATGTTAAAAATAAAGCAGAAAATCGTTAAGAGGGAAGAAAAGAGGGTAAAAAGGGAAGTTGGGAATGAAAACTATCGTTTTGCATGAGAGAACGTTGACACAGATGGAGTTCGAGGTGAGTATTATTGAAAGACTGCAATTACTATTCGTGGATTGAGTTACAATTATGTGCAATGTTATACATTTGGGGTTTGTTTTGCGGAGGAGTCACGGGATTCGTGAGAGTTGAACAAAAAAATTTGTGTAAAGTACATCTAATGTGTTGACGTATGAATTGTAAGAATGTCAAGTTTTGTGTTGTAGATTGATATGTTTTACAGAGATGATATGTAGTACTAGAATAAACATTGGATGAACAAGCTTATGTAAGATTAGTATGTTGTGTTTTGTCTAATATGTTTAGTTTTGTTTGGGGTTGGGTTTTACTTAATGGTTTATAGATATGGTATGTAGCTGAATATTCATTAGACCAACAAGTTTATGTTAGTTTAGTTTGTTATGCATTGTTTGATCGGTTGAGTTTTGTTTCGTAGTTTGTATGCAATATTTAATGATTTGTTTTTCTTTGTTGTTGATGTGGTTTGAAATGTTGTTGTAGATAATCACTCACAAGTATACAAGTCACACAAGTAATATAATGATGAGTAAGATTATCAATCCCACTAGAATTGGGTTTAGTTTTGATTAAGTACTGAAAATGGTTAGTTCTAGAATTATTTGAATGACCGAAAGCAAAACTAAATATAAAACGGGAAAAAAAGAAGTTAAATCTAGAAAAATTAACAAAACAAAAATAATAAAAACAAAGGTCTACGGATCCAATTTCACCTTATTAGTTTCATTAAAATTAAATCTACTGTCTAATTGATTAATCGTAATTAATGGAATTGTTAGTAGAATGTACTAATTTACCTAAAAACATCTTCCGACAAACTAGTAGGCACACCCATATTAATTAAAACCCTATATTCGTATGAGGAATTAATTAATACAAATTCATTAAGTTCAAACATTTAAAAAGACTACAAATACACTGAGGATATATTCATATTCCAAAAATGTAAATGCTATCCTATTATTGATCAAGACCTAAAATCTATTTTCCAATTTCATTTAAATCCAACAAAATCACCTAATATATGGCCAATTCACAAGGATCATTAAGCAAGTAATAAATAAACAATTACCAACAATCATAATCAAACAAAGAAATCCTAGAATCAAAAACTGTTCATAAATGAAATTGAAAATAAAAACAAGTAAATCAAGGGTTTAAGTACCATTATATTACAAAAAATAAAAGAGATAAGAAAAATAAATGAAAAACCCCATGAAGGTTGTTACAAGTTTTCAAGTTTTTCCCCTAAATTCCTCCTCTTCGAACCCAGCAGCTCAAATCCCCTTTCTTTTTCTTTTCTTTTCTTTCCCAATCCCCCCCCCCCCCCCCCCCCCCCCCGGCTTTAGCCGGAGCCAGATGGGAAGAACAAATTCTCTCAGTTTTCTCTTCAGTGCACCAGCCACGTGGCGAGGACGGTTTGGAGAGTAGAGAGTATAGACGCGTGGCGTGGAACGGTTGGATGGATTAGTGAGCTCACGCGGGCTTCATGTGTACACAATGCAGGGGACTTGACCATGTGCATTGAGGGGGAACTGCAACAGACGTGCTGTTGTCGCGTTTGGTAATGCTTGTGCGCGATCTGGGCCCTTCATATCATAATCCAACGGCTCTAGAGGCGAGTGGGTCACGCGGGAAGCTTCTACGGTTGGGATTCATAGGGTCCAAAATTAATTCAAATTTTAAATCCATTTTTGAGCTTTTAAATAGCGAGTTTGCCTTCAATTTCACCTAATTAAAAACATAAATGAGAAAATTAATTATTAGAGAGATAAATTAAATTACACAAAATAAAATAAATAAGAAATAAACTATTCTAATTTAAAATCAAAAGTAAAATTATACTAAAATAACTTAATAATAAATCAAAATACTCAAGAATATAGTCGATTTAAAATGTATAAAAGTGGTAAAATAATTTTTTTTATACATTTATCAAATGTTTGTGGGTTGTGTTTGGTGAGAAGTGGAATATGTTATGGATGGAGGAGCTGTGACTATATGGGAGTCTTATGCATTGGCTGATCTGACGTTTCAGGGTTTACATAATGATTAATTGGTGGTGTTGCTAGATTTTGGTTAAGTTAAGAAGATGGATATTTGCAACAGGGCCGAATAAACTACAACGCACATGAAAATTGGCCCGGCGCGGGCCGGGGGGGGGGGGGGGGGGGGGGGGGGGGGTAAGATTAATATGAAAATTTTCATGTTAGTAATAATTTTCATGTTCTACATGTAATAATATGAAAATTTTACTAACTTATCCAAAAAAGTAATATATAAAGCTTATATGAAAAATACTTAGATCGCTTTGTGTTTGTTATGAAGCCAATAATATTGTTTTAGTTATATGCACATATGTGGCCGGCCTGATTTTCGAACTTGTAGTAAAGAAGTTTGTGAATATATATTCTTGAAGGAGACCGAGACATATAGGAGGCAGATGTTGACGGAGTTGCAAAGCCCGGTGTATGTGATACCCGTGAGATAGTAGGAGAAGAGAACATATATATCAAAAATTGAGTGCGGCAATTAATGCATTGAAGGCAGAGTACGAAAATGAAGTTGTACGACCATCTACCCAAAACGGAATTAAAACCCTTATGGCACGAGAAGAACCACCCCTTGACCCACGCTATCAAAGAGGTCCGAAAAAAGCAGAGTCATGAAGAGTCGGAACTATACTAAACGGAGCACCATCACACCAGCGAAAACCATAACAGAACCACCACCGACGCCAAGCATCCACCCACGAATGCTACTACTATTTTAGAGAGAGTGTGAGAGATTATTTTTATCTTCCACTACAAATTTTTTTTTTTTTAATTAAAGAGAGAGAGAGAGAGCTTGTTAACTTATTTTGTCTCCTACTATCATTTCTTTTTTTATTAGAGAGTGAGAGCTTATTTTATTTTTCCCTACCATTTAGAGAGAGAGAGAGAGAGAGAGAGATTATTTTAATCTTCCACTACTATATATATACATATATATATATATATATATTTTTTCCAGCACCTTTAAAGTTTTGGAGGAAAACATAAAATTTTATCTTCCACTACTATTTTTTATTCCAGCACCTTTAAATTTTTTTGAGGAAAACAAAAAACAGAAAAGAATTAAAGTACACACACAAAAACAGTGGGTGGGGACGTACTGCACGACCAACGAGCGAGTTCCATTAGATCAGACACACCTCAATCAGTTTATACATTATAGTCTTAATCATCAACATTTGCTAATACATTTTTATCTCTTAATTTAAGCAATTAGCATTTAATTATTTATTCTTCATTAATGCAGAGAATCCTAACCCATATAGAAAAAGAGAAATTTTGCATCAGTGTAACAAAAGAGAAAAAAAAAAAAAAAAACGAGCAATTCATTTTTCTAAATCATTGTATTTTATTTTTCTCTATGACTATAATATATATATATATATATATAAGTACGAAGAATTTGATCGGATTTACATGCTATTTAATTTCAATAATATGAAATTCTGTTAAAGTAGCTGCACCCATTTTGAAACTTTTTACAGGAATGAAAAAGAAAATGGCTTACATCTTTTACATTGGTAATTACTAATTATCCAAACAAATTTAAAAGAATAACCCTATATAAAGTCAAACCTCGACATCTTAGCCAAAAAAAAAAAAAAAAAAAGAGCTGACATCTTCAATGACAAGTCATCATCACATTAGTTACTGGTAAACATTATAGGCACAAAACATACACGTATTTTTCAAATTTCTACTTCATCCTTTGATGCATAGTTTATAACCATGTTCTTCAAGTAACTATAGTTGATGTACTACTTAGCCCACATTTGAATTATAAATTTGAAAAACAAATTCAAATTCCCCTAAAAATAATAGTAAATTCAAATTTTGTAATGAGAACACTGAATTATTTTTTTTTAATGGTGCCCAAAAACAACCAAAGACTAGAACCTTCATTTCTATTTATTTAATGATTAATGTCACTTGTAAAAATCTATGGGCCTGTTTGGTGCACAAGTTCAGTTTGAGTTGAGTTGAAATTTTTAAGTTTGAATAGTAATTTTTGTTGACTTTTTCAGAAAAGACAAAAAACTTTTGGGAAAAAGACAAAAAACATAATGAAAAAAGTATATTTTAGTTTAAACCAAACTTACTAACCAAACGGGCCATCATTTATAATGATGGATCAGGATATGTGAGTAAATGATATTTTCTTAAAAGAAGTTTTTAAATAAATGATTGAAGTTTTTTAAAATTAACAAAATGGTAGTTTTTTAAAAAAATATATCAATTAGTCAATTACTGATTGAACATGATTAGTTAGTAATTAATTATTTTTTTTCTTCGAATCAATTAATTAATGTTGATATGTATATTTTACTATTGATTATCATAGTTACTCATTGATTAATAACCAATTTCTATTAAAAAAAATGATCATTCATCTAAATGTTTAAAATCTATCTATAAATATATTTAAATTTGAAAATTTTCCTAAATAATTACCATTTAGCTAATTTTTTTTTCTTTTTTTTATATCTCATACGGATAACTATTGAAAATCCAGGATTTGATAGTTTTTATTTCACTTGTGCTAAACAAAATAATAATAAATCTGATAAAACATTTTCATTTCTTTCAATCCATAAGTTTTAATGCAGAGATTTCTTTTTCTCCATTCATTAACTGCCATTACCATGTGCTATATATACTCATAAACCTTTAAATCAACAAACGAATTTATTTGTATGGTCAATTTGGCTCATGATATTGGTGTTTTATTGTTTGTATGAATAAAAAAAATAAAAAAATAAAAAATAAAAAAAAAGAAACGAATTTATTTAATTTTCCAATTCATTATTCAATCCCACTTCTGTATACGCCAATCCGAAGAAACGTGGCTTCAGAAAATTGAACTTGCGGGCACAACCATCTTTCTTTCTCTTCTCTCTCTCTCTCTAAAATTCCCTCGTAATTCTCTGTTTCTCGTACGTCTCTCTCATAATTGGCAGAGGATGATTTGTCTGCCTTAACACCTTTCGAAAAAAAAAAAAAAAAAAAAAAAAAAGCCTCTAAAGTTTTCTGTCTTTCGGTTAAATAAACTGCCAAAACCAGCCTGAGAAAACTTGACCAGAAAGAGAAGATGACTACTATTATTATTTTGTTTCTGTCTCGACTTTCCCTTTAATCCGACTTAAATCCTGGTTTTTTCTCTTTCATTTTCCTTTCATTTCTCCAGTTTTGCCGATATGGGTCTGCTTCAGATTTTGATCAGTTGAGCTAAAATTATTTTGATTATCCCGTGGCTGATACCGAGCCTCTTTCATTGTGGGCTGACCCCACTTGGGAATTTAATCAAGAAGCCAATAAATACGGAGTTCTTTTGTCTCTTTACTAATTATTTGTTGTATGTATGAGGTGTTCTTGAGCTGTTATAATATCCTTTTTAGTGGGTCTCTCTCTTTTCAGTTTTATTTTATCTCTCTTTTTTCCTTGGCTTAATTTTGGTACATGGGTTTGTTGGTTGAGATTGGATTGAGGGGTTATCAAGTTCTGTTTTTGGTTTATTTTGGTCCCTGTATTTTGAAATTCTTCAGTTTATGAAAAACTATGTGTTGGAAATTTTGGGAAATATCATTAAATTGAGATTTTTTTTTTTTTTTTCCATTTTTTGGATAAATTTTTTGGAGAGTTTTGTTGCTGGAATAATATGAGCATGGATTTCAAGTGAAGTCCAAATATTTTGAAGATCTAGATTAGACACTGTATCTGTGATTTATTGGTTTGGTTGTAGGAGTTTTGAATTTAGGCCTAGTTTGAGTGAGAAAAAAGTGGGTATTAGTGGGGAAAGATTTTTGTTTTTGAAGGTTTAGAATTTAATCGGTTGAAGTTTAAAGTAAATGGATTCAAGAGTGGAAGATGATAGCGGAACTGAGAACAAAGGTAGCATGTGGGTTTTGGATCAGAAACTTGATCAGCCAATGGATGAGGAAGCTGAGAGGCTCAGAATTATGTACAGAGAAAAGGTATTGTGGAACTCTATCTCTGTCTCTTCATACCCAAACATACACAAACAATCTTTACGAATTATATATGCGGTTATTGTAGCTTGTGATATATGAGATAGTTGTGTATTTAGTGTGATTGTTGGTGGGTTTGTACTGGATTTGCTAATGACTGTAATATCAGTATGCTACATGGTAGTTTTTTAGTGTTGTTTTCTTGGCTAATAGAGTTGTGATTCCTTCAGAAATTCTCCATGTTGCTGCTTCTGCGGCTAGCATTCCAAAGTCTCGGTGTGGTTTTTGGCGATTTGGGCACTTCCCCCTTGTATGTCTTTTACAATACGTTTCCTGGTAAAATAGATGATCCAGAGGATGTGATTGGTGCTCTCTCATTGATTATATACTCTCTTACGCTTATCCCGCTTCTCAAGTACGTCCTCGTTGTCTGTAAGGCGAATGACAATGGTCAAGGTAAATGAAGCCCTCCACGTCGATTTGCTTCACAGAATTTACTGAATTTTCGTTGAATTTATGTTGAATAAAAGGAGTTTGTCGCTGCGTTTAACCATATGCTGAGATTGTCATCTACTTCTTCTGTCTACTTAGTATAAGCAATAAATCTACTCCTCTGCCTTTTCATTCTATTTTGGATTCAGCATCTTTTTTCTTAATCTTACTAATTGGATGATAGTTCTCTAATCTAGAAAACCGCTCAACACAAACACACCCAATTATTTCGTCTCGAAGACATAGGGGAAATAGAGACTGGAAATGCCTCTCACGTAATAGAAAACGCAAGATATATAACATTTTGATTTCTCTGCAACTATAGATTTTTTATTATAAGGTTATGTTGTCTATTAACAGTTCCTTCACCACCTTGCGGACCGATTTTATTTTGTTTTCCCTCTTTTCTTGGAAGGGGGATCTGTGAAATATGCACTTATATAACTTGACGCAGAGATGAGAGATTTTTAAAACTATGATTTATGGTTACTATTGGTAATTAATCATAGGTTGTGAATATATTTAGAGTTGTTGTCCGTTCTGTTGATCCTTGGACATGAGTGAGTTATGGCTTATGCTGTACAGGTGGAACATTTGCTCTCTACTCCTTGCTATGTCGGCATGCGAAAGTAAAAATTATTCCTAATCAACACCGTACGGATGAAGAGTTAACTACATATAGTCGTTCTACTTTTCATGAACAATCTTACGCGGCCAAAACCAAGAGATGGTTGGAAGGACATGCATCCAGGAAGAATTCTCTTCTTCTCCTTGTCCTTCTAGGCACTTGCATGGTGATTGGGGATGGGATTTTGACTCCTGCTATATCTGGTATTTTTTCTTAATCCTGAAGTCATAGATGTTAATCTAATCGTATTATCTTTCCTGCATAGCAATATGTTCATCTGATAATTTGTCATTTGAGGTAGTCTACTTCACACAAGTTAGCTTGCTAGTGATGCGTGTCTGTTAAAACAAACGATTTGATATAATCGTGGAAGCAGTTATAGATTATGGAAACAGAATTGTGGGCTAAAATCTTGCTAAAATTAGCGAATATGGTCATATTATTAAATAACAAGAAGACAGCAATATCACAGTAAATCCGCGTAATTAACATTTGGCCAAGGTGAACAGTTATAGCAATGATCACTTCCAACCACTGAGATGCTTACTAATAGCAATCAAGACCCTATCGGGCACACAACACAGCGCATGCAGTTTAGGTGATATTAAGTCCAATAGAATACGAGGAAAAGGAGTTGATAGATCAGAGACTATTGATTCTACCTAGTTTAGAAGAGAAGTTAATATAGAGTGATCATCACAAAAAGGCCAATCAATGCCATTACGAAATGTAATTTATGTTTTCTTTTTTCTTCGTTTGGCTGCACCCCTGATTGGATTTTACCTGAGTTGCCTCTACCTACCTGAGAACCAATGACAAGAGGAGCGTAGACTATTCAGATTAGTTTTCTGAGGTACCAGACTCATAACGAACATCAATCTATGAGAATCATAGAAAATGGTTTTGATGTTTCTAATCTACCTGTTAAGTCGCACATACTAGGACCTAAATAGGTCAGAGAATTCCCAAATTTTGATGAAAAGTTACCTGGTTCACTTGGAGAGAGAGAAACTGCAAAGAGGGAATACTTAAATCCCTAATACCAGATGATGTAATTGGATAAGTTCATTCTATGCTTTGCATATCAAATTGTTCTCTCTTGCTGCTAGGAACAGGTATCTCTGATCCCTATGCAAGGATTAAGAGGTGTTAATTAGAAAACACGATGCAGTAATTTTTTTTTTTTTTCAATAAGAAAACAGAATGCAATGATGGTTCTGAATGAAATCCTTCTTTCCAAACATCTGCCTTTTTTGCTTGGACCACAACTGACGTCTTCTGGAGTAGTGGTTGCAGCTTGTAACTTCCATCTTTACTTTCAGTCTCATGATGTCTTTAGTGGTATTGAAGAAGTTCAGTCTTTGCTGTTGATCTAAATTTTTAATCTCGTTGTCTGGGAATATGTCTATCTATTGTTGAAGATCCGTACAAAAAGCCTGCAACCATCAAGCATTCTTGTTTTATTTTTATTATTATAATTTTTATTATTTTTTGTATTTCTCTCTTCATCAATTTACATTTCCGTGTTTTTAAGTTCCTCATTCTTTGAATACCCAAATAGTAACAGTACTATTTTAAGAATTAGACAACAAAGGTTGGCTTTTGAGATCAGACTTTTGCGTATCAAATGAAACTCCTCTTACCAAACCTGTGACTTATGATATTTTTCTCATGTTTTTACGCCTTTTCATTCTACATTTCTTAAAGGGCACTCATATTCTCTCTCTCTCTCTCTCTCTCTCTTCCCTAATGATAGTTATTGATTTATTAATAATAAACTTGATGATTGATGTAAAGTTTTAACCAAAACATTTGGAGTCACATTTTTTTTTTCTTTTTCGAGGAGCTGGGAAAGGTATTTAAATAGGAATGGCATTGTTCCACTCGGCCCATCAAAAGCCTACTCTTTCTATTTCTCTAGTTAGTATTACCGAGTCATTTTCTAATCAGGTAGTGAATGATAACTACGCTATTCTTGTGCAGTCTTGTCAGCTGTTGGTGGGATCAAAGTAAGAGGCCCCAGTATGGACCCCGGTATTGCCATACTTTACTAAATAATCACTTTATTGTCTTTGATATCCTGTTTCTGCAACTCTTGTTATCTACCATTTTTACTTTTTTCCTTGTGTTTTTAATAGTTTGCCTTTTTGCTATTGTGGAACAGATATCATTATAGTTGTTGCTGCTCTTATATTAGTAGGCTTGTTTAGCATGCAACACTATGGTACGGATAGAGTTGGTTGGCTCTTTGCTCCTATTGTACTGCTATGGTTTCTAATGATCGGAGGTATCGGCATGTACAACATCTGGAAATATGACAGCAGCGTTCTCAAAGCTTTCTCACCTGTTTACATATATCGTTATTTTAGAAGAAACGGGAAAAATGGATGGACCTCCCTTGGAGGTATAATGCTTAGCATAACAGGTAAAGTTTCTGGATCAATTTCTTTTTCCTTTTTATTTACACGTGTTCTTTGGTGAAGGCATAAAATAAAATATAATCCACTTTTATTACAGGGACGGAGGCACTCTTTGCCGACCTAGCCCATTTTCCAGTGTTAGCTGTTCAGATTGCTTTCATTGTAGTCGTGTTCCCCTGCCTCCTCTTAGCGTACTGTGGACAAGCTGCGTATCTTACGCAAAATCATGAACATGTGGTTGATGCATTTTACAATTCTATTCCAGGTTTGTGGTAATCTTTGTTTTGCCCTAGGAACACGATTCTTATATGACATATAATAAATTCCACCAAATCATCAAGTTATGAAACACATTCAACTAAGTGATGATATCAAACTTCCTAATTAGTAATTAGTAACAAAATTGAAGGTGTTCTTTATGTACACCAAAAACCATCCAAGCTTTAATTTATTCATGCTGCTCGATCCTGATGTCACGTGGAATGTGGCATGAAGCACACAACTTAATTAACACTTACAAAAAAAATATTAATCTTCCAAAATATGGTAATGACATGATGAATAATTTAATCATTGTCATCTTTAAGCCTGCCAAATTTGGGTTCTTCTGTTTCTCTTTAATTGTCAGTATCACTTGAAGAAATATAGGGTACAGAGAGAAGACTAGACATATCTCGTAGTTAAGCACTTTACGTCTGACAGATGCTTATTTTTCTTACGCGACAGGAAGTATATATTGGCCCGTCTTCCTTGTTGCAACTGCAGCAGCTATTGTAGCAAGCCAAGCCACTATATCCGCGACTTTTTCAATAATTAAGCAGGCTCTTGCACACGGCTGTTTTCCGAGAGTCAAAGTCGTGCATACATCAAAGAACTTTCTTGGCCAGATATATGTGCCGGATATCAATTGGATCCTTATGATTTTATGTATTTCTGTGACTGCTGGATTCAAAAACCAAAGCCAAATTGGAAATGCATATGGTAAGCTTATCCTCGGCCATACTTTTTAGACTTCCTTTAGTACATACGCACACCCCTTATTGGTCTGGTAAATTGGTCAATTATGTGCCGAAGACTTTTTGAACATACATGTATTTCAATGTGCAAGGTCATCCAAATTTTTAGTTCTAGAATATTTTGCTCTTTGTAGTATTGAGTTTGAGGTACACAAGCACAAGGAGAGGCCTTTTAGGAGAACCCGCACCTAAATTTTTGTATGTGTCACCAACCTTTCGCTGTGGCAGTACATGGTCCTCTCATGCCACTCTTCCCACGACATCTACAACAGGCAGATAAATGGTCCATTTTATGGGGGGAAGTGATTAAACTTACTGTAAGAGTGTTTTTTCAAAATTCTATTACTCCATTCACCAAAGCTGAAAAGTAACCCGAGGCAGGACCAGGACCAAGAAAGAATGGATTATAGATAGAAAATGAGAAATTACAAACGTTTCCTCTGTCACTAGTGTAAACTTGCCCCGTAACTTGTCAAATGTACCAACGACGCCTCCTGAACTTGATCAAAGTGGCAACATTAGTCCTGTTTGTTTTCTGCCCAAAATATCATCTGGCACGTCTGCATATGATGTTTCTCCGACCATTGGAAACACTATATAATGTCACAAAATCCTTACTTTCTAACTATGCCCAAAACAAAATCCAACTAGAAACAGTTGTTGATTACATCATTTCTCTGTTGATTATTATTTGTAAATGCTAGAAAGTTTTTTTTTTTTTTTTTTTTTTGTATTATTTCTTTATTTGTTTTGTCTCAATAAATAAATAAACAAACACACACATACCCACACATACATATGTATATGTATGCATATTTGCTACACTTCTAACATTTTTGAATAAGCATTCTGGATTGAATGTGGGCATTTTGATGCAAGAATTGGTGGGGTTTCGACTTTACTTTGCACATGCAAAAAGTTGAAAAAAAAAAGTGATATTTGACCATAATCTAGTTTATTCTTGTTTTGGAATTATGGTATTCTTTTAATTTGAATTGTCTTCCAATTCATCTTAATTCTGGCTTGTACTTGATTGCATGATATTTTTTACGTTACAACAGGGACGGCGGTTGTGGTAGTTATGCTGGTCACGACATTGCTTATGGCGCTGATCATGATTTTAGTATGGCGCTGCCATTGGCTACTTGTGGTGATCTTCACTGGGCTATCACTGCTTGTGGAGGGCACTTACTTTTCTGCTGTTCTTTTCAAGGTCGATCAAGGTGGGTGGGTTCCGCTTGTGATTGCCGCAGCCTTTCTTCTCATTATGTACGTTTGGCATTATGGCACGGTGAAACGCTACGAGTTTGAAATGCATAGTAAGGTTTCAATGGCATGGATTCTTGGCCTTGGTCCAAGTTTAGGGCTTGTTCGGGTCCCTGGGATAGGACTTGTGTACACTGAACTGGCTAGCGGGGTTCCTCACATATTCTCCCACTTCATCACCAACCTACCAGCCATCCACTCTGTCGTTGTCTTTGTCTGTGTGAAGTACCTTCCCGTTTACACTGTCCCCGCGGAAGAGAGATTCCTGGTTAAGAGAATTGGACCCAAGAACTTCCACATGTTCCGTTGTGTCGCGAGATATGGCTACAAAGACCTGCACAAGAAAGACGACGATTTTGAGAAGAAGCTTTTCGATAGCCTTTTATGTTCGTAAGGCTCGAGTCCATGATGGAAGGCTGTTCAGACTCGGACGAGTACAGTATATATGGCCAGCAAACGGAGCAGTCACGAGAGGGCCTCTTGAATAACAACGGCAACACTACTTCCTCCAGTGTGGACCTTACCATCTCATCACTGGATTCAATTGTGCCCATCAAGTCTCCGGCACACATGAACAGCAATACGGTCGTGTCATCAGGTCAGGTGAGCTCCCAAACCGAGGTCGATGAGCTAGAGTTTTTGAATAATTGTAGAGATGCCGGGGTGGTGCACATATTGGGAAATACAGTAGTCAGAGCAAGTAGGGATTCAAGGTTCTATAAGAAGATAGCCGTTGATTATATATATGCTTTCCTTAGGAAGATATGCAGAGAGAATAGTGTGATATTCAATGTTCCTCATGAGAGTCTTTTGAATGTCGGGCAAATTTTCTTCGTCTAACTTCTTCCTTTTTGTACTATGGACAATAAAATCTAGACCTCATTCCCTTGTAATCATATTCATACTGTAAATTCCAATTACTTTTTGTGTTGCTAAAATTAGTTACTGTGTGGATGTTTTGCATAAAGTTGGTGAGAAAACATGCTCACTATTAGAACTATGAAAAGTGGGATTTGACAGCAGAAACTTCGGATGAATTTGTATATAATTTTATCCCAGCAACAAGGGCAAATACGTAATATTATTACTCCTGTTTTTTTTTTTTTTTGGTTAAATTTGATATTATTATATGGGATTAATAGCTAAATAGCCCCTTTTTTTTTTTTTTTTTTAAGAAGTTTTTTAAATAAATGACTTTAACTTTTTAAAAATTAGTTAAAAGGTATTTTTTTCCTTAAAAAAATTAAATCAATTTTGTATATTATTAATTATTGATTAATTCCGAATAAATCATAGATTGATTATTGTCAATAATTGATTGATCATAACACAAATAATCAATTTTCTTAATTAATCATTTTTTTAGGGAAATTAGTTAGTCATTATTGATCATAACATAAATTATAATTTTTCCGATTAATCAGTGGTTGACTATGATAACTCAGTGATTTACCGTTAAATTTTTTTTTTAAAAAGATACTTGAGAATCATAGGGCCCGTTTGGTTTGTTAACTCAACTTAAACTAAACTGTACTTTTTTCATTATGTTTTTTGTCTTTTCTGAAAAAGTTTTTTGTCTTTTCTGAAAAGTCAACAAAAATTAATATTCAAACTTAAAAATTTTAACTCAACTCAAACTGAACTTGTGCACCAAACAGGCCCATAATCTCCTCTTTGACATCCTCCTTTCTCCGCCATGACCACCACCTCCCAAACTTCTCCCGACTCCACCAAATGGTCAGTTGGACGAATGAGAACATGAACAAGTTGGAGCTCAGGGAATGGGTGAGGGCTCTGTATTCGGGAAGCCCTAATTCAGTTGAGGAGATACAGCATCGGGGCCATCAGAGATCGTCGGCCGCCGTCATCAGTCGATTCGAGGTTTTCCCAATCACCAGCAATCATGGCACTGGATTCCAGTGCAAACCATGAGAAATGGAAGAGAAAAAGAGAGGTGGAGTCACAAATTTCGTCGTCGCATAGAGTGGGATCGCCGTCAGTCTCGCGATTGCTACCTTGCCGAAACTCCACGAACAACGAGCTGCGATCTCCACCCACGACCGAGGTGAGAGAAGGGAGAAATGAGCAGGGGGCGGAGAAAGAGAAAAAGGAGGAGGAGGAGGAGGAGGAGGAAAGGGAGGGGGGTGTTTGGGAAAAATGAAAATGGATTAACCAAAACATACACAATATGCTATTTAACAACTAACTAAAAAAGGTTGTGCTTTCTATTAGGTTGTATGTCCAAAATGGGTCACCCAATTTAATTTTCCTTATTATATAAAACAAGGAGAATATAAGAAAAACAATTCAAGAGTTGAGTTGGAACTAGCAAGTTAACAATCGACGGATTAAAATAAGAGTGGCAAAGTTGTAAGGAAAAATAATAGTAAAAATTATGGTTCACAATCAAGCTTTGTTTTAATAAGAAAGTGTGATGACATGTGGCAAAAGAAGAAATTAAAGAGTGATGAAGCAAGTGACTTTAATATTTCTTCTTGGTCCTTCCTTAAGGCAAGTTAAGACAGTTAACTAGTTAAGGTTATATTTTCAAGAAAAATAATCACACAAAGTGTCCACTTTTATGATCTCATTTTAATATAAGTTTGTTTTTTAACAATATTGCTTGAATGTCTATTTTTAAAAAAAAAAAAAAAAAAACAAATATCTATAGTATTATTTTGTCTTTTTATTATTGATGACATAATTTATCTTCTATACATATTCTTTTTTTTTTTTTTTTTTTTCTCTTTAACTTAACGATGAATATGTTTTGGTGATAAACGTGAATTACTACTAAACCTAAATCAATTTTCCTTCTTGTCTTTATTTAAATTTTGAAATGATTATGAAATAGGAAGCGGCTTTGGTAAAGCTCATACCGTAATTACCAATCCAATGACAAAGAAGGACTCCAATAATGAAAGTCCACGCTCATAAATGAAATTGATAATGAGCCATAGAGCATAATGAACAATAAAATTACAGTTGAGGTTCATTTTGTTTTTCACCATATCAGCAGTAAAGATATTGGCTTTTTATTTATTTTTTTATTTAGAAAAAAAAAAGTTTCATCTTCTTGAACTCTTAGAACTGGCTCCTCCACTTCCTAATACGCATGGTACGGTTTGTGCCGGAGCTTAGCATATTTTCCGAAGTTACGCCATGAAACCGTCATTTCTTCGCTTCTATCTCTTCGATTTGCGCCGACAAATCTATTCAATTTGTTGAAGGCATTTGCTTCTTTCTTCCTTTATTTCTTTGGGGGTTTTTTTTTTGGGTGAAGGGAAAGAGTTGAATTGTTTTAAAATGGAAAATCATTACAAAGCAAAGAGCCAAACAAAATGGGAATGACTTCGGAAGTGCGCCGGTGATCTGGTCAATTCGGAGCAGGCATAGGATAGAGACGGAAATAGGGAAGAGAGAGGAAAGAATGTGAGATGAGATTTTTTTTTTTTTCCTTCTTTCTTTTTTCTTTCGGATCTCAAAAGCTTCAAAAGGCTTTTTGGATTTGTGAAACTTGTATATGAGGAGACACATCTGTAAGCATCTAGAGAAAGAAAACCCACATTCAAAATGCTTTCAGGGTTTGGATCCATAGTAGAAGAACAAGAAAGAAAAGTTCAGACTGAGAAACCATGAAAACTGAAAATGAATATTTAATTTATGTGGACCCAAACTTTTTAAAAGAAAATTGCAACATTTGGACTAATACAGCAATATGCATTTTGACTTTTGATTCAATCTTTTGGTCCTATTTGTAGTAACTGGTGCTGTACCACAGTTGCTTCCCATGAAATAACCCCATTTATATTTCTTTTGTGATATTCATTTTTCAGTTTCACCAACCACCATCTATATACTATATGCCGATCTCATACACATAAATGAACAAATATATATATATATATAAATACATTTATATGATTTGTGTTTGTGTTTGTGAGTCGTAGGCTAATCTTAATTTAAAAAAGGAAAAAACAAAAAAAGAAAAGAAAAACCTTAAATGCAGCAACGGTGTAGGTCATTTCCATCCTTCAAATTTGTTTCCAAGTAATTTTTCATTTGCTTCTTCCTGTTTGATCACTTCAATGCTTACCATCTTCTTGTTTGTGTGACTCATTTTTTTTTATTTATTTATTAATCGAACGTGATATTTTCTGATTCAACAATTTAAGATCAATTTTTTTTTTTTTTTTTCACGTTTTGCGATCTATATTTTTTTTTGTTTTATATGTAATCAGAACATTTTCTTTTTGATTCTGAAAAAATTATTTTTTTTATTTCAACATTTCATAAATATTCTTTCATGAATAAAATGTTTCTTTAACATAAGATTCCTTTATTATGTTTCATAATATTTCTCTTATTTTTTATTATTATTATATCTTTATTTTAATTAGCAATTCTTTATTATAATAATTGCTCGTTAGTATGTTAAGGTTTTTGTAAACATTTCTTAGGTATGATTTTGATTTCTAAAATTTATTTTTTTTATTTCAACCTTTCATAAATATTCTTTCATGAATAAAATGTTTCTTTAACATAAGATTCCTTTATTATGTTTCATAATATTTCTCTTATTTTTTTATTATTATTGTATCTTTATTTTAATTAGCAATTCTTTATTATAATAATTGCTCGTTAGTATGTTAAGGTTTTTGTAAACATTTCTTAGGTATGATTTTGATTTCTAAAATTTATTTTTTAGTATAATTTAATTTCTTTATGATAATTTTAATGTTATTATGATAATTATTTCTATTACTGTTGACCTTGTTTAATACTTAGTTTCTAAGTCTTAAATGTGGTATGAAATTACTTATTTATTAGATAATTAGTATATTGTTATGATTTTTAATGTTATATTTTTTTCTTTATGATAATTATTCTATTATTATGATGTCTTTTTAAGCTTTAAAGTGTTTTTTATTTCTTTACAATTTTAATTTTTTTATATATTAACTTTATCTTAATGATCAATTATTTATTGTAAAGATTTTTTTTTTTTTCATCCTCTACCATACAACTTACATTGATATGGTTCTTTTTTTTTTTTTTTTAATAATAAATCAAGTAAAATTGTCTTTTTTCTACTTATAGCAATTTGTTTAGTCTGACTTTTTTTGGACATTGTTCTTTCCTTGTTAATCAATTCTTTATTTGTTATTATCAATTTTTAATTAAAAGATATTGTCGTATTTATAACTGTCAATTTTTACATTCATGTAAATAAAAGAAAAAATGGATATCTTTTATATCATTGTCTCCATTTTAAACATTTACATAAATAACCTAAATTTAAAAACTAAATAATAGGTACCGCTAAAAATATTTATATTTAATGGACGTCCATTAATCCCATATGCCATTACCCCAACTCTTTCCATTCCATAACCTCTAATTTATTCTCCCTAATTACTACACCTTCTCACTTTCTTGTAATCTATGAAGATGTTAAGTAGGGGCGCAAGGCCGGTAATTTGGGTGGCTATTGGACGGTTTAGGCGGATTTCTTTTATGGCGGTTTATGAAAATTAAAAACCATAACCGCTTAAAGTTTAGGCTATTTGGGGGGTTTTTTTTTAAGTAGACGGTTTCGACAGTTTGTCGGGCGGCATCAATTTTACACAAATGTTTTTAATATATTATAATTGAATTCTCAAAATATTTTACATCTTGCCTAAAGTAATATTATTTCTAACCAACATTTTATCCATTACTAAATGAGAGAGTCAAAATAGAAAATAAGGAAAAACAAATTTGAAACTTCTTCATTAATTATAAAGCAAGATTTTCTTTTTTGTTTATAATTAGGGGTGTTCACGGATTGGTTTCTACGGATTAAGCTTCAATCCGTGACATTCGGATTGGGATTTTTCCAATCCATAACCAATCTGTGAAGCTTCCAATCCAATCCATAAACATCGATTTACATGGATTGGATTCACGGATTCAATCCGAAAAATCTAGGAACTAAAATAAAATATTATAATGCTTAAATATGAAATAGTTCAATAAAATTACAACACAATTAACTTCAAGTCTTCAATAATTAACTAAATTGTAACTTGCAGTACATAACAACAACCAAACTTAGATTAAACTCAAAAATAAAATGTCCATACTAATTAACTTAACCAATACTACATCACGTAATTCAAAGGATTGACGGATTACACGGATTGAGAAATTCTCAATCTGTAATCCAATCCATAACATTCGGTTTGGAAAAATCTCAATCCGTAACCAATCTATTAATCTCTTAACCCAATCCAATCTAGCGGATTGGACTGGATTGAGTTGGTTAGCGAATACCGTGAACACCCCTAATTATAATAGTAGAAGTAAAAAAATAAAATAAAATAAAACACACACACACAACGCACAAACTTAATATTAAAAATTGAAAGAATACTCATCGCAATCAGAAATCAAATTTGATCACAAAAAACAAAATAAAAATTTTCAATGAGAAAGTTGAGATTAGAGATCTCTAAAAAAAAATCTATGATAGACAATTAACATGAAAGTTAAGCTTTTAAATGTAATAATGCTTTAAACCCTTACCAATAATAATAATAAAAAGATAACTCATATATAATATAGGTTGGTACACAAAAGTTCGAATTAGAGTTGGTGTCCATAGTTAAGTAACAAATTTTCTTTATTTAACCATTAAATTTTCATTCTACTCAAAGCATTTTTCAGAAGAAATACTAGTAATATTCATCTTATTACTTGCTTCAATGTCACGTTTTAGTTTACTTTTCATTGATCTAAGGTAACTTGTGATCACATAAAAATTACTATATCGACTCAAAATTATAAAAGTACCCATAAAGTATATGTGCCTACATCCTTCATTGCTTTGTACATCATACTAAATTAAAATTAAAATAATTTGACAAAAAAAAAAAATTTAAATTGAGACTTTCATTGCTAGGTAGTCTTAAAACAAATTTGAAAATTCCTTTGCCAAGCCATATTGAATACCGATGCGAGATGCCATAGAGGCTAACTTTTGTTTATGATTTGACGGAATAAAATTAAACATGAGTTGGTTATATCATTGAGTTATTTATTTACTTATTTGTTTTCTTAGTTCTTTTATTTTTTTTATTTTTTTTTTATTCATAGTTCTTCAACACACTCTCAGTTGCCTCTTTTAGTTACACTGGGTTATGACTTCAAGCTTTACGTTTTTTTTTTCCCCCCCCTAGCAATTAGGATTGGTTATGCAATTATCTAGAAACTAATTCTATTTACACTCTTTAATTACAAATATTTCCACTTAACTATATCTTATCTTAATTATAATACTTATGTTAAAACCCATTCAAATAAACCATTATACATATACCACATTACTCACAAAAATATGATTTTTCAAAATCCATACTTACACTCGCATCTTTGTAACTCTAATTTCAATTTTTTAAACTCTAAAACTTTCTCCATCAAATTATTTTAAAAAAAACAAATTACTAAGTTCTATGCTGTCAAATTATTTTACATTCATCTTATTTTGTTTTTATTATATCTATGGTGAATTTTGAATTTTTGTGGTATAAAGATTTTTCTCTTCTTAAATTAAAACAATATTTAGCCAAAAACACAAATAAATAAGTAAATAAATACGTGGTGCTATTTGCTTTCCTTTTCTTTTCTTTTTATTTTTTTTCCAGGAAAACTTATTTTTTTCAATGGGAAAACGTTTTTTTTTTTTTTTTTCAATGGAAAACATATTTTTCTCAATTAAATTAAAACAAAATTGCTTTCCTTTTCTTTTCTTTTTTTTTTTTTTCCAGGAAAACTTATTTTTTTCAATGGGAAAACGTTTTTTTTTTTTTTCAAAATGGAAAACATATTTTTCTCAATTAAATTAAAAAAAAAATTGAAGTGGGAGTTTAAGAGGATTAAATGAGGTACTATTAAAGCAAAATTTATAAAATCATAAATTATTTAAATCGTTTTTTTAGTATTAACTGACATGTACATATCTAGTTATTATTCAGGCTGAAATTTTTTTTTGAACTAAGCAAGTGTTTGGTGAATCAGTTGGAACTCAATTTTTTGAGTTGAGTTTAAACTAATGTTGTTTGGCTTTTCATTTGAGTCTCAACCATGAGTTGAACCGTTGCACAGTAACCCAAACTGAGTTTACTGTGCTCCCACCCCCCTGTTATTGTGTCACCGTGCCTTGTCCACCATTCACCCACCTCGTGCTCCTCCCCACCCTCGCCCATCTGCTGCTTGTGAGTGGCTTGGTTGCCTGCTCCCCCCAACCCGTCGGCCATCTGCTGCTTCCCCGGGACTCCGTTAACTGTTCCTCATTCCTCTCTTCAATGTGCTTAAAATAAGCGTTGATCTTTTTTCTTCGCCCATTCCTTGTGAAGCAGATGCAGCGCCGACTGGGGTCTACGAAACAAAGGCAAACAAGAGGGTTGATTACCCACTATTTCCGACTTCGGAAATCATCTCCCCGAACCGTTGCTTCCTGCCCTAATCCGTCAGCATCCACTATTTACTCGTCCTCCAACTCGAACTCGGTAACCCTAGTATAACTTCTTCCCCTATTACTCAAACAAATTAGATTCATTAGATATATGTGTTCACGATGGATTTCCTACCAGATTTAAACCTTATTTCTACTATTTTTGGTAGTATGCTGCCTTAAACTTGGTTTGCGTTCATTTTTAGGTTGCTTGACAATGTCAAAACTGATTTCGGTTAATTTTTCGCTAATGTGATGCCTTAAACTAGGTTTGTGTTCATTCTAGAGAGACGATTTACAATGTCAAAACTGATTTGGTAGAAATATTGGTATTATGCTGCCTTAAACTTGGTTTGTGTTCAGATTTTTGGTTCGTTTACAATGTCGAAACTGATTTGGGTTAAATTTTGGGTTATGTTATGCCTTAAACTTGGTTTTTGTTCATTTTTAGGTTGAGGAGCAATGTCAAAACTGATTTGGGTCCATTTTTGGTATTTTGCTGCCTTAAACTTGGTTTGTGTTCATTTTTAGGTCATTTTGCAATGTCAAGACTGATTTGGGTCAATTTTTGGGTATTTTGCTGCCTTAAACTTGGTTTCATGTTCAATTTTAACTCGACTTGCAATGGTCAACCTGATTTGGGTTAATTTTTGGTAAAATGCGGCCTTAAACTTGGTTTGTGTTCTTTTTTAGGTTGATTAGCAATGTCATAACTGATTTGAGTCCATTTTTGGTAAATGCTGCCTTAAACTTGGTTTGTGTTCATTTTTTAGGTTGATTAGCAATATCAAAACCAGGTTTGGGTCCATTTTTGGTTAAATGCTTCCCTAAACTTGGTTTGTGTTCATTTTTAGGTTGATTAGCCATGTCATAACCTGGTTTGGGTCCATTTTTGGTATTTTATGGCCTTAAACTTGGTTTATGTGATGGTTTTAGGTTGATTAGCAATGTCAAAACCTGCTTTGGGTCCTGCTTTGGGTCCATTCTTGGTTAAATGATGTCTTAAACTTCGTTTGTGTTCATTTTTAGGTTGATTAGCAATGTCATAACCTGGTTTGGCCCATTTTTGGTATTTTATGGCCTTAAACTTGGTTAATGTGACGATTTTAGGTTCATTAGCAATGTCAAAACCTGGTTTGGGTCCATTTTTGGTAAAATGCTGCCTTAAACATGGTTTGTGTTCATTTTTAGGTTGATCAGGAATGTCAAAACTTGGTTTGGGTCCATTTTTGTAAAAAGCTGCCTTAAACATGGTTTGTGTTCATTTTTAGGTTGATTTGCAATGTCAAAACCTGGTTTGGGTCCATTTTTGGTATTTTACTGCCTTAAACTTGGGTTGTGTTGATTTTGTAGGTTGATTAGCAATGTCAAAACCTGGTTTGGGTCCATTTTTGGTATTTTGCTGCCTTAAACTTGGTTTGTGTTGATTTTGTAGGTTGGTTAGCAATGTCAAAACCTGGTTTGGGTTTAAACATGGATTGTGTTCATTTTTAGGTTGATTAACAATGTCAAAACCTGGTTTGGATCCATTTTTGGTATTTTGCTGCCTTAAACTTGGTTTGTGTTCATTTTTAGGTTGATTAGCAATGTCAAAACCTGGTTTGGGTCCATTTTTAGTATTTTGCTGCCTTAAACTTGGTTTGTGTTCATTTTTAGGAAACGGACGAGAGACAATGAACGAAATGACTTAATCGGCAATACAGGAAATAGTCAGTCATTTCCATAGTCGATCGCAATCGAGCGCCAGCAACGACCCATCAAGTCGACTGGATCATTTGTTGATGTGCATGAATATTATGACCGAGATGGGTATTCCACAATATCAGCGAACGATTATGTGGCACTACTTCGATGCTTATCCGCGTCTGTAGCGTACCTTCCATCAGCTTCCCGATGATGATCGACGAGGCATTATTGCCTCTGTTGTCAAGTACCAGTCGCCACCGGCCGATTGAGTTTCATGTTCAACCCAATTTTTTTATGTTATTTTTCTTTAGCCCTAACATTGACACTATTATTTTTATTGGATTCTGGGTGATTTATTTAGTTTGTTTATTTTTCAACATTTGGTTAAATTATTGGTTACGCAATTTTACATAACATTAAATCACATATTCCTATTTACGATAGGGGATGAACAGAGTATAATGGTATTGGGACTAATTAAACTTGTTTTGTGAACAATTGATTTATAACAGGTAAACAACCAAATTTAGCTCGGATCACGTCATTCTCAATATGAACGAGTTTAGTTCCGCATCCGAACATGAAGAAGACGACCAATCCTCTGAAAACGAGCTAAGCAACGATGACGGTTTTCTTGCGATGGCAGTCGTTACTGTAGCTGCCAGTAGGCATAATAGACGAAGAGATTCACAACCAATGCATAATTCAAGACTAACTGGTAGCATGCGGATGGAAGAGATAATAAATGAACATGAAGAAATCATTCAAGATTTGATCAGTATGAAATAAGATACATTCAAAGCACTAAGTCACGTATTAGGTAGTAGGGAATTATTGAGGCCAACACGTTACATGAATGTCGACGAGCAGTTGTTCATTTTTTTTATCGATTTGTGCATAAGGCGCAACGAATAGACACATTTCTTATTTGTTCCAGCATTCTAGAGAGACAACTTCACGTTGGTTCTTTAAAGTGTTGATGGCTATTTGTGCTCTAAAAGACGAATTCATCATACCACCCGACTACACAAAGGTTCAACGGTTGATTATGGACCATTCCTACAAATATAGGCCATGGTTTGATGTACGTTATCGATATCATCGTATCATATGATCGTATTTACGAATTATAAAAAAATTCCAAGTCCAATATTTTTGATTCAACACGTGTTATTAATGCTGGTAAACATAATCAACATTTTACTTTTTCATGCAGGATTGTATTGGCGCTATAGATGGAACACACGTACCATGTGTGTCACGGAAGGAAAATTATGAAGCTTGGATTAATCAAAAAGGTGTACACTCGCAGATTGTACTAGCCACCTGTTCATTCGATATGAAATTTACAAAATGTTGGCCAGCTACGAGGGATCTTGTCATGATGCTAGAATGTTGGAAGAGGCAATAGCATTTCATGGTTTCCCAATACCGCCACCAAGTAAGATCATCTGTTACATGATATGACTATTTATAAATAAACCCTAATTACAAAATATTGGATTTGTGTTGATAATGCGATGTTTAATTTGTAGGAAAATTTTACTTGGCCGATTCGAGATACGCGAATAAGGATTGTTTTCTTAGTCCATTTCGACGGGAGACGTATCATTTATCCGAATATCAGAAACGTCGCGGCGGACTGGACACCCGGAGGGAAGTATTTAATTGCACGCACTTATCTCTGCAGAATTGCATTGAGCGGATTTTTGGTGTATGGAAGGCCAGATTTAAAATACTGAAATGCATCAACAATTATCCCATGGAAAAACAAGTCATGATTCCAGTGGCTTGTGCGATCGTTCATAATTTTATAAGGATGGTACAGGTTGGGGATCCTATTCTTGAAGAGTATTTGACAGATGGTGTGTCTGTAGGTGGACATGTTGATGTTAACGCGGATGTCGAGTTGCCTGACGGGGCCGATGATGCAGGTCTAAGTATTGGAAGCCAGCAAGATGCATTGACGAGTGGCGCAATGAATCAGAGGAGAGAAGTTTTGGCTGATGAAATGTGGGACATATATCAACAATTTCCATGGTATAAATCCACTTGAAATTAAGGCCAGTGTTATATTTATATATTTAGTTAGCAACTGACATTATTCTTATTGTATGTTATGGCGATGTAAAAAATATTGTAATCACGTTCAGGTATGTTGTTGATGTTCAAATTTTATTTTTGTTTTTTTTGTTTTTTTCATTTTTCCATTCACAACCTACAATGGCATGTTAGCCTCCGTTTGATAAGTTAGTTGAAGATTAAATTTTTAAGTTGGAGTTGGTTGACTTTTCAAAATAAGTTATAATTTTTTTAAACATATAAGAAAAGACAAAAACTGAGATGAAAATTTTGACTTGGAACCTAAGTTACAAACATACCTTTTATCAAGTTAAACTTTTTAACTCAAACTTTTTACATCCAAACACTCAACTCAAGTTAAACTTTTTAACTCTAACCTTTTACATCCAAACTCCCAACTCAAGTTAAACTTTTTAACTCTAACCTTTTACATCCAAACTCCCAACTCAAGTTAAACTTTTCAACTCAAACTTTTTACCAAATGCATAACTCTAACTCTCAATTTAAAAATCTTGACTCAAACCATTTTATCAAACGGAGGCTAAATCAATGGCAATAGTGTAAGTGCACTTAAATATGGTGTGCCAACTCATTGTTTGCTTGAAGCAGAAAAGCTAACTCAACATGTGGCTCATAAAAAAACAGCAAGTGTCAAGTCAAATATGTAAATAAAAGAGGGGGAAAAAAGGAGTAAAACATCAAAATGCAATCAATACTTGCATTTTTTATGACAAAAGTGAGTAGTAAAACAAAATATCTACTCTTTTAATATAATTAAAATATTTATCATCATTTATTAATATCAACTACAAATTTTAATGAATACATTTTATTTTTGTCGTATAATAGTTTTCACAATTTTGAATGAAAGCTTGAGTTTAACTACAAAATATCTACCCTTAGGGCTTGTTTGGTGAGTTAGTTCAACTCAAACTAAACCGTACTTTTTCATCTCAGTTTTTGTCTTTTTCTGAAAAGTCAACAAAAATTATAACTAATTTTTAAAAAGTCAACTAACTCAAATTTAAAAATTTCAACTCACGTCGTTTCACCAAACGAAAAGCTTTGATATCTCTGAAAAAATTATTTGATAATGGACTCTTGATGTTGAGATCCATCTTATAAGATGCTAGTATTAATTTTACCAATGGCCTTAAATTATATACTTTATTTTACTTTACCTTCTAAATTATCAAAATCATTTATCATGTCTCTTAAAATATATAAAACCTTTCATTAAGTTCTTTCTATCCATTTTCGTTTATATACTTTATAGAAATGTAAATCATAGTTAGTAAAAAAAAATATTAATAAAATCCAAATTAATCTTAACAGAAATGAAAAATGTTTTATCCTCTCTACTTTATCTCTCCTCTTCAAAATTTCAAAAGAAAATTCTGAGCAGCCGCAGCCAAGAGGAAGAACAAAAGAGAACATGATATAGCAATCCTTTCAATCTATTCCCTTCTTCTTCTGTTCTATCGAACACCACTCTCTCCCTCTCTGTTCAAATTTCAACTCCCTTGCAAATGACTCTACCAAGAACTGTTCACAAAACTCACTCCCCAAGGACTGTTCTCAAAAGGAAAAAAAAACACACACACACACACAAAAGGAGTTGCATATCACACAAAAGGTTCTCTCCACTATAAAAACACATTGCAGATCCCACAAATTAACATTTATAGAAATGAAACAATTTCTCTATCTCTCTCATCTCTTCACTCCGTCACCCTGCCTCTACACTGCCTCCATTGTAGATTTGGGATGGACTTTTTGATATCTGAACTTTTTTTCATAACTAGAATGCCCCTATTTTTTTAAAATGTTATTATAATAGTCTTTTACGTTAATTTTTAGACAGAATCCATCAATTAACATTACTTTTGACTAAATTACTAACATATTCTGTTTAAAAATTAACAAAAATGACTATTGTAGCATTTATTTTAATAGTTTAGAGGCATTCCCTTACGTAGCTGGAATGATCATAAACTGTTAAAAATACTGCTACAGTAATCTATTTCGTAAATTTTTTTACGGAATCTGAAGTTATAATCATTTTTTGATCAAATTACTAACATATTTCGTTCAAAAATTAACGGAAATGACTATTATAAGAACATTTTAAAAATTTAGAGACATTCTAGTTACAAAAAAAAAAAAAAAAAAAAAAAATTCATGGACCAAAACTACACAATGTTAAGAGTTTAGGAACTAAATGAACAATTTACTTTTTTTTTTTTTACCAAGATGACTTGAACTCTTAAAATGTTAACTATTATAGTCATTTCATCCAAAACCGTTAAATTTCTAATGAAATCTTACTCAAATCATAATTTTTGTAATAAAAAGAGCAAAATACCCCTTAATTTAATATTTCTTTACTTATTTATCTTTTTTTTTTTTCCCTCAAACCACAAAACTCCAAAACTAGAAAATTATTTATGGGCAGCCAAATAAAAACCCAGATAAGCAAAGAAAGGAGGAGGGAGCCGGCGGAGGGGAGGGGGGAGAGAAGGAGTCGCCAGAGGGGGAGGGGCGAGAGAGAAGAAGAAAGAGAGTCATCGCCAGCGACGAGCCCATTCCATCCCACCCTACACCAGATCCGTGTGCCCCCCCGGCCGGTTGGCCACATAAAGGCCGGTGATGAGCCCCCCAACAAAAAAACCTCAACCAAACCCCGATCCGATCTGGCCCCCGTACCAAATGGGCGCTTTGCAAATATAGGATTAAAATGTGATTCATGTTGCAAGACTAACCGCCAGAGAGAAAGCATTGCAAGGCTAACCTCTTTCATTAATCAATCTTTTGTTTTCTCCAAAATACCCTTTACAAGTAAAAAATAAAAATTAAAGATATATGAGATAAAAGGGGGTTCGGATCAAGTCATCTTCTCTTAAAAAAAAAAAAAAAAAAAAAAACTGAAGAAATCCGAAACTCACTTTGTTCTTTAATTGGTTTCGTCTCCTTCACCACCTCAAAACTACCATCATTTTTCATCTCCATCATCCCCTCAAAACGACCATCCTTATATTCGAGTTAACGTCATCGATTTCCAGCCACAAGGAAAGGAGAGGAAGTACTCTAAAATTTTGGTAAGTTCATCTCAAACCCTTAAATTTTTTTATTGAAATCGTTTACAAAGTTATTCAAGGGTTGGACATTCATGGTTTGGAAGCTTAGTATAGAAAAACAAAATGATTCAACTTATTTTGCATTAATTTTTTGCTTGTAAAATCTGTAAATTTACAAATCCCGTCATAAATACAGTAAAGTGACCTGACCGGCCGGTCAGGAATTTTTTTTCCTAACCAGATTGTTCTTTTTTTTTTTATTTGTTTGTTAAACGTTGTTGGTTTTCCTGACCGGCATGACCGGCGAGCACAAGTGTTCGCTGGTTTTCCGAACCGTCCCGACCGGTCAGGCCGGTCCGAAAAACCCGGTCCGGACTAGCGAGCACCTTTGCTCGGTGGTTTTTCGGACCGCGCTCTCTGGCTAGGCACGTGATGGCAGGGCGCGCGCTGATAGGGGGCGCGGGCGCAAAGCTGGTGAGGCGCGCGTGCGCTGGGCTGGCGCAGGGCGCTAGGCGGGCGCTGGCTGGTCGCGCGGGGGTTGGGTGGGCACAGGGCCCGCGCTTGTGAGGCGCACGCTAGCTGGGCGCAGGCTGGTTGGGCGCGCAGGCGCGGGCGCAGGGCGCGTGCTGGTGAGGCGTGCGCTGGCTGGGCGTGCGGGCGCTGGGCACGCGCTGGTGACTAGGCGCTCGCTAGGCTGCCTTCTGACTTGGTCCGGACCAGCGAGCAAAAATGCTCGCTTGTTTTCTGGACTGGCCTGACCGGGACCGGTCAGGCCGGTCCGGAAATCCCGTTCCGGACCAGCGAACACAAGTGCTCGCTGGTTTTCCATACCGGCCTGACCAGGATCGGTCAGGCCAGTCCGGTCCGGACCATCGAGCACTTGTGCTCGCTAGTTTTCCAGACAGGCCTGACCGGTCCCGCTCAGGCCGGTCTGAAAAATCCGATCCAGACCAGCGAGCAATTTTGCTTGCTGTTTTTCCGGACCGCCGGTCAGGCCGGTCCGGAAAACCAGCGAGTGCTTCCGGTTCTGAATTATCATGAACAAAATGTGTATCATAAATATTTTGAAAAATAAAAAATGTTTGTTTATACACACAAGTCTTCCTAGTGTTTAAGGAATCTAATCGTTATGATAAATATTAATTGTCATCTTCTCTCTATAAAATTTGATTGTCGCATCATTTATTAACTCAAAATTCTGCCCCTGCATATCGAACTCGATATATTTAATGGTGTATACGGCACAATCTCCCCTGTTTTAAACAAAATATTTGTTAGTGTTTGTAATTATAAATGACAAAAAAAAAAAAACATTTGAAGTACACTTACGATTTTTCGTTCTGCGGATGGTTGATTGGACGCCTATAGGGCCATGGAGAAGGATCTATGTGGCCGAAATATCCATATTTTTGAAGCACTAACGAAATCATCTTCTGCACGGGCTCCATAAATCTATCAAGCTATGAAATGGGTCTCTATTTTACCGGACCGGCCTGACCGGCCCGGTCAAGCCGGTCCGCAAAGCAGCCTGTGCTCGCTGTTTTCCATTTTTTCCGGACCGGCTTTTCCCGACTGGATTGACCAGGACCGGTCAGTCCGGTCCGAAAAATCAGTGAGCACGGACCGGCCTAACCGTGTCGGTCAGGTCTGATCGGTTTTTTCGGACCGGTCAGGTCGGTCCGGAAATTCAGTGATTCTGGACCGGGACCGGTCAGGTCGGACCAGCGAGCAAGTTTTGCTCGCTGGTTTTCGAGACCGGCCTGACCGGTCCTGGTCCTGGTCCTCGCGCGCGCCCAGCACGCACGCACGCCCGCCAGCGCGTGACCGCCCAGCGCCCAGCCCCCGCGTGTGCTCAGCGCCCGCCAGCGCGCGCCCAGCGCCTGGTCCGGCCTGACCTGGACCAGTCCGGAAAACCAGGTCCTAACCAGCGAGCACTTTTTGCTCGCTGGTTTTCCAGACCGGGCCTGATTAGGGACCGGTCAGGTCGGACCAACGAGCAATTTTGCTCGCTGGTTTTCCGGACAGGGCTGACCAGGGACCGGTCAGGCCGACATCACGTGCACTTCTGCTTTTTTTTTTTTTTTTTTTTTTTTTTTTTTTGAAGACAACTTAAGGGAGCTTTTGGTCTTTTGCTTAAAAATGGAAATAAAAAAAAATAAAAATAAAAAAGCAAATCAGAAGGGAGGTCATATTTGCAATGGAGGTTCCTTTTGAGCTTATATATGCAAAAGATCCGTACCAAACCCTCATCTAGCGCCCCCTCCCACCCCCAAAACCTCGATTTGGGTCCCCCCCCCCCCCCCCCCCACAAACAAAACTCTGATATGAGTCGCCCCCCCCCCCCCCCCCCCCCCCTCGTGCTGCCGTCGAGCTCGGGCCCCAACCCCCAAACCCCCCCCCACCCCCCTACCCCCCCCCCCCAAACACCGAATCCAAGGCGCAAACCCCCGCCCCACCCCCCCAATCCACGATCTGAAGAAAACCGAATCCAAACCCCCCCCCCTCCTCACGGTTCCGATCTTTCAGTCCCACCAATTTGGATATGGGTCTCGCCCCTCTGCATGCCTCCACCATCGTTGCGATCTAGGTTCGGCCCCTCCCTCTCGCGATTCCAATCTGGGTTTCAGCCTCCCAGTTCGGATCTAGGTCTCTCTCGCCCCCCCTCCCCCCCGCGAGGTCCCCACCACTACTGCGATCTGGGTTTGCCCCACCCCCTCCCCTGCTCAAAATACTTAATATGGGTTTGGTTTGCCCCCCTCCCCCAACCCTAAAAAAATCTCGATCTCGATTTGCCAAAAAAAAATTACTATTGGAAAGAGAGAGAGATGAGAGAGTGATGAATTTTCAGTTTTTATGAGTTTTTTTTAAATTAATTATTAACAAATTACTAAAATATCTTTTTATTTTGTTATAAATTAATAAAATTTGATGTAAAGGATTATGATGGTCAACATTTTAAGAGTTCATGATGGGGTCATCTTCGTCAAAAAAAAAAAAAATATGGATCAAATCATCATTTTTTAAGAATTCAAAAATTATCTGGGTCAATTACTCTTTTATTAAAGTGTAATTGTTTTTAATTAAAAATTAATATTTGTTTTAATAATTAAGATTTATATTTTAAAATATATTTATTTAATCATTAATGGTATGTCACATCAACATTTTCGTTAAGTAAATAAACGGAAATAGACGGATGGGGTATATTGAAAGGTTTTATATACTTCAAGAGACGTGATGAATGATTTTGATAATTTAGAGGATAAAATGAAATAGGGTACATAATATAAAGAGTATTCGTGAAATTAATCCAAGATGCTATCAATCTTGCAGATACGACAAGAGATGGAAGAAGCATCTTTTTTATTTTTTTATTTTTTCTCCATTGAAATATGCTTGCCAGACTCAAGGGGTCAAGAAGAAAGAGATACAATCAATATTGACTTTCTTCAAACTTACTTAAAGAAATTCTTCATAGATCAAAGCTATGTCTTCTTTTAATTACGATATTATGAAAATCATATTGCTGATATATTTTCTTAAAAATAGTGTTAGGGACGTTAATTTTAATTTTAAATTTTTGAGTTATTATAATTTTATTAATAGATACAATCAATTAATGTAACAATACTTTAAATACTTAACGATAAAAAAACGACAACTCACATGTTACATAAGTTAGTATTCAAAAATTAGAATTATAATTGGTGTCGGTAGCATTTTCTTTATGAAAATATCTCATTCCTCAACAAAATATGAATACGATTTTTTATTTTATTTTTTTATTTTTTTATTTTTTTTGATTCAATGCAAAACAAAGGCTATTTTGAAATCGTTTTCGAACGAAAACAACTTTATCGAACGTTTTCAAAACAGTACCAAACGGGGCCTTGATTTCACTATCAGGCTCAGCAAAAAAGTTAAACATAAAAAACTTGCCCAACATTCAGGAGACTCTCATGAGGCACATTTAACATGGAACTGTTCTCTCTGCATATTTTCTTAAGAAACGCATAAATGTAATCAACAGCTATTTTCTTGCAAAAGTTTGAGTCCCTCCTGGCTCTGATTACTGTATTCCCCAGTATGTGAACCACTCCTGTATCTCTACAGTTATTCAAGAATTGCAACTCATCAATCTCTGTGTGGCCGCTCGACTGAGTATTACGATTTGCATGCAGCGGAGACCTGACTTGAACGATCACATCTACTGACGAAATCGAAGAATCCACTATTGACAACGTTGTGTTGCCATTGCTATTAAAACGGCTGTCACTTGTTTGCTTCTCTTCCTGATCAGGCAAACTATACTCATCCGTGGCGGAGCTGCTCGCGTTCATTAAGCAATCCAGTCGGACAAAAGTAGTCAGGGTGTCGAAGAGATTTTTTTCGAAATCATAGTCTTTCTTATGGAGGTCCTTGTAACCATATCTTGCAACACAACGGAACATGTGAAACTCCTCGGGCCCAATTCGCTTTATAAGGAACCTCTCATCCTCTGGGACTGTGTAGACAGGTAGATATTTGATGCAGACAAAAACAACGACGGAGTGGATAGCAGGCAGGTTCGTGATGAAGTGAGAGAAAATTCGAGGCACCCCATTAGCTAGTTCAGTGTACACAAGTCCAACCCCGGGTACACGAACTAGCCCTAAACTAGGGCCTAGTCCGAGAATCCATGCCATTGAAACCTTACTGTGCATCTCAATCTCATAGCGTTTCAGCGTACCGTAATGCCAAATATACATGATGGCAAAGAATACTGCAGAGATCACAAGAGGGACCCACCCACCTTGATTAACCTTGAGGACTACAGCGGAGAAGTATGTGCCCTCCACCACCAATGATAAGACGGTGAAGAGCAAGACAAGAATCCAATGGCAACGCCATACCAGAATCATAACTAAAATCATGAGAAATGTGGTCACCAGCATAACTATAACAACCGCTGTTCCTGTTGCAACATGTATTACTGAAGTTAGCCCTTTTCTTTTTCAGGAAGTCGAAAAGTTATCCACAGTAAGAAAATTAAGCGCCACCAACTAAAAGATTACAAATACTTGTGCGTCTGTGTGAAAACAAAATGAGTGAAGTATCAAATTAACGAATTTCACAATATTCAGAAGAGAATATACGTACCAGAGGCATTTCCAATTTGGTTTTGATTTTTGAAGCCAGCTGTTACAGCAATGCAAAGAATCATAAGGATCCAATTAACATCCGGAATATATATTTGATTAAGGAACTTCTTCGATGTATGTACAACTTTGACTCTCGGAAAACAGCCAAATGCAAGAGCCTGCTTGATCAATGAAAAGGTTGCAGATATGGTAGCCTGACTTGCAACAATGGCAGCTGCTGTAGCAATAATAAACACCGGCCAATATATGCTATCTGCAGAGAGAATAATTGACATAAAATGTCAACCCAAAATTCATTCTAAAGAACATATGTGTTCTATTGAATTGAATGGAGTCATAAACTAAAAGAGCCCATTGATACCTTTACTGTTTCTGTAGAGTACCAAATATTGCGGGAGCAAACGTCTATATTTTTAATGTCCTTATATTCTTTTATTTATTTTTAACACGATAAGAATTCACAACCTAATTTTGCCACAATAAGATTCCTCAAGTGTAGCTATACTTATTTTGAGTTCTACAGATTGGACCAAACAAACCTGGAATAGAATGATAAAAGGCACCGACTATGTTATGCGAGTGCTTCATGAGGTATGCAGCTTGTCCAGAATAGGCCAAAAGAAGGCAAGGAAATACTACTACTGTGAAGGCAATCTGTATCGATAAAACTGGGAAATGGGATAGGTCCGCAAAAAGTGCCTCAGTTCCTGTAATTGTTCACAAGAAATCGTCAGAATTTTTTCTACTTTAGCTTGATGAACCAAATTTAGGTTTCGGAAAGATAAATGGATCATTGCTGGAGCTTTTACCAGTTATGCTAAGCATAATGCCGCCAAGAGATGTCCAACCTTCTCTCTTTCCCCTTCTAAAATACCGGTATATATACACAGGTGAAAAAGCTCTCAAGACACCGCTGTCGTATTTCCAAATGTTGTATATGCCAATTCCTCCGATTAGAAGGAACCAAAGGAGCACAATCGGTGCAAAAAGCCAGCCAACTTTATCTATACCATAGTGTTGAATGCTAAACAAAACTGCTAATATAAGAACGGCAACAAGTACAACTACGTCTGCGTCACAGAAAAATAGAAACTCTTTCAAACAAAAAACTATATCGAAAAGAAAGAGTTGCAGACTAAAAGAAGCGAACAGAAGACAATAAATTCAGGAGCTCAAGATACCATTACTTATCCTGGACTGGCCAACATTAATCCCACCAACGGCTGACAAAACTGCAAACAAAGGATATTAGTATACTCAAATCGAGCTGTTTAGAAGAAGTGTCTTCTGAATTGTTACTTAGAAAGATTGACTCCCTCGAAGAGCTTCGGGGGATCTTTGATCAACAACAAGGTACAGGCGAAGGAAGATCTTGTGATCTTGAACGATATTGATGAATTCTAACCTTTACAAATTTGTGATAATGAAGAGAATCTACCAAGTGGGTAATGCAAAGCTAGAATTAAAATATGAAATAAATAAATTACCTGATATTGCTGGAGTAAGAATCCCATCTCCAATTACCATACAAGAGCCGACAAGGACAAGAATAAGCATTGAGTTCTTCATGAATGCATGTCGCTCCAGCCATCTCTTGGTTTTGGCAGCAAATGAGTGTTCAGAAAAAATAGAACGACTATAAGTTGTCAGCTCCTCATCAGTCCGGTCTTCGTTAGGAATAGTCCTCAATTTTGCATGTCGACAGAGTAATGAATAAATAGCAAATGTCCCACCTTCAGAAAGGCTATATGTTAAAAGGAACTTGGTGTCTCAATGCGTTGCTTAGGGAATTTCTCCCATCAATAGAAACGGTGCTTTTTGCTTTGTAATACCATGCCATTGCAAAATAAACAAACTAACGCAACTTCATGGGTTGAGAACAGTTTACCTTGACCGTTATCATTTGCTCTACAGACAATTAGCACATACTTGAGGAGCGGAATAAGGGTAAGCGAATATATTATCAAGGATAAAGCTCCAACTAAATCTTCCGGGTCCTCAACTCCATCGGGAAAAGTGTTGTAGAAGACATACAATGGAGACGTGCCTAAATCTCCATAGACAACACCAAGGCTCTGGAATGCAAGTTGCAGGACCATTATTGCTGAAAATTTCTGAACCAAAGAAAATCAAATCAGCAAAGGAACAAAACGAGGAGTAAAAATCACCGCTACTATCAGATGCTAATTTCTTCAAATTTTCTAATCTCATGGCAGGAATAGACTGGTATCTTCAGAGAACATCCCGTAATAGAGTAAAACATAATATCCAATATTAGAATTTAGAACCAACAGTAAATTTCCAACCGCAACTACATTGATATATCCCTTTCATGGTTCTTGTACCTTTATCATTTCTGTTATAGTTTTTCTCTATGCCAAACACTAAAACTAATCTTATTATTAAAACCAAAACTTTATTTTGATGATAAGCTTTAACACTAAATTAAATATGGCCTAAGACATTATACCTTTTCCTTGTACATATTTCTAAGCCTTCTAGCCTCTTCGTCCATGGGCTGATCAAGCTTCTGATTTAAATTCCACACATTACCATCTTCATCAGGGTTTCGATCAATTGACCCGTTTGTAGCCATTTGAAACTCAATCGCTCAAACTATTCTTCAGCCTTCCACCAATTCACCTCTCTGTTATTCTGTCATCAATCCATTACTTGTATCATCACTTTTCTATCGATATCAAAAGCCATAAAGACAGTCATTTATCCTGCCTAAAGATTATTAACACGAAATTATAAGGGACAAAAAAAAAAATTTCAATCAAAGCAAAAATATATACAAAATGTTTGAAAAACCAGTTTTCAGAATATCTCTCACTTGTGTAGCTCTTATTGTTCAACACACAGACGTAGGTAAAACAGCAGAATACAAATCAGTTACAGAGAAAAGCAAAAGCTACTTTCTATTTCGGAGATCTTCCCTCCGCAAGCTTCAAACATCTTCTTGTACAATCCTTCATTTCGCTAATTGAACTAAAATGTTTACTGATCTGAAAGTAATTTGAAAGCAAATAAACATATCTGAATGTAAGAATGAGTACAAAACCAAACATAAGATTTCATAAACTTGTGGCATAGAAAACCCCACAAGTTCTCAACAAAAATTAATCTGCCATTAATTGGCTGCGAAAGTCACAACTCCGATTCCGAATTCCGATGAGTGCCTATTATCAAAGAATGTTGCATCATCTCTCATCAATATTCTCATTTGGTATCCATGACCAAGCAGTTTTTGCACACAAAAGTTCATCACTTCCAAATATTTCAGGATAATTTAAGTACATATATTACCAGATCATGTAACCTCGGTTTACTACCGACAAACAAAAATAATATGAAGCCTAAACAGTACAAGAAACCCAAAATTAAATCACCAAAATATGATTTTCAGTTGAAAAAACAAAACAAAACCAAACAAATGCTCCAAATCAAAAAACAGTACAATTTTCCAAGTGGGTTTTGCCTGAAATGGTGCTGAGACGCATCACAGCAAAGAAAAAAAATAAATAAAGAAACCCAGTAATGAAGAAACGGAATGGAAAAGGAATTTTTCATTTTCTTACCCTGGCAAGAAGGAAAATGCAGAGAAATAATCCAAAACCCGGATCCTTAAAAGGACCTTACCATTATTCCTTTGGCTGTTTATGGATCTTTAGTTATTCTAATTTTCTGCTATTTTTTCATTTATTACCTTAAATTTAAATTTTTTATCTTAATTTTGATTTTTTTTAAATCAATAAAAATTATAATTAATTTTTAAAAAAATAATCAACTGTAATTTAAAAATTTCATCTGAAAATAACTTATTATTAAACAGAGACTTTAATTAAAATTTGGGTGTGCATATTTGTCGTTCTTTGGTCGATAAAGTCATCTGAAAAGACGTGTGTAAATTAAGAGCTCACGCATGTGATAGAGAATCCCATAAAATATTTCTAGCAAAAAAAAAATCCAATAAAATATTTGAACTTCGTTTAATGTATAAATTTAACTCTAATTAAACCATATTTTTTATCTTAATTTTTATATATAATTCTTTTAAATTAATAAAATTTATAATTAATTTTAAAAAAATTAAATAACTTTATTATAAAAATTTTATCTTTAACTAACTTATCAAATGGATACTTATGGTTTGTTTGGTGAAACATCTTAAATTCAAAATTTTCATCTTAATTTTTATCTTTTTTAAAAAAAATCAATAAAAATTATAATTAATTTTTAAAAAGTCAACCAACTCAAATTTAAAAATTTCAATTTAAACTGTTCACGGAACCTTAGGGTCTGTTTGGACGATAAGTTTAGCTCAAGTTAAACTGTACTTTTTTTGTCTTTTTCTGAAAAAAAAATTTTATTTTTTCTGAAAAAGTTTTTTATCTTTTTTAAAAAGTCAATAAAAATTATTATTGAAACTTATAATTTTCAACTCAAACTCATTCACCAAACAAACCCTTAATTTTTACCAAACAAACCCTTAATTTTTATTTGGTTTTTTGGCCACCAGCACATGAGGTTGGTGTGACGGTGTGAGTAAGAAATCTGAACCATTTGACGTCATTTTCAAAGATTCTAAAAGAGATGCGGTTCAATCCCCTTACTCACAAAATGGACCCACTTGGTGGGACCCATATGAGGTCAACAACGAGTTAGACCAAAAAAAATTCAACTATGTTTAGTATGACTAGAGTTAAAATTTTTAAATTAAAATTAATTGATTTTTTAAAATTTAATTATAATTTTTATTAATTTTTTAGAATAAGATAAAAATTAATATGAAAATTTTGAGTTGGAATTAAGATACCAAACGAAGGTTTAATAAAAGCGTAAAGAGTAAATTATTAGATTGGTCCCTAAACTTTATTTAAGTATGTGATAGTTTGGCTTCTAAACATTATTGTTTGATAAAAGTACCCACTCTTAAGTTGGTGAAAATTTAATCCATAATTTATATTTTTTGGTTAAAATACCCCACAACTCTTAAAAATTGTGTATTTTGGTCCTTTAGTTAATTTTTTAAAGGAGGATAGAGTATGATGATTGAGTGATATTGATGAATAAGGTCACCTCAACTAGTAGGGAATAACAAAGAGCATCATTTTTTTGAACAAAAGTTTACTATATCACTATAAAAAATCAATAAGTCAAAAAAATCCCCAACAAAAAAAATTAATCTTTATGAATTAAAAAAAAACCCATAAATTTTCATAAAAAGACAAATAAAAGATATTGGTTTTCCTTTATTGTTTTTTATTTTAAACTAATTTATCTCTTCACAAGAAACAAATTTTTTATTTCTCTCTTTATCAAAAAAAAAAAAATTTCTGATTTTTAAAGATTTGTGAGGTTTTTTTTATTTATTTTTTAATTCATAAAGATTGTTTTTTGTTAGATATTGCTTTAAGCTTATTGAATTTTTAGGGTAATAGAGTACTTTTCTTCAAAAACAAAATGTCCGAAGTCATACTCTGCTAGCCGAGACGATCTCTCCTATTACTTTCACGCCATCGTCGTACCCCTACTTTCGTCCAAAATTTAATATGAGGACCAAAACACAAATTTTTTAATGGGAATGACTGTGTAGAGCCTCATTGAGAGGTACTAACGGTAGTTACCGTTTTATAGACCGTTAAGATGAAATCTAATAATAGAAATATAGAGGAACAAACATTTTTTAATACACACTTGTACACTGAATAAAAAAAATTTATGTACAAAGCTTTTTTTCTAAAATGAAAAAAAAACCCCCCCCCCCCCCCCCCCCCTCAAAATTCAACCAAAACCTAGAAATACCCCCAGCCGTCACCCACACTTGGCCCCTAGAGAAGCTGTCGGAGAAAGCCTGACATGCAAACCTGCAAATCTTGCCCCCAAGAAGGACCGCCGCTAGGTCGGGAGGGAGGGATGAGGGTTTTTTTTAGGGCGGGGAGGGGGGCTCGCCTGTCGAACCAAGATCGGAGGGGGGGGGGGACGGGTGAGGGCTTCTCCGGAGGTCGCGAGGGGGCAAAGTAAAAAAAAATTATTTTTTAATGGGTTATATAGATATTTTTAACTTTTAATGAGGACAAAGTAAAAAAAAATCTAAAAATATTCAAGGTAAAATGAAAAAGAAAAAATTTCAGTGCAGGCAGCCCTCACTTGCCCCTACCTATATCCACGCTTGTATGACCCACTTGAAAATAGTAATGGGGATGAAATTGAGAATCATTCTAGAACACTAATTGAAGTTGTAGTTTTGGAAATATTTTGATTGAAAATGAATTGAGTTTGAAAATGTATGTTTGGTTAAAAATGATGGTTTAGAGTTATAAAGTAAAAACTTAAAATGTATTCGGAAAAAAATAGTAACATGGATTTCATTTCGTTCCTTTCGTCATTCTATGAAATTAAGAAAAAAAAATTTGTCTCATTTCGACTACAAATAAGAAAGTTATGCAAAATTTGAGCATGTGCTTGATTGGTTTACGTAATTGAAAATTTTAAATTAGAGTTTTTATGCATTTGGCTTATTGAAGTTAAAAAGTAAAAACTTGGAATGTTTTTGGGAAAACTAAAATGAATATGATTATTGTTTCGTTTATCTCAAAATTCTATACAATTTCAAAAAAAAAAAAAAACATCTCATTTGAATTTATATATACAAAGTTATGGAGTTAGAATTGGTGAATGAAAAAAAAAATAAATAAATAAATTGGATGGGTTTGAATTAGACTTGAGTTGTGCATTTGGCTTATTGAAGTTAAAAAATAAAAAATTGAAGTGTTTTCGGCAAAAGAAAAATATCAACATGCATCTTATTTTGTTCGTCTCGAAATTTTATGTAATTTTAAAAAAAATTATATTTGAATATGCATATGCAAAAATTTGGAGTTGGAACTGGTAAATAGGAAAATTGACTTTTCAGAAGAAGGTAAAAACTAATTTGAGTCTTATTTAACTCAAATTGGTGCATTAAACACTAGCTGAGTTTTTTTAAAATAGAAAAGAGAAATGTTGAGATATAAATAATGAAATTTATTTATTTTCAGAGGAAAAAAACAAATAATAATAATAATAATAATAGAAAACACGGTCTGAAATTTATGGCCCAAACGGCCTCCAAAATCTCATTTTTCCTTCTTTGAATCTGTTTGTGGCTTTCTTACATCTTGAGTTTTGACTCAATTAACAAAATTCTCTCTTAAATTTTAGGAGGCGTTTATTTGTTTTGCACTACAAATAGAAACTACAATTTCGTTTAGCATTTTAACTCAACCCCAACTAAACTGTACTTTTTTATCTCAGTTTTTATCTTTTTCTGAAAAGTCAATAAAAATTATAACTAGTTTTTTAAAAGTCAATCAACTCCAACTTAAAAATTTTCTCTCCAACCGGCGAACCAAACACAAGCTACGGTTTTAGTTATTAGATAGTTTTTCGAACGACTTCCATGTTAAAAATTTAGAGCATAGTATACAAAAATGTTATCATTCATATATTAGATCCTTTAAAAATTAATCAAATATTCAAAATTGCAGTTCATAATAATGAAAGAGAAAAAAAATATATCATAAAAATCTCCTTAATCATAATTTTAATAAACTATTTCTTGGATTTGATATTCAAGTTGATGAATATTGTTAAAATCTTAAAGCATCATACAATAGAGTGAGTTTGCAAGCATTTTTCATCTCTGGACCATTTTCTGAATTTTCTCCAAAGAATTTTGCACCAGCCAATTTAAAATTCACAAAGAAAAAGATTATTCTTTTGCGTGCGCATATGTACATAACAAAGGGAAGTCCTTATGTTATTGTAACCACTTGTACTGTACCAAACTAAGTTATTTTTCAATATATGATAAATAAGTCTTAAAAAAAATTATGGATAAAAACTTCAAACTCTACATTTTATAATAAAGTTAAATATAAAATATCATTATATTATACATGTTACCGCTATAAATGAGACTTACTTGTCTCGATATCTTTTTAGTTTGTCTTCTAGATTTTTTTTTTTTTTTTTTTCAATTGAGTTGCTTTTGTGTTGAATCGGTCAATTATGCACGCTTGTTCTTCTGGGTTCTACTCTTGCTGTTCACTTCAGCAAAGACAAGAGAAATGTATTGCTGTTCAATTAAGACATTTTAGTTGCTACCAAAAAAAAAATAATAATAAATAAAGACTTTAATACTTGTACACTTAGTCCCTCAATTTTGAACACAATAGGAATCAACTCTAATAGTTAACGGGTATTAAATTTTACGAAATTCTAAGATTTATTTCAATGACCTTTTTCTTTCCTAAAATAATAATAATAATTCTTCAATAACAAAAATGTCAAATTACAAAAAGTTTGGGGCGGTACATGTCAAACTAAAAAATCATAATAGTTTCATCTAAACTTTAATCTTTACTAGCGTTTAGTACATATGCTCAACTCAATCTGAATCACAATTTTTATTTTTATTTTTCTAAAAAATCAATCTCACTTTTCCTATTCACAATAACTATTACAACCCTGTAACTTAATTTGAAAAGTTCATAACTTTATATATGTAAATCTAAATGGGATATAAAATAAAAGGCGTAATATTCCAAAATTCAACCACATTTTTTGATAAATATCAATTCATGCCACTTTTAATAAAATATCAAACTTTTTGGTGGGGGTTGCGTTTGGACCTAAAGTCTACCATTTTAATTTATAAAAATCCATCAAGTAACTTATTAACAAAAATGGTGGGAATTTTGAAATACTAATTTTTCGAGTAAAAATAAGTTTAGAAAATCAACCGCTGGTATCATTGGGGTTCAACAAATCCCGAACATAAACGAAAGAAGTAGACATATCAAACCCAGTTCACAGAGTGAGTTTAATTATACATGCCTTGAAAAGTAAATAAACTAGAAATAAAATTACAGATAGATCACCACTATACCGCAGTGGCCTTTGAACTGGCACTACTCCTAGCTCCTCCTGGAAAGGGCTAAAATAATAATACATGAGCTATGAGCTCAGTAGAAAACAACTAATCTAAAATAAATAAACTTAAATAGGGGAATCATGAATATCATAATAATAAAAATATAATGATCAAAGATGAATCATGCAGTAATAAGAAATAAAAGAAATAAAAAAAAAATGTACTCATAATGTTAAAGCCAAACTAATATCACCATTGAAGTGGTCTGATCAGGTTCAAGGATACCATTTGGGTATCTAATTACAACATTATAGTAAAAATATCATCTGCCGGTGTCTAACTGGACAGAGTTTGAAAATTCATCTAACACACTTGAATAGTCTTAGGCCAAGTCTTCAAGAACCTCACGTCTCTCAAAATAATATTTCTACATATATATCATTTTCACGGAACCATTTTATATATATAAATACATATATACACTCCATTCAAATCATATTTCACAAAATCATTTTATTTTCAATAAAACGAGATATTTATAAAAATAGTAATAACAAACAAAATAGCTAAATCAGATGATAACTTATCTTACCTCTTTGACAAATAAATCTATTGATAAATTCTTGTCACACAAACCGAAGCTCCCCGCTCCAGTCACTAATTTCTCAAAATCAAACAACACAAATAATCTAATTATCTATAACAACGGATGTCATAATTGAACTAAATATCAAGTTTAATCGGTGAGCCTTTCGATATTGCAATAAAATTTTTTTTTGATAATTATTTCAAAATATCATTTGCGTTCCAAAACCACATGCAACTAAAGATTGCAGCTTAAAACAATATTAACCTGGTTAAATAACAAAACAGGGGTTAAAGGATCAAAAACAGGGGATGTATAGACAAAGACAGATTTTTAAGTTCCAATTCTGGACTTGTCTGGTCAACCGGACTATCATAGAACCGAAAATTCCTAGCTTCGAACCAACATGCAACTGAGCTCAAATCTTAATCTAACAGTTCCAAGAGATTCAAAATAGCAATAAAACAGGTATCAGAGCCTAAATAACCTAATTTAAACTTAAATTCCTCAAGAATCCAATGAGTGATATGGTAAAATGACTTATTCACTTTTTTTTTATTTGTAAAATGACTTTCCAAAAATTTTAATTAACAAAATGACCTTGAACAATCAGGAACGACCAGGAATGACCGTGGTTGTTCCGATGTTAAAATGAAAGAATGTTATTTTGCTAATTTCAATTTTTGAGGTAGTCATTTTGACAAATTCCTCGAATCGAATGTATATGCAAAATTTCATTTTGTTTGTCAATATCTCTATAACATATGCAAATTTGAAAAATCCAACAAACCCAAAACTCAGAGACTCAACTCAAATGCGAATATACCTCTGAAAATCAAACCCTCAAAGCTTGGTTCTCAAATTCCTACTGAGTTTGAAGAGGGAAATTTTCAAAGAGGAAAAAGAGGCGTACACGGGAAAGAAAGAGAGCTTGGTTCTTGCCTCTGGGAAGAAAAACAGAAGCGGGTGAGGGTGAGGGTGAGGGTGAGGGTGAGGGTGAATGAGAGAGAGGACGTGAGGGTGAATTAGAAGGGAAGTGAGAGTGAGAAAGAGGGAGAGGCGGTGAGGTTTTTTTTTTTTTCCTCCGAAATTCTTGGGCGGCTACAGAAGGTTGGGAAGAGAGATAAAATTTAAGGTACGGTGGCCGCGGCAATGGTGCTGAAAAACGGTCAGTGGCCATTTTGTAATGTTTCACAAGTTTAGGGGTCAAAACGTAATTATAAGAAAGTTGAGGGATACAAATATAATTTTCAAAGAATTATTTTCAAATTTCAGATTGTAAAATTCTAAATGCTAATTAATTATTTATAAAAAACAATTTAGCACAGTAATTAATCTCATTTAGCTTAATTAAGCACAATTAATTCTTACAACACTTCAGATTATAAGTACTTCTCTTTTCTTTTTTTTTTTTCAATATAAATAAATTCCAAGAATTTTACAATCATACTTGGCTTTCCAATATATACTATTATATATATATATATATATATGCATGAATACCACCCACATAGATATTAGGTCTTAAAGCAATATGTCCCTAATTTTTGAATTTTGACAATCTTGCCCCTTAACTTTAAAATTTTAAATAATTTAACCCTTCAAACTTGTCAAACTGTTGCAATGTGATCTAAATTGACTTCAAGAACAATATTTGCCAAAAATATGAAAAGTTTTGGAGGTAAAGTATCAATAGTAAAATAAATAAATACATACATATGAAAAGTTTTGGAGGTAAAGTACAATAGTAAAATAAATAAATAGATATGTGTGTGTGTGTGTGTGTGTGTGTGTGTTTGTCCGTGTATAGACAAGATTATTCTTCAAAAGCTAATGGCATTATTTGTCAATGTATCATGCATGATCATCTTTAAGCTCTTTTATAGTAAATTACTTAAATTTAGTAATCTATTATTTGTTGACCACGAGTCCTATTGTTCATATTTTAGATTTCATTTTTGATTGGGGGGATGGAGAGGAAAAAGAATGGAGAAAGTTAGAGGGATGTCATAAATTATGAAGATGATTATAAAAATCTTTCATATTGTTTAGTAAGATAGAGAGAGAGAATTAAAATAATATATAGATAATAGTTATTTGTCTAGAATTAAATTTCCATTTTAAAAAAGGGGTTTATTGGAAAATGACCCTTTTATGTTGTTTTTTGATAAATATCCTAAGTTTTTTTTATTTTATTTTATTTTTTATTTTAAAAGGAAGATGACCTTTATTTTAACTTGTCACTCAATATGAACTACTAAACGATCTATCCCTGATAGACTTGGGTGAGTTACCAATAATGTGATTTGGAGGATTGCTCCTCAAAGAGCACACCTAAGGATTATTGCCCATCTATATTGACTTTACGATTTTTGACTTCCCACATGATAGGTCAAAGCTCAACATAGGCCAGCCAAAATGGTAATTTTGTAGATTACCACAAGTAATCTACTAGATATTGCTGGAATCAACATGGTTCACAATTGGTCTCTAATCGCCAGAGAGGACCATAGTAGATTATTTTTTATAATCTATCATATTTCCTTTTTTTTTTTTTTTTTCTTTTCAATAAAAAAAAATTGTTGGTCTTCTTCGGCTCCTCCCCGATGTGATTAAATTTCCCAAAATAATCTACCAGATTATTATTAATATTCTATCAAATTATTTTGCATGCTCTATCAGATTATGTTTTGTATTCCACTAGATTATTAATAGTAATCTATCAGATTAATTCGTTATTCCATCAAATTAATTAGGGTTATTTACATATATATCCAAATTGGAGGTGTTGATTTAAAAAATATGCATTTTTTCTTTCATTTATATGAATGTCTAAATTGATACTGTTTTTTTTTTTAAATAAAGATTACATTATCCTTTAATTAAGAATTGAAAATGAACAAATAAAGAATTATATAAAAGGAAAGAAAAATCTCTAAAAAAATATTTGACTAAGAAAATCTTTATAATATGAAAAAAATACCATTTTATTTGATTTAATATATAAAAAAAATAACCATGTCAGATATAAGTTAATGGGGTGGGTACCAGCGGGTACCTATCCCCATGGGTAAAAATGACATACCTAAATAGAGTGTGCAAAAATTAATCTTTATAATAAATAATTAATCATTATGATAAAGTTAACAACGAATATATAAAAAGATTAAAATTGTAAAGAAATAAAAAGCAATTTAAAACCTATAAAAGACAACATAATGCTAGAATAATTATCATAAAGAAAAAAAATACTACATTTTAAAAAACCATCATAATGATATAGTAATCATCATAAAAAAAAATAAGAAATTTCAAACCACATTTAAACCTTAAAAACTAACTATTAAATAAGACCAATAAAAATAGAAAAAATTATCATAATAATGTTACAATTATCATAAAGAACTTAAATTATACTTAAAAATAAGTTTTTAAGAAACCAAAATCATACTTAAGAAATATGTTTATAAAAAACCTAAAACATACTAACAAGTAATCATTATAATAAAGAATCGGTCATTAAGATAATAAAGATACAAACAATGACAAAACAAAATAAGACCATCATCAAATTTCATAGTAGATGTAAGTTGTATGTTCTTTATGAAACAATCATTATAATAAAGAATTTGTCCTTAAGATAAAGTTAGACACGATATATAAAATAGTAAATATAAAAAATGATTATTCTTGACTTACCCGGAATACAAAACACAAAAAATGAAGGATGAAGAAATGAATATCACATAAAAAAAATATAATGCGGTTTTTCATAATCAATTCAAAATTCAAAATAAAATAAAAAAAAACGAGGGAATTATTCGTGAGCAAAAAAAAAAAAAATATATATATATATATATCCATCATTAAAGTCAAAAAATAAAAAAAGCAAAATATGAGAATCTGTTTAAAAATGAAATGAAGTCAATTATGGTAAAAAGGCAAAATATATATTACAAACATATATTTCATAAAAAAAATAGACACACATAATTTAAAAATGGACATATTTAAAAATGAGACTCTAAAAATGGATCTTTTGTATAATTATTTCAATTAATTATCAAATCCGCATAAAGAATCATATTAAAAGAACTATATAACAATATATATATATATATATATATAATCAAAAACAAAAATAATAATACGAAAATTTATCGTTCTAAAAATAACATTCAAGTGGTTGTAAGCATAACTCAACGATAATATTATATTTAATTTCATTAAAAGGCGTATTTTAATTTTTTTTTAAATGTCTTAATTTCATTAAAAGGCGCACTTTCATTTTAAAAAGTTGTCTAGATTAATTAAATTAACCAAATCATGGTCTGAATTGCAAAAAAAAAAAAAAAAAAGTACAACTTATTATAGGATTTAATTGTTAGATACTAGATAGTGACGGAACTACAAGTAATTGAATAGGGTATAAGTCCCAATCAGATATTAAAATCTCGTTTTTCATGCTTAATTTAATTCCTTTAAATTTTTAGCTGTGCATCTTTCGCAATAAAGTAAAAATTTAAATAATGCTCGCATTTAATGACTAACATTTATGTGGTAATAAGTATAACCTAACAATAATATTACATGACTTCACCTAAAAGCGCAGAATTCGAATCCCTCTATCTCTAAGTTCAAAAAAATAATAATATTAAATAATAACTAACACCACCACAAAGAACACATAAATACTAGTGACTGATAAAAACACATAGTTACTGTAAATACTATATGTTTAATTATTTTGATCATTTAATAAAAAATGGTCATTTTAATAATTTTTAAAATGATCGGCTTTTTTTAATATATAAAAAAAGCTTAAAACACGGTCATTTACCTATATATATATATATATATATTAATTTTTACCCTTGTGGCTTTAATCTTGGCAAATGTGGAGTTGGAAGCTAAGATGGCTGTAGAACATTATGAGCAGCAATGACTCCTCTTTTCATGTCCTACCAATAAAAGAATGACAATTTACTTACCACATAAATTGATATTCAAAACTTGAGATTAGAATTTGATGTTCTTATTATTGTTTTGTGGTTTATATATCTGAAATGATGAAAATCGTTTTACACATGGAGAGCAATTGGGAGACCTTGGAGACATTGTTGAAGCGATTGGAGGATGGCTAATGGAGTTCCAAGAATGTCAATCTTATAGCAAGCCTAACAGTTAACAGACCCTCCTACAGGAGATGCCCTCAAACTTTATGCTTCAGTTCGTTGTTGTTGGAGCTTTTTCTCCTCGTATGCAGAATATTTAGCTACGTGAGAGGGACTTGTTTTGCTGAACATAGTGGTCTTAAAGTCACAACACTAGAAGCCAACGTCCTTCAGGTGTGTTAGTAGGATACTTATCCTTTTTGCTAAATTAATGCTTAGATTCGAGTTACTCCGACCGTAATGATTGGGGAATATGAATAATTTATTTTGTGAGAAATCCATTCATCATGCTGGAGACATTCATCAACATATTCATGAATATATTAGAATCATGATAAATGGAGCCGATGGTGACTCGTGCAGCCATATTTTCTCGAAAAGAGTATATGGCAACTTTGCTTACTCTGTTAATTATGATAGTTATTTTGCTGGAAGATTTTCCTTCGTGTATTGTAGACTTTGTAAGTGTTGATGTGGTTATATATTGAGCAATGCAAAATGTTTTACCTAAATAATAATAATAATAATAATGAACACATAAATATCATTCATATCTTTGAGGAACAAAGACGGATTATGATGAGACGGATTACGGTGAGATTAGGTGAGGTTTAAAGGGTATTGATAAAAAGTAGTTAGATTAGTAAATTATCAAACAAGAGAGTGGTACCAATACGATGAGCATGTTTGGTAATATACAACTTTCACTACTAATTTCTAAACTAAAAAGTATGAAAGGGATTTAACGCGTGCAGTTTTAGTTCTGACATTGCTATTGCACCCATATTATTGATTCAACTTTGGCAACTATATATATGCAGGGAGTGCAAAATTAAAATAGGATAATCTTTCTTTTTCATATCCTGCGTTTTAGAATAATTCAAAAAGAATAACATATGTTTTTAATTGCTGAAGTCGAATAATGTCCGAGTAAATTTAATGGGTGTTTGAAACTTCAACTCTAGTTAGAATTTAAAATTTTTTTTTTATATTTATTTTCACTACTCAATTTCAAGTCCACCTCTCGTTTGCTCTCTCTTCTTTAAAAACTTAAACTTGAAAAATTCTTAACATTCTTATTTCAAGTTGAATTAGTTTATTTTTATGTCTAAACGCTCACAACGACGAGGGGGCTGAAATGAGATCCATATTACTATTACTTCCTAACACTTTTAAGGTTTTTTAAACTACTTAAATATCATAGTTGATATTCAATTTATATTTCAACCAAAGACACATTTCCAAACATTCACTCATTTCTAAAAAAAAAAAAAAAAAAAAAAACCCTCCAAAACTTCAACTTCAATTAGTGTTTCATACGGACCCTTCGTTGATAAATGTATACTTTATCAAAGTCAACGCCAAATTTGACCACAAAAATTACTAATATATTGGAGAGGAAAAAAAGAAAAGAAAAGAAAACCTGCCACTTCCGCCATGTTCTTGATCTTCCAAACCAACAATAAGTCTTGGCTCCCTAGCTTCTGTTAGAGATATTGTAATATCTCTTCTATTACTATTGAGTCGTGAAAACAATAAAGTTTCACATTGAAAAAGTATAAACAAGCATAGTGGTATAAATTGAAACAAGTGAAATGTAAGGATTACTAATATATAGTGGGGACTATGCTACTACTATGCACCACCACGCGCGCACGCGAGGGAGATTGGGCCCTTATTAGGGCGCACGTACGCATCGTTGCAAGGAGTCAAGGAGCATTCTCTTTATGAATGCGGTGTTTTTCCAGATTAAATCTGGACAGCTGATTTGATTGGGCACAATCTAACGGTCATATTTGAATGGTTTCTGATTTAATTTAAACCGTTAATTGAATTATTATAATCCAACGGTCATAATTAAATTCTGATTACCAACAAGTATGTCTGTTGAAACATATACATTTTTTGAATGAAAAGACACCTTATAATTTTTAAAAGGCATGTCTGTTGTATCTGTTATAACTCTTCATGAACAGACATATCAAAGACAAAAAATTCCAGTTTCTGACGTCAGTTTCATATATTGTTCTGAAATTAAATAAGATTGCTACTTATTAAATTCGTGGGTTTATTGTATCTTAGAGGTAATTTGTCACAACACCTGATAGCAAACTGTTTATAGTGGAGGCAAATAAAACCTAAGGAAAGTAATTCCTACGTCTCAAAACCCTTTGATTTTTTCTCTCTTTCTGTTTCGTTTCTTTACATCCAAACACTTTTTCCACCACCCACTAGTTTCAACAGCCTCTTTGGGGGAGGTCGTCATCCCAAGATCAGGGGAGGCAAACCCTTGCGTTGCGGGATTGGGGCACCAAATCGCGGTTTCTTCGTGTGTTCGGTGCACCCCCTCGTCATCACGTCGAGTGATCCATAAGACATGGGAGCCCTAGTTGTCGCGATATCCGAGAGAATCTGTGTTTATCTTGATTTGAGATCAACAGATTTTGTATTTATTTCTTACGCACGCACATCCATGCATGGACGGAGGCAACTCCCAAATTAGTTTTTCCTCGTATTTAGTTATGTATATATATGAGTTTATATATAAAATGTTACATAAAGCCTCCCCTAAAAAATGAAAAATTTTATACATGTCCCTCAAAATTTTTATATGTAGTTATTAGTCCTTCCTAACAAAATTTCCTGACTTTGTCAGTGCATTCATGGACAGAGCAAATGAAGTAAGCATGAATTAAACTTTTTTCCCCCCCAAATTAAATTGATCTCATATTTTGCTAAATGAATGTGGTTTCATACTGATACATGGCTAAGTTATGCAGGGTTCAAGCGAGGGGCCTTCAAGTGCACATCTAGGGAAGGTTTTATTTATTTATTTATTTATTTATTTATTTTTTTTATAATACTATTTCCTTTTTTAAGATATTTTGATATTTTCATAGTCAAAATAGATTGTGACCGAGAAAAAGTACACATTTGCTACCATAAATACAATATGTATAAGATAGACATTTGCAGAAACTAATAAAAAAAACCCAAATTGCATTTCTCATTACCAAAAAAAAATTGGGTGTGAAAAAAAAAAGGACTTGAAACTACTAAAAATGGATTTGATATATATATTTGATATATATATATATATATATAAATATTTGGATTTGATATAGTTGAGCCTATGATGAATTCAACTACCAATTAGTACAGTTGTTAGACTCGTTCTAATTTTCACCGGATTAATTTGTTAGAGTAAATTAGGATAATTTATTTATTTTATTATTATGGATAGATTAATCTTTTATTACTTTGCTTATAGACAAACCTCTCTTTATTAATTTGTTTTAATTGAAAGGTTTCAGAACTTTAATTCTCACACACGAGTTCTATAGTGCAGTCTAACGGTAAAGTCCGACTGCACAGTCTGCACAATATTTACAACAATAAGATTCTTTTCCTTTTTATGTCCAAGCAGTTTTGTTAGAAACGATTTGCTTCACTTTAGTAGTGTGTAATTGTATGAGATAAATGATTCGTATTGGAATTAATATATGAAGAATTTTTTGAAGTGGACCTACAGATGAGAAAGTCACTACCAATGATTCGTATTTAGGAAACCTATAATTCGAAAATTATTATATGCATTAACAATTCTATTGCGCATTCGATATGCATTGAGTTGACGCAAATATGAGATTGCCAAAGGAAGTTTGGGAGCATTTGGCAAGATTGTAAACTCAATCTAATTTTTCAAAACAATACCAGTTAGAGGCTAATATTTGTGCACTTCAACAAAAGAATATTAGTATTTTGGAGTTTTATTCCCTTGTGATAGATCTATTGGATCAATTAGTATTCACAGAATTTGGAGAATTCCCTATACATTGTAAGTTCGTAATATTTCCCATGTGGGCCTATTGTCTTTGCATTTTCCTTTGGGGACTTTATAGAGAAATGCCGCAAAATCATGTCTTGGATTAATTTTTATGAAAAAAAGGTGTTCTAAAAAATTTCATAACATGATATTTCTTTATTTATTTATCTTTATATACCAATCGTATAATTACCGGTTGGTCTCCAGGTTGGTTATCATCTTGTATTCACCATGATACTGATCAATAACCACCACCACCGACGGGATACTGGATGGTTACTGACTGGTAACCACCTCCGTCAGCTAGATACCAACTAGTTACCAGTTGTAACCATCTCTTTCAATAAGGTACCGGTTGGTTACCTAATGGTAACCACCTCGACCGACAGGATACCGGATGGTTATTGACCGGTAACCACTTATGTCGGCTGGTTACCAACCAAAAACCATAAAATCTATCGAATGTACTAGGTTTTATTACCGAATTACTAACAAAATCACAAACTTTATCTAAATACAAAAACCAATCATCACAAACACATTTGAAGAAAGAATAATAAAAAGATTGGAGATAACGGGGAGATCAAAAAAAGAATCTGATCTCCCCATGAGTGGTACGCGGAGGAGACTCTTCCACGCGGCCATAGCTTGCTAGTGAAGGAGATCCAATCTCCTCCACGCGGCCACAGCTCGTCGGCGGAGGAGATCTCGGTTCTCTTCCATGCGGCCACGGCTTGTGAGCGCTCTACGAGGCCACGGCCCATGTGCGGAGGAGAGAGGAGATCAGAGCTTGCCCGTGAAAGAGAGAGAAGACCGAGACCAAAGCTCACGTGCAGAAGAGAGGACATCGAAGTTCATGAGCAGCTGGCAACCACGGTGGCGTGAGCACGGATGTGGCAAAGGAGAAACTAGTGCGGAGGAGACTGGAGATGGCGAGCAACCGGCAGCATGAGGGCGGATCGGAGCGGGTGCGGAGGAGATCAGAGCTTGCGATCATGACTGCAAGACTGTAGATCCTTCATCAGAGGGGTGTGGGGAGAAAGAGGGGTTTTTAGAGAGAGAGAGAGAGAGGGTGGCGCATAGAGAGAGAATTGATGAAGAAAGAGAAAGTGAAACTTAGAAAATAGTTTTTAAATTTTTTTTATTACATCGTCGTTGTGGCATATTTTACTATAGTTTTTAAGTTGTGACATAAATCAACACATGCTCAAATTTTATGGCATGCGGTCTAATTATCCCTTTTTCATCCTCTTCATTACTTTTGATTAGTCCATATTTGGACATTTACATTCTCCCTTTCCTTTGAATGGCCTTTGTTGTGCATTTGCAGTAGCTTATATCCTTTGACCAGTCCATGTCGAGCATTTGCATGGGTTTAGACCTACATGTGAAAATTTCTGAAATTGACAAATTCTCAATGCTTTTTGCAACTGAATCGTGAGTTTGAGATGTGGTGTTAGAACTATCATATTAACATTAACATTATTATTTTTTATTGGTAAAAGTAAATTAGTCTTTAATTTCTAATTTTCTTTGCCTTTCTCTCTTTTGTCTATGGTTTCTCTACCATCAAATTCTAGTCAATAGGATCTACCTCGCTCAAAATTGATATTAATTTTGTTTTTTGTAATTCTTTTAGCATATATGTCATAACAAATTAAAGTTAGAATATGATGAATATTATTGTGATGTAAATTACGATGTGAGTCGAAGCATTAGATATATATATATATATATATTTTTTTTAGAAAAGGCTAATCCTATTTTTGGTACTGAATTATAGGCCAAATTTGACCTCCGATTTTCAAAATGTTCCGCCATATTTTCCTGATATACAAAAACTATATTAGTTCAGTTCCTTTATTAGATGACTGCTAAAAAAAATGTTTAAGAAAAATACATGTGACTGCACGTGTGGATTAATTGGGGGCAACATGGAAATTTCACGTCGGGAAAAGGGTTATCAACTTGCTAGGATAAAAGAAGCTCAAACAAACGTTGCAGCTCAGGTTTTCAAATTGCTTGTAGCTTTAAATAGGTGGTTGCTTGGTTAGTGTTTGGTTGGAGTTTCCTTAAAGATGAATTAGTTTCGTTGCAGCTAAGGAAATTACAATACGAAACCAAGGAAATTTATTGTGTTTTCATGAAAATTTGTTATTAAATTTGGTTTATTTAGGAGGGGGAATTGGACTTGTGAATGGGTTAAGATCTCATAGGACTAGTTTGACTTTGTTGTGTTGTGAAATTTTTTTGTTATAGTTATGTTGTGATTTTAAAGTTACTGTGTCCACAAATAGGTATGTGAATTGGATTTGTGAATGGGTTAAGACCTCATCAGACTAGTTTGACATTGTTGTGCTGTGAAATTTTTTATTATAATTGTGTTGTGAGTTCAAAGTTACTGTGTCAAGAAGTATGTAGATGAATTGGATTTATGAATGGGTTAAGATCACCTCATAGGACTAGTTTGACATTTGTGTGCTATGAAATTTTTTTGCTATAGTTGTGTTGTGAGTTCAAAATTATTAAGTTCAAAGTTACTGTATCCAGAAGTAAGTAGGGGTTTGATAAATTTTTTTATAAAAAAAAATATTACTACGTAGGTATTTAATGACTAAAATATACATACTAAATTATCATATGATATACTCTAATATACGAATTTATTGTTATAGTTCTTACTTTTAATGTTAAAATTTTATCCAAAAAATAAAAGTAATTTTACGATAATATTTTTTAGTATCACCTTGAACAGAACATATAAAATTACAATAATAAAAGTTTTTCCGAAAAAAATATTACTATAATAAAATAAGTAATAAAATTATAATTTATAATTTGAAATTACTTTTTTTTAAATGGGAATTTAAAATTACTTTTAAGAGGAAAGAAGTAATAAATTTAAAACAAATAATTGAATGTGATTTTATTTTGTTATAGAGATAAATAAAATGAGTATATTCGAAATGTTATATAATGTTACAATTAATTTGATAAACTTGCAAAATGACAGCAGAAAGTAGTTGGGCACAAGCAATCCATGGCATGCTTCTCAAATAATCCCAAAACAGTCTCTAAAAACAATTTCAAACAGGACTATAATGGATTTCGGAGCTTGACTTGCTACAAGAGGTAGGGATGACAATGGGGTGGGGCATGATGGCTATGCTTCCCTCACCCCTATACACATCGCCCTTTTTATTCTTATATTTGCTCCCATACCCACCTAATTTAAGGTAGGAGTGGGGGCGGGTAATCCCTACAGTAGGTGTTATACTTATACCCTATAATTTATCCATTAAGATTTAAAAAAAATAATAAAAACAAATTTAATTAAAGATTTCATAAAAAATTTAGCAACATAATAAAAAAAAAATCAAGGCTACATATAGTTTTCCTTTTTTATTTATTCATTTATTTATGAAGGTGCTTTCCATTTTGTATTCTTACACTAAATTTTAGTACAAACATATAAAATTATAAGGGTTAATATTAACCCTCATACCAGTCCTCGTACCTATACAATTTCCCTCTATGTGCCATCTCCAAGGACCTCATGCTTGGAGAAGAAAATGAACAACTGTTTTCCGCTCTTTTCCCTATTTCTCGTCCTTTACAAATTCGTTGTTGGGATTTTCCCTCCCTGATAAAGATTTATAGCCATCAAGAGTTGCATCTAAGCTATCACTAATTCAACAATGGATCATTAGACACTCTTGTGCTTCTAACCCTAAACGGGGATTTAAGTCATATTTGAATAAGGAATATGAGTTAATAAACAAGCCGTGTTTATGGTAATTATGTAAGTGTTGGAAAAGTGCAGATATAGTGCCCTTCTTACTTGAATTAGAATTTACATCAAATAAATGAAAGTATGTACTAGTACTAATGAGTTCAAAATTAACTCATTTCTTATGTAAGTCATTTGTGGATTGAGTTGTATTCAAATTAAGAATGTGAGCTAATAGTCAAATCATGTCTAGTAACTACATAAATGTTGCCAAAATAACGGAGTTTTCACCCTCCTTACTTGAATTAGAACCTAGATACGAAAGCACATAACTATATTAGTGAGTTCAAATTCGACTTATTTATTGTTTAAACCCCACTTTATTGAGCATGCGTTAAATTTTTTTTTTTTTTTTTTTGGGATATATAATTAATATTCGGATTAGAAATGACGGCTAATAAATGAGTCGAGTTTGAAATAACTATATGAAATAATGGTTTTATTACCCTGCGCACTTAGATACAAAATAATGGATTAGATATGAGTCGAGTTCCGCAAATAATGAATTTATTACCCTTCGCACTTAATTTAATGAAAACCTAATATGAAATAATTTCGGTTGGAGCTTTGCTTAACGAAAAGGTAGTTTCTTGCCATCTAAAATTATAATACGAAGCCAAGGAATTTTGTGTTTCCATGAAAATTAGTTATTAAATTTGGTTTATTTGGAAAAAAAAAAAAAAGGATTTGTGAATGTGTTAAGATCTAATATATTTGATTTTCAGAGCTTGATTTGCTACCAGAGAACCCCATGTGATAGTCATCAGTCCATATAAGGAAAATGATAAGCTGTGCAGTCCCATATTGCTTAAGAATGGATATAAGTGATGATTTATAAGTAATGATACCACCTCTTAATGGTATGAGACCTTTTGGGGCTAGTCCAAGAGCAAAACCATGCAAGTACGAGTCCCAAAGCGGACAATATCATACTAAAGGGAGGCATGAGTCGTTACAAATGATATCAGAGCCTATACCCAATTGTAAGTATGGTCAACGAGGATGTTGGGCCCTAAAAAGATGGATGATTGTGATAATCATTAATCCCTACAAGGAAAAAGGTAAGCTATGCAGTCCCACATCGCTTGAGAATGGATGTAAGTGATGATTCGTAAGTAAAGAGATCATCTCCTAATGATATGAGACATTTTTGGGTGAGTCCAAGAGCAAAAACAATGCGAGCAAGAGGCCCAAAGCGAACAATATCATATCAAAGGGAGACATGAGTCGTTACACCTCATGCTTGGAGAAGAAAAAGAAGCCCGATTTTCGTAGCTTTTGCATATTTCTCGTACTTTCCAGGTTCATTATTAGGGATATTCCTTCCATGATAATTTAAATTGTCATCAAAAGTCATATCTAAGCCCTTACTAATCCAACAACAGATCATATGACACTCCCATAATTCTAATCCTGAACGGATATTTAAGTCATATTTAAATAAGCAATTTGAGTTAATTGACGAGTTGTTTTTATGGTAGTTGTGTAAATATTAAAAGAGCGGATTCAGTACCCTCCTTACTTAAATTAGAGCTTATATCAAAAAATGAAAGTATGTAGTTGTAATATTGAGTTCAAAATATTGTGTAATTACCGTTAATCATATTCCATTTAGTTATACTTATGTGTGGCTAATTAAGTTGTGTTCGAATCAAGAATGTGATTGATAAACAAACCATGTCTGTGGAAACCATGTAAATGTTGCGAAAATATCGGACTCATCACCTCCTTACTTGACTTGGAACTTGTATCAAAGAAATAAAAGTAGGTAATAGCGTTAAGAAATTCAAAATGGACATTAATTATGCAATCCCCTTTAACTATGATCTATCGAGTATATAATTTCTTTGCTTGCGGATATTTAAGTCATATTTTGAATCAAGAATGACCAATTATAAATAATTTGTGTTGTAATAACCATATAAATATGGTGAAAATAGCGGAAATTTTTATTTATCCTCCTTACATAATTACATCAACGAGTTCAAAATTGACTTATTTATTTTGTAAACCCCACTTTATTGAGCATACATTATTCCTTTGTCGTATTCGGATCAGGAGTGATGACTAATAAATGAGTTAAGTTTGTAATAACGATATGAAAGTTTTTTAAATAACAAATTTATTACCCTCCATACTTAATGTGAAGTTATTTCCATACGAGGACAAGAGTTACATGCAATTAGAAATAGTATTTCCGATGCATGGTTATTGATAATAAGAGACTAACTACATTTACTAAGTATCCTACATTAATGGTAATAGCACCAAAATTAGCAAGCATCACCAATTTACTGAATAACTAACTCTTCACCTTAAAATATATGCTTTGCATGCTTTACACTTAGTTTATTTATTCTCCCATGCATTCTTTTCTTGAATGTGATAAGGAAAACGCTTTACTATTAGAAGAAGATAAGCTACAAAACCTTGATTTATTCAATTAATCCTTTTAGTTTATTTAAAGGCCAATTTAATGGGAAAAAGTCACTAATCCACATTGCTAAAAAAAGAAAAAAAGAAAAAAATTCTCATTCTATTCTTCCACCTTCTTAATGTAAATGGACTATTTTGCATCTTATTAGGGTTTTAGAGGGATACTTGAAAAAAAAAAAAAAAAAGAGAATCTATTAGTAGATTTTGAGTCTAGTTGTAACAGAAAAAAAAAACGTACGATTGTAACAGATTTTTAAACCAAATAAAAAAGTGCAAAATCTCGTTAAATAAGATAATCTATCGATGAAAGACAAGATTAATTACCATTCAAATTTGCACATGCAAGCATTATTACTATTATATTATCAAAAAGATCAAACAAAAGAAAATCATGAAGAGAACAAGGCTATCAACAAAAAAGCAAAAGAAGGTCTGCAAAATAGAAAGAAGAAAAGTGGAGAAACAGAGAGAGAAAAAAAAAAAAAAAAAAAAGCAAAAAAACAAAAAAGAAAGAAAAACAGAGCACTCCATACAAATGATGGCTAAAGACTCCAGTGCTTGTGGGAATAGAAACATCTCCTCTCTCTCTATACACACACACATATATATAATATACAAATGTGTATTTATCTTTCTCTCTCCTACACTTTTTTCATCTTCATTCATAGAGGGAGAAAAGCAGAGAAAAGAGAATGTGCTTGCTAACTAGAAAGGGCAAAAAAAAAAAAAAAAAAAACAAAAAAAAGAAAGAAAGAAGAAGAAAATTTGGGGAGTGCAACAGACCTGTGATGCCACGTGGCGAAATCCCAGTGGATGTGTGCATCGGGGCTTCAACAACAACAACGACATCACCAACAACACCAACAACAGCGCCCCCACTCTCTCTCTCTCTTTCTCTCTCTTGTTTCTCTCTCCTCTTCTCTCTCCTGCCATGTCAGAGTGCAACCCCGTCCTATGACCACGGCGAATCCGTATTTGTATGCTTCTCTCTCTACAAAAACTCTTTTCTCACTTTGGAAGAGAACAAATAAAAAATAAAGAGAGAAAAAAAAAAACTCTCTCTCTCTCTCTACTTATTTTGTTTCTCTCTCTTGTCTGTCTCTTTCTTTCTTTCTTGTACTCTCTCCTATCTCTCTCCCCAAGCTTCCATGCCCTAACCCTCTCTCTCTCTCTCCGCTACTCTAGCAATTGCTCAGTCGCCGAGGTTGCTCTGCCTATTGGGTTCTTGATTTGATCCGTTATTCAGATTGGGTGGCTTTTTAATCCATCTGGGTACCATTTATTTCTCTTCTTTTCAGTTATTTTTCGGTTGAAATTTATTGGGTTTATGGATTTTGTGAAATTTCTTGCTTACCCATTTGTGCTTTTGTGCTCATTTTGATGTGAATGTTGTTCGGTTGTTGAAAAATTTAGTCTTTAGTTTGGATTGGTGTTGAGATAGTTGATATCATTGAAGGAGTTTACTTATTTTTTGGGGTTTTGAATTAGTTTTGATGGTAAATGGGATTGTGAAATGGGGTTATGGAGTTAGCAGGAGCCAAATGTGTTTTGCATGCTTGGATTCTTGGTGGGTTGATTGTAAAATTTCATCGATTTCTTTGTGGAGTGCATTTGGAAATTTTGTTGACCTAGAGATTGGGAAATAGGGTTAAGTAGACACAGTTGTTTGGCTTATGATTTGTTTGATGCTTTGATTGTGTTACAGTTCAGTTTGGATATTTGGGTTATTGATATACATATATATATATATATATTTATGATCTTTTTGCATGTAGCTAGTATGGGATGTTTGGTAAAATGTGCCATTCTTTTGCTACAAAATCTATATAGAGTTAATTGCAATTGCATGTTTGTATTCACTGTTGATGACTAATGTGTTATGTTCATTATGTGGTACCAAGATCTATTGCCGTGCATTAGAGTGAATTTAATTGTTTGATTGTTTATAGTCTCGGTTGAATTAGTAGAAACATATTTTTCCGTTTCTACTTCCTGACACATTGGAGGTAGAGCTAGAGCTTGCCAAGATGCATAGTTTGCTGCTGTTTTGATGTCGAATGTATGTTTTGTAATAATGTAGGATGCTACCATGTTTAATTAGTTAAATTGAAATGAAAAGTATCTTTTTATTCGGCTGTTACTGCCGTTCTTATATTTATACTTCCAGTCATATTTCCTGTGGTAATTGGCTCCATAGTTTGGTCCATATTGATCTTTGACATTGCTATCTTCCTGTCATTAGTGAAGAGTCATTTTTATTTTTATTTTTTTGGGTCATAGCTGTTTTTGGGTTTGGCTAATGTGAACGTTTTAAGTGCAGGAATGATTTTTTTAGGCATTGCTGTTCCAGAAAATGCTGCGGAAAAGTTGAGATGTCCTCTGCTTTTTCAATGACTACTGAGTCATAACATGCTTATTGTCATTGCTAAAAGCTAATGATGTATGCGAGACCCAGGGCGGAGAGATGAAAGAAAACAGTTCATCTAATAGTAAAATGATTAACAGGAACTGGGTTTTGAAGCGTAAACGTAGAAAACTTCCTTATGGACCTGATGTATCGAATGGTAAAGAAGACAATTCAGCTGCATCAGGATCTACAAGAAATACTTCTTCTGCTAAACGCAAAGTGAAGACTGAGATTATTAATGAGCGAGCGTCATCCAAAAAGAAAGGAAATGATGGAGTGAGTTATTTTCTACAGTATTCTTTCTTTTGAATCAGTTAAATTTGTTGTTTTATTTTTATGGTAGAAGTTCGTTTTGGTCCTTTTTTCTTTTATTATTATTATTATTATTATAAGTCTTGTTTCAATCTGAATACTTAGTGCAACAATTCCATCTCTTTAGAGTTAAATACACATAAATTGGGACATATGTTTTATGCTATTCAAAGGTTCTAATTGTAATATCTATTCAGATAGAGATAATTTCTCTCAGACAATGTAAAAACGTCCCTTGTTATGTATGGCTTTTGCTTTATTCTTCTATTTCTATAATGTTTACGCATTTTTAAGCATTTGGTAACTTGTTTTTGGTCTATTCTCTGTTCCAGTATTTTACGAGTGTGTGGTCTGTGACCTTGGTGGTAACTTGTTGTGTTGCGATAACTGTCCTCGCACCTATCATCTCCAGTGTCTTAATCCCCCTCTTAAGGTATGTTTTGTTTTTCTATTTTATGCTAGCTGATTTAATAATAAAAAAATTCCTCTGGTTCAATGTACTAATGCTAAAGACTTTGTTGATTTTCTAAATTTATCATCTAAGCGAATCCCAATGGGAAAGTGGCAATGCCCAACCTGTCAGAAAGGCGTTTTACTAGAGCCCACAAGTAACTTGGATACAGTTTCAAAACGAGCAAGAACAAAGACTGTTACTATGAAATCTGGTTCTGGAATGAAGTCATCTGAAAGAGAAAAAATATCTCCGATATTCGGAAATACAATAATTGCCAAGAAAAGGTCCTTGAGCAAAGGAAAATCTGCTTTAAGTCGTGGAATTAAATCCCTTGAAAAGAAAATAGTCTCCTCCGAAGTAGATAAGTCTTCCAGTGTCAAGTTAGGAAGTTTACCTGATGGCGCTCCTTTAGCTGGTGTTTCATCATCATTAAATGTTGAAGATGAACAAGGATCTGAGAAGTCCTCTGTGCACTCCGAAGATAAGAATTGGACCTCTCCTCTGAAAGAAGCGTTATCTCCTTCTAAAGTTCCAATATCAGAGCCAGTTGATGAAGCTTCTGTGGCACCTTCTCCTGATACGAAGCCCAGTTTGGCTCGTGACAATGGTTCCGAAGGAAATGCTGTTGTACTTGCAATCAGTTCCACGGGAGAGGAGGCTAGGAAAAGAAAACAAAAAGGTAATGATGAGAAAATTCAAAAGAAGTCCAGGACTGAGAAGGGAAAAGGTGTAGTTAGTAATTCTAAACAGCGTGGATCTGGAGTACATACTGCAAGACCTGGAAGCAGTAAATCACGAAGAAAGCATAAATCTGTTAACTCTCGTATATCAGTATCTTTGTCAAAGGAAGACACTGGAATCAAGATTTCGGATGTCCAGAGCAAAGATGAGGTATCTATCAGTTTACTGTCTGTTGGCCTTATCCTTGAATTGTGATTATGGTTATAATTAGACTATATTGAAATTGATCTGTTGAGCTTAAGGAAGCTTCCAAATAGAACTTGTGCCATAAGGAATGCTAATTAACACAGGAAGTAATACTTTGGGACCTAGCACCTTCTTATTAATAAAATTTTTTAAGTGACAATTTCTTCAGCTGTTTTGGAAATTGCGTTGAATGTAAGTAAAAAAAAAAAAAAAAAAAATTGTCTTAATGTGCTTCTATCATTTGTTATCGTTATCGTTATATTTATAATAGCTTGTATTATCATTGTTGCTGGCTAGTTGCTAATGTTGGATGATGTTGCTTTTGTGTGTACTATTGCAAGGTTAACTAAATGCTTTATTTATTGCAGAGGCTTCTTGAGGATGCTAAAAACCCACCATGCGATGTGGATAAAGAAGGGAATCAGGTGGTTAGCACACCGGCATGTGAAAATAGTGCTATAGCTGAATCCCTACAGGTAAAAGAATCAATAAAAATAGATCAAGTTGCTTTTATCAACACTTACGAGTTGTGTTTTCTCTTGAGTTAATGATCATTTCTCTGACTGATTTTGTGTTCCTTGCATGTTGAAACCATAGGTTGATCGAGTTCTGGGATGTCGGGTTCAAGGTGACAACAATGACTCTTCACATCACTTATCTGTGACAGTTGCTGATGACCGTTCTGATGATTTACTAATTCCAGAAAACCAAAACAGGGCATCTGAGGAGAATTTTTCATCTGATCATGAGTTAGAGGTTCAAGCTTCTGAACTTCTTACTGAAAGTACAGGAAACGGTGTAAAAAGTGATGCTACAGAAGAATGCAAGAAAAATGATATTCGAGTGGATAAATTACATGTATACAAAAGATGTGTGAATAAAGAAGGTAAAAAAGGGAATGGAGCGGATTTGATGAAGAAAAATTGTACAAATGAAGAATCGACTACCATGACCGTTAAAGGTCAAGATGAGTCTGCTGTTGCCTACTGAGGAGTCGGGAAAAACAGATGACAGTACGAATTCTAGCTTGAAAAGTGATGATAAAGCTGAAGTTCCTGAAATTCGTGAAACAAATGTCTCTAATGAAGGCAAAGACAAAAAAGTTGTGGATACAGTGGTAGGAAGCGGTGATGGTGCTGACAACAAAACTCAGGAGCCCACCTTTGCAGAACGTGCATGTGTTGATGGTGAAACTGTTCGGTATGAATTTTTTGTCAAATGGGTGGGCAAGTCCCATATCCATAATAGTTGGGTCTCTGAGTCCCAGCTGAAAGTCCTGGCTAAGAGAAAACTGGAGAACTACAAAGCAAAGTATGGAACATCTGTCATAAACATCTGCGAGGAGAGATGGAAGCAACCGCAGAAGATAATAGCCCTCCGTTCATCCAATGGTGGTGATGAAGTTTTTGTGAAATGGACTGGACTGCCTTATGACGAGTGCACTTGGGAAAGTCTGGATGAGCCTGTTGTTAAGAAATGTCCACACTTGATTGATTTGTTTTATCAATTTGAGCGTCAAACATTAGAAAAAGATGTTTCTAAGGATGGATTGCCAAGGGGAAAGGCTGATTCTCATCAACACGAAATAGCAACTCTCGTCGAGCAGCCTAAGGAACTAAAAGGAGGTGCATTGTTTCCACATCAGCTTGAGGCACTGAATTGGTTGCGTAAGTGCTGGATCAAATCCAAAAATGTGATACTAGCTGATGAGATGGGCCTCGGGAAGACAGTATCTGCTTGTGCTTTTATGTCATCATTATATTTTGAGTTCAAAGCTACTCTTCCTTGTTTGGTCTTGGTTCCGCTTTCCACAATGCCTAACTGGCTCGCTGAGTTTGCATTATGGGCTCCAGACTTGAATATTGTGGAATATCATGGCTGTGCTAAAGCAAGAGCCACAATTCGCCAGTACGAATGGCATGCCAGTCCGCAGGACTTAAATAAGAAAACGGCTGCTTATAAATTTAATGTCCTCTTAACTACATATGAGATGGTCCTTGCTGATTCTTCGCATCTACGAGGAGTTCCTTGGGAAGCTCTTGTAGTTGACGAGGGGCATCGTCTAAAGAATTCCGGAAGTAAGCTTTTCAGCTTGCTCAATACGTTCTCTTTCCAGCACCGTGTGCTTTTGACCGGTACTCCTCTTCAGAACAATATTGGTGAGATGTATAACTTGCTTAATTTCTTGCAGCCATCGTCATTCCCTTCCCTAACTTCCTTTGAGGAGAATTTTAATGACCTTTCAACAGCCGAAAAAGTGGACGAACTAAAAAAACTTGTTGCTCCACATATGCTGCGTAGGCTTAAAAAGGATGCCATGCAAAACATTCCCCCCAAGACTGAAAGAATGGTTCCTGTTGAGCTTTTCATCTATCCAAGCTGAATACTACCGTGCTATGCTAACGAAGAATTATCAAATTTTGCGGAATATTGGGAAAGGGGTTGCACAGCAATCGATGCTAAACATTGTGATGCAATTAAGAAAGGTCTGCAATCATCCATATCTCATTCCAGGCACAGAGCCTGATTTTGGGTCTGTTGAGTTCCTTCATGAAATGCGCATAAAAGCTTCAGCCAAGTTGACTTTGTTGCATTCTATGCTTAAGATTTTACACCGAGAAGGTCACAGAGTCCTTATTTTTTCCCAGATGACGAAACTGCTTGATATCCTTGAGGATTACTTGAATATAGAATTTGACCTAAAACATATGAGAGAGTGGATGGTTCGGTTGGCGTGGGCTGATCGTCAAACAGCAATCGCGCGGTTCAACCAAGATAAAAGTCGATTTGTTTTTCTGTTATCAACGCGCTCATGTGGTCTTGGCATCAATTTGGCGACTGCTGATACGGTCATCATCTATGATTCTGATTTCAACCCACATGCTGATATCCAAGCCATGAACCGAGCACATCGAATTGGTCAGTCAAATAGACTTTTGGTGTACCGGCTTGTAGTTCGTGCTAGCGTTGAAGAGCGCATCTTGCAGCTTGCCAAGAAGAAACTTATGCTTGATCAGCTTTTCGTTAACAAGTCTGGATCCCAAAAGGAAGTGGAGGATATTCTGAAATGGGGGACAGAGGAGCTTTTAGTGATTCTGTTAGAACTGATGGAAGAGATACAGGTGAAAACAGTAACAAAGATGAGGCAGTGATAGATATCGAACATAAGCATAGGAAGAAGGGCGGTGGTTTTGGGGGATGTTTATCAGGATAAATGTACAGATGGCAACAACAAGATCGTGTGGGATGAAAATGCGATTATGAAGTTACTTGATAGGTCGAATCTGCAGTATGGATCAACCGATATTGCTGAGGGGGACATGGAGAATGATATGCTTGGTTCGGTAAAGGTAAAATATCAAACCTACATGATCTTTATAGTTTAATCTTATGTCACCATTCATATGAAAAAATCCATTTGAAGAACAGAAGCTATGATTTTATCAGTTTATGCAATAAAACTAGAAGTATCTTGGGTGTATTTTGTAGAAACTAGAATTTTCCATAAGAAACAAATAGTGTGCAATATACTTGACAGAAAACTAAAACATAGAAAATCACTTTTGCTTATGTAACTGTTCCAATTCGTATTTATATCAGTCTGTTGAGTGGAATGACGAACCAACCGAAGAACAAGGAGCAGCTGAATCTCCTGGTATGAATGATGACATGTCCGCACAAAGTTCTGATAAAAAGGATGACAATGTGGCTACTGTTACCGAAGAAAATGAGTGGGACAGACTATTGCGTGTGAGGTGAGAACTTCTCTTGTGCTCTTCTATTTGCAGAGTTTGTTCTTATTTTATGCTATACTTATATGCCTTCATCATTGGGTTTGTAGATGGGAGAGATACCAAAGTGAAGAGGAAGCAGTTCTTGGTCGTGGGAAGCGTCAGCGAAAAGCTGTCTCTTATAGGGAAGCATATGCTCCACACCCTAGTGAAACATTGAGTGAGGTAATCACTATTCATATGTGGTTTCCGAAAGAACATGATCTATGTTTGTTTAATTCTACTAAACCATTGTACAAGTGTCTTTTGATTGTAGATGACTGCTTTTTGATAGTGGCTGCCTTTTTCTACTTTTTTTTTAGAGTGATCATGCATGTTAGGATACTGAGTTTCTCATATCCTTGTACCTAAATTTTGGACAAAGATTTCTGTTTAGATGGTATAGAGTAAATACTAGAAGCTATAGAATATCTTATATCCTTGTAAATAAATGTTGGACGAAGAATTCTGTTAAAACTGTAAAAACCAGAAATTTAGAAAACAAAAAATGTAGGAAATTTTCTTTACATAGGTTGTGGTAATCCCTGAAGCTATTATGGAAGCGAAGTCCTTGCAATCCAGATCCCATCTGCATATTAATAAGACTCAGAATTAAACATTTGAGAACCTCAATCAAAAGATATAAAAAATATTAATGGTTTGAGACAGTTAAGTATGGGGTCTCTTTGTTGGATCTAACTGCAAAAGAGTCTGAGGGTATTCCGTTACCTTTGTTTTCAATAGATTAGAAAAATCAGTTATAGGTTTTTCTTGTATTGTGATTCATTTTTTTTCCCTCATTGTTAAGAGATGCATACTTTTTGAACCATATAGGGGAGAGTTCCAAGTAAAATGTATGCTCATTATCTCGTGGTTATAATTCCATTTGTTTATTTTTCTTCCTGTGTGTTGCTGTTGTTATAAATTCTTTGTTCTCACAACAGAGTGGTGGTGAGGAGGAGCGTGAGCGCGAGCCGGAGCCAGAGCCCGAGCGGGAATACACACCCGCAGGCCGAGCACTGAAAGCAAAATAGTAAGTACAAGTTCAACAAATGCATTTGTTCGTTTGATCTGTAAAAGTGTGTGCTCTCTTTGCCAATTACTTTAGCGACAAATGATGAAAATTGAGTCGATCCTTAATGTCTTATTTTCATTGATCAGTGCTAAGCTCCGTGTGAGGCAAAAAGAGCGTCTTGCTCGGCGGAATGCAGTTGAAGAATCTCTTCCAACTCCAACTGAACAACTGCCACATGAGTCGGCTCCTCATTGTCCTCTCAACAATGCCGAAGATTGTGGCGAGCAAGCATCTGGACCAGTTCAATCTGCCGCAGAGAAGTCTTTAATAATTGACTTAGAGGATAAGCAATATGATGCTCCCAAGCGGAAGTCTGATTCTCCTTTAAGGCTTGGGAGGTTATCGAAGAACAAAATTAGCAGTCATCTTGACTGTTCTGTTAACCCTCTTGACCATCCCTCCCCTGACATGTTCCTTCCGAGCCACCAGCTTATGGGAACAAACTATACTAACTCATCATTCACCAGCAATTTATTACCAGTTCTCGGGCTTTGTGCTCCTAATGCTAGTCAAATAGAATCATCACATAAGAAGTTTTCAAGATCAAATGGAAGACAAAGTCGACCAGGACCTGGACCGGAGTTTCCATTTAGTTTAGCTCCTCAGCTTGGCAATTTGAGTGAGATGGACATAAATGTTGAGACTCTTGCGAACAGAATGAAATTATCTGATGCGTCACCAGATTTTTTACAGCAGCATCTTAAGAGTGGCATCTCGGATGGTCGTCTCCCACTTAGCCTGGTATTCTCCTGCTCTCTGTTTGAGACTTCCAAGTTTTTGTTATATAATTTACCGATATATACATAGGCAGATTGAGAGCCTTGGTTCATTCATAGTTTACTGTCCGAGAGATAGTTTCTGATCGTTTGGAATGCTCTTTGTCCTACTTTCTCTGCTTTTCAGGATAAGATGCCATTCCCTAACTTACCATTTGATGAGAAATTATTGCCAAGGTTCCCGCTTTCGTCTAAGAGCATGCCAAGTTCACATCTAGACTTCTTGCCTAGCTTATCTTTGGGTACTAGAGAAGAATCTGCGAATGGCTCTTTGCAAGACCTTCCGACAATGCCGTATTTGCCCAATTTAAAATTGCTCTCACAAGATGCACCGAGATATAATCAGCAAGAGAGAGAGGCGCCTCCCACCTTGGGCTTGGGACATATGCCTACTATGTTTTCATCATTTCCTGAAAACCATAGGAAGGTTCTTGAAAACATAATGCTGAGGACGGGTTCAGGATCAAGCAACTCGCTTAAAAAGAAATCGAAAGCAGACATCTGGTCAGAAGATGAACTTGATTTCCTGTGGATCGGGGTTCGTAGGCATGGGAGAGGTAATTGGGGAGCAATGATCAGAGACCCCAGGTTGAAGTTTTCGAAGTATAAAACTTCAGATGACTTGTCGGCCAGGTGGGAGGAGGAGCAGCTCAAGATTCTAGATGGCTCGGTTTATCCAGTGCCGAAATCTACCAAGTCAAAGTCTAAATCTTCATCATTTCCTGGCATTTCAGATGGAATGATGGCGAGGGCACTACAAGGGAGTAGATTTGTTACGCCACCGAAATTTCAATCCCACCTGACAGACATGAAATTAGGTTTTGGGGATCTTGCACCCAACCTGCCACATTTCGAAACATCAGATAGATTGGGTTTGCAAAATGAACCATTTCCCCCTGTTCCAACCTGGATTCGTGAAAAATATTGTGCAAATATCTCCGCCGATTGTTCTGCTGGGCCTTCTGATAAACCAGGAACTTCTTCAAATTTTCCTGTCGAGAAGCCTTTTCTACTCAATTCTTACGGTACCAGTTGCTTAGGCTCGATTGGTCTGGATTCCTCTGGCAGCCATGATGCAAGGGGAAAGGAAGATGAACAAGTTGGGAGTAAGCATGGAAAGTTGCCTAGTCTTCTGGATAAATCACTAAAATTTTTGCGTGATTCCACCAATAATTTGGGCAGCGGTGAATCCACAAGTACAATGTTGCCAATGCCTTCCGACCTTAGGAGAGGGCTCTCGCAAAAGAAGGGGGAAGATGTCGCTGGAACTAGCTCTTCAAAGGACAAGCTGCCTCATTGGCTACGGGAAGCTGTAAGTGCTCCAGTAAAGCCTCCAGAGCCGGAGCTGCCACCCACTGTATCAGCAATCGCACAGTCAGTTCGGTTACTGTATGGCGAAGACAAACCGACTATTCCTCCATTTGTGATCCCTGGTCCTCCTCCTCCGTTCCCAAAGGATCCAAGGCGGAGTTTAAAGAAGAAAAGGAAACGGAAGCAACATCTCTTAACGCAAGTTCCTCTTAATTTTGCTGGAAGTAGCCAGGACTTCCTGCTTGGGGACAATGCTTCAAGCTCTATTCCCATGGCCTCGCCATTTTCACTGCTTCCACAAGCAGCGTCTAGGGTTGGATCTGACCTAAACTTGCCCCCACTCCATTTGAACACTATGATTCCGTCATCCTCATCATCACATGCGAAGCAGCTGAAGAAAGCAAGCGCTGGATTGTCCCCGTCCCCTGAAGTGCTTCAGTTGGTAGCGTCCTGCGTTGCTGCAGGCCCACATCTTCCTTCGGTTTCTGGCAGAACAAGCTCAAGCTTCCTTGACCCCAAGCTTACGTTGCCAAAACCTGTTGACCAAGTGGGATGTTCAGACTCTCAAAGTTTAGTTGGAGAAAAAGAGGATCAGCAGGATCCGTCTCTTCAGGTATGCTCTTTAATTCCCGAAGATAATGTAGATGATCCTGAAAGTGGAGATTCCAGCAAAACTCATTCACATCCTTCGAGAACTGACCAGCCTGATGAACCCGATATAGAGGAAATGTCCTCTGAAGGAACTGTTTCCGATCATCCTTTGAGTGATCAGGAGTCATAGCTGTAATTTGGGAACTGAAAATTGAAAAAGGAAGATATTCTTTAGTACTGCTAAAAAGCTCTTCTCCGATGTGCTAGAATTTTTGTAGGTGTTGTTAAAGCAAGTGATGGCTTTGCCCAATATAGGATTTGTTTAGAACGTCTCGTGTAAAGCTTCTGTTAAGAGGATGAAAAAAATATAGTGCTAACTTGTTTCATTGCCGCCTCTTCTGATTCATGAGCTTTCTTTAATCCTTCCATGTCTTACCCGTGAGATCTTGTGTTAAGAGCGACACATCTTCAGGGATTTAGTGAAGAAGCAACTCAGTGAGCTATCGAAGAATGAAGAGTTCGAAATTCGCCGTCTTACGGTCGACTGATGAGCTCGGGTACATGCAGTTTAGACAGCTTCACTTCAGATACTAGAATACAGTGTAAGCAATCTCTGCAGTTTTGACTCTGCCTTTCCCTGCATATGTGTTTAAGTGTGTTGAGAGAGTTTGGGAGGATAGTTAGGGATCAGACAAGAATCATACATTATTATACAGAGGAAAGTCATTTGACTAAAAGTCAATTCAGTCATACTTTCCGAGAAAATTTATAAAAAAAAAAAAAAGAAAAAAAAGAAAGAAAAAAAAAAAAAACAGTGCTCAACATTGCTGGTGATAATTAAAGCTGCTCATATTTTGAGAAGATATAAGTCTATAAACTGAGACCAAATCACAATTTCTCTATTATCAGTTTTTACTGAGAATTTAATAGTGCCCTTGAAAAAGAATATTCGTCCTTTTATTAAAATCATGAATTAACATCTGAATTTTATACACCCTTATATTGGTCCCCAACTTTTTAATTTTAAACTTTATATTACCTCGAATTTTTCTATTGTCATGCAAAAACAACCCCTATACTGGCATTCTGTATTAAAAAAAAAAAAAAAAAAAAAAAGAAACGGAAATTGAGCACATTTAAATCAGTAAATTTTAATTAAGATTAAAATCATAATTAAATGATAAATGGAGGGAAATGTATCTCTAAAATAAACAAAAAAGAAAAATATACCTCTAAAACATCTATGATGACAATTTATATTTTTGGTGAAAGTACAATTTACTTCCAATATATATTTGATAGATGTATAAAGGCTATTCAACAAATGATTTGTCCATAAATAAAGCTCATGTGATTATAACGTACTCAACTTTTGTCTAATTTTCTAAAGAATATTGACAAAATGACCGTGAGCATAACATTAGAAAAGTCAGGGGAGTGATGGTATTTGAGGAATTGGATGATTCTGTACACTCTCTATATTCTCAGAGTATCGAGACGTGAAGACCTAACCTGAAACACCGACTTCAGGTGTCCCACCTTGGATATTCCTTTCCCTCCGTTGATCGATCATTAATGCACTTCTTTAGGAAGGAGCTGAGACGGGGGTGATTTCGCAAGTAGATGAGCGAGCATTCAAATAACCTTAAAATCATGGGTGTTGCAGAAAGTAACTAAAGCAACTGTCAGTTGGTAGTAGTTTTCAAAATCTGCTTCACAAAAATGGGGTTTTACCAAGTACCACTTTCAAGAGAACTAGAGGGAAATATATATATATATATATATATATTTATATATATGGATACACTTTCTTTTCTCATGGGCTTTGTGCCGTGCAGAATGTGACGGCAACCCACTCGCGCCTCTGGTTACATTCACGGATGAGTAGAGTACTGAAGATCTAGATGTTCCCGTTTTATTTTTATTTTTTATTTTGAATTTTTATTTTTTATTTTTGAAAAATCTTAAGGATTTGTTTGTTTTATTGGTTTCCTTTAGTTTATTTTGAAAATTAAACGGACTAAACCTATGAAACAAAGCGTCCCTTGAATCTTCCTTTAGACAAAAATATTAAAAATGGAAAAACAGTCCGAAGTATAAAAAATCAAAATATCAGCATTATTCACGGAAATTTGTCTCCCAACATAATTGATCAAGTTTCAAAAATATAACGTTTTTAACAATTTTGCTTGGAGATGGTAACTTTATTTGCACATGGATGCTAATATTTGTCCAAGAGAACTCCTCTCTCTCCTCTCTTCTCTCTCTCTCTCTCATCGAGTTTCTCACAAATTTTCAATTTATAAACCATCCTGCACAGCGTTCAGGTTCAACTCATTCGGATTCAACTTTTTATTTTATTTTATTTTATTTCAAAACCTGTATATACGCAGATGTGGCTGGGAAATACAGTTTTTTTGTTTGTTTTTGTTTTGCAGGTTGAGTTTACTTTCTAGTTGGTTTACCATTAGTCAATACCAGCTTTTCCAGCACAAGCATTCCTGCAAAGTAACTGTCTACCGAAGAAAAAAAAGAGAAAAGTATAAGTTCTTACATGAAATTACCATATTACCCTCCAGAGCTACAGCATAATTGTCCTGCTGGCCGTTGGGATCTCTTGTCAACACTCTTTGTCAACACTCTAACACTAACGCTAAGTTCGTTTGATATTGAGTTGAGTTTGAGATAAGATAAAATTTTTAAGTTTGAGTTGGTTGACTTTTCAAAAATTAATTATTTGTTGACTTTTCTCAAAAAGATAAAAATTGAGATGAAAAAATATAGTTTAGTTGGAGTTAAACCTGGATGCCAAACGTGGGCTAAGGGTGGATCAGATTAAGCGGATAATTCGGTATAGATATTCAAAAATAATAGAATTCAATCCTTAGTTAAATTTGTGACTTTGATATTGAGAAATCTGTTATCAATCCGTTGGTCTTTTAATTTAGTCCAATTCGACGTATTGGATTGGATTAAATTAATTGAGCAAATTCATGGATATAGTGAACATCCCTGCTCAACACAGCTTTCAATTAACCCCACAACATGTTGGCAAGAAGAAGAAGTTTCTAAGAAGATATAAAACATGTTGGTACTCGGTGAATTATATTGGTAATAAAAAGTAGCCATAAGTTACACACTAAACTCTTTCTGATATTATTTCAAGAAAAAGTGAAAATCAAACTAAAGATTTCACAATGTTCTCTATGAATGTACATGAACAAACAGTTGTCATTATATATTACGAGGGTACAAAACCTTCCATTCAAAAGAGGGAAACAAAGGGAGAACTTAACATTGCAAAATGAGGTAATATATATGTATGTATATATATATATATATATATATGTATTCCTCTAGTGAGCTGAAGCAGTGACTATTCTTGGAGGGGTTCTAGGGTTTGCCACAAACCTAGACGAGAAAGCACAAAACTTGTAGTAATTATCCTCATCCAACAAGTTGTTCCGACACCCGGTACTGGTGTCGTCAAAGTTGAGGGAATAGCTCAGCGGATCATACCGGCACTCGAACGAGGCTTGTCTGCTCGGCACCAAGCTGATGATTCGAGCTTGCTTCTTGAGCTTCCTCACCAGTTTGTTAGACAAGCTGGACAGTGGGAAGAGGTTGAAAAACTATTGCACGAGGAGGCGGCGGAGGCCTCGGTGGTGGCATCGGTGGCAGCTTCGCCTTGTCGTTTGGCGGCGGCGGCGGAGGAGGAGGCGGTGTTCTTTGGCCACCAAAGCAGCCCCATTTGAGTCATCTCTAATTAGGACCTTAACTATAATTCTTGTGATTTTTGAGTGTGTGTATGTGAAGCTAAAATGTGAGTACATGTTACTTTCATGTAGCTAACAACTTTATATAAATAGAGAGGGTTAAGAGTCCGGTACATTTTTATTTTTAATTTTTTATGTCATTATTTTTTTGGCGTCTTGGGGAGTGGGGCCAATATTTTTGAACTAATTTTCATGCGAAGCCAACTTTTTTTGTTTTGCTCAAAAATCAACTTATTACAATTCATGTACTGCAATATTTAATAGATGCAATGAATTTAATCATGCATCCACGTGACAAGAAAATCGTGGTAAGTGGAATGCCCTTGCTTGGCAAGCAATTAATTAATTAGCCCCCTAAATCCTATCTTAAAAGTCCGAGGTCCTTAGGTGATGATGGTAATAGTTTCCTTTTTTTTTTTTTTTAAATAAATAATCAATAAATGTACCAAAAAATCACGATTAAATTCGCATTACTTTAGCAATCTAATTATTTACTCATTATACATATATTATTAATACAAATTAGAGAAACCAAAACATAGTGATAAATACGCAAACAGACATCAAAAACAAAAAAACAAAAAAATATTTACACCGACGAAAACATAACAACAAAAAGCAGGAGATCAGTTTTGAAGACTGAAAATGATTTATATCATGAAAGAAAAAGTTTCATGATGTATTATAAAATTTGAAAGGTACCTTCAAAAAAAAAAAAAAAAAAAAAAAAAACTTGTTAGGGGTAAAAAGAAAAGAATAAAAAGCAGTATTTTAGTTTCGTAGAATTTATAAAATTTGGATACTAAATTTTTTGTGATATTTATGAAAATTTTATTTTATGATTTACAGATTGATCTTCAAAGAAATAATCCAAAATTCTTATCCTCTTTTATAGTATTGTTGGGCAAATGTATGTTGATATTTATTCGTCTAATGTGGTCAATTAGATTCAGTGACTGATGTCCTCATTCAACATCGAAAAACTTAATCTAGTCAGTATATATATTATAAGAATACATAATTTAATAAATAAAGTTCGTTTCCTTCTACTTTGAAATGTGTCCTCACGTGATATGTCTTGTGTCTCCATATAGCACCTCCACTAAAATAGTTATTGTTGCACTAAGAAATTAAAAAAAAAAATCATTTAATTCTAATATACGTGGCATTTGCTCATAAAATATTTGGGTTCCTTTTAGTCCTTTTTCTTGCATTTTTATCACAAATATCAACCATAGTAATGCAAAAATTTAATTAAAAAAGAAACAAAAATGCAAGGCTGAATGAGCTAATTAGTCAAATTCAACTTAATTAATCATGTCCTATTTTTAAGACCTACAAACCTAAATAGTTATATCAGGCTTACTCATCCGTCGCCGATGTTACCTACCTAGCTGAACCACCACTCTCGATGTGATTCCTTACCTTCAATCTGATCCCTCTTCTCGTTCTTCCTAGTCTTCGCTACTTAGAAATATCGACCTGCAATTATTTCCTCATCGCTTGCTGTGTGCATCTGATCATTACGTTCTTACTACTCCTCGATGTGTGTAGCAACCTTTAATAAAATAGGTTACAATTGCCAGTTGCTGATTTTTCGGGTGTGTTTGCGTTGAATGAAGGGCCGTTCATTAATTAGGAGATTGGAGAAGGGTTTAGGTATCTAATCAATTCCATTAACTAGCAGGCAAGGTATATGCAAAATTCTAGTAGGGAGAGGGGGGGGGGGGGGGGGGGGGGGGGGGGGGGGGGGGGGGGGGGGGGGGGGGGGGGGGGGGGGGGGGGGGGGGGGGGGGGGGGGGGGGGGGGGGGGGGGGGTGGGGGGGGGGGGGGGGGGGGGGGGGGGGGGGGGGGGGGGGGGGGGGGGGGGGGGGGGGGGGGGGGGGGGGGGGGGGGGGGGGGGGGGGGGGGGGGGAGACAAGTTATGCAAATTCCTTTTTGCTTTGCCTTCATAATTAAGTTATTACTTAGAAGTACACCTTTAATATCAACTTATAAAGAAATTCTCCTATATAGGGATTCATTTTTTTTTTTTTTAATCTTTTTTGCTCGACTTTAAAAGGTATTGTAGTACTGTCATCAACTTGCTGCCACGGGGCCCTACTCGCAGCCCCTAGGTGGCACTGCATGCGGTAGACGAGGTGGCCTTGCTCGCAACCACCCTGAGTAGGACTAGGTGCCTGTGCTCGCGGGCCCCAATGGCTTTTTCACAAATGGGGGCCATAATCGTGGCTTGAGACCATTTTAATGACTATATTGGTTGGTTCCTCTTGAACTTTGAATTTGAATTGGAATAAGTTCATGATGTTTTTTCCTTGATGAGTTGGGTGTTGTGTCTGGTTGTTGATCTCCTAAATGGTCCTAAAATGATTCAAGTGCAATCATAATCTTTGGCAGAGTATATGAAAAACAAGACTTACGTCCGCAATTCATAATATTCCGTCTCAAACTCAATAAATAAGAAATCATCGATGGTGGTGCATAAAGGTGAAGGGTTTTATTTTGAGTCATTCACTTTTATCGTTTAAAGAGTCGAGTTATTTCGAACACATTTATCTTTTTGACATAGATTATACATCGGTCGATAGACTTTTGAATCTTGTGTAGTCAAATAACAACCGAAGGTCAAAGATCACGATTTTTTTTTATTCCACTTATATTTATAATACACTTCTAACAATGCTGGATGGAGGTCATGAAACACCATACATCATGTTTTAAAAGACTCGGTCAGCAAAACCTAACCGCATCATTTGAATGCAAAGGGGCATAACTGAAAATTGAATGAGAAAACAAGGTCGTGAACGTCATAGAGAGCAGAAAATGATTTAAAGGACACAGTGGAACTGTCAATTATATATTTATATATATATATACACACATATATAAGAGTTTATTTGGTCAGAGCATACCAGAGGAGTAAATTTGACTGACGCCAAACAACCCAAAGGTGGAAAACCTCGATTGGCGTGCAACCACACATTACCCGACCCAGTTAAATCTTTCAACATAATATTTTATTATATATTCTTATTATAAGGTTTTATTCCCAATCAATTATTCTTAAATTGAAAATAATTTATGTAATTAATTAAATTTAACTGCGTCATTGTCAGTAATTTGGATCCAAGTTAGCTGCCTGTGATGATAAAATAGGCAAGTTGGGTGGAGTAGGACCAACCAACGAGCTAGGTCCTGTACACAATACACAAATATAGAGTAAAAGGAATATTATTTGTTTTATCAATTGTAAAATGGAACTTTTTGTTTAATCGTCAGTTTCTTTTCCCTTTTAGTATGTATCCCATTGACTTGTGACACAACATAATAAATATAATTAATTTTTTTCTGAATGACAACAAATTAATAAGGTCTCTCTCTAATTCTAAGAAGGAAAAAAATAAAAATAAAAATCCCCTCTTTAGGGTAAGCATCAGTTTCCCGTTAGGAGAAATTCCTTTTTTTTTTTATTTTTTTTATTTTAACTGGAATGATCATAAACTATTACAAACGTTACGACTGTTGTCCATTAATTTTTGTACAGAGTTCGTAGTTAGCACAACTCCTTGACCAGATTACTGACGGATTTCATTCAAAATTAACGAAAGGACTATTATAGTAACGTTTTAATATATTAGGAATATTTCAGTTATGAAAAAAATATCAAGGATCAAAGTTGTATAAAGTTAAAAATTTAGACCTTAGAAACTAACCTAACAATTTAACCTTTTATTTAATACACAAAACATGCTAATGTAAATTCTGGTTTGTATATAAAGAACGATTTTCAGTTTAATGAACCAAAAAGAAACGTAATATCATGATTAATAGCCAGGTTTATTTGAGCTAATAATTAATTCACTTTTAGAACATGGAAATTCAGTTCGATAAAACTAGCTAGTACTAAACTACTTATTCAACATTAATAATGAGTAGTGTTAGAAACACAAACTTAAATCTCAATTTTTGATTAATAACTCACATGATGGTGAGTTGTTATCTCTTAATTGATACATGCTAGTGACGAAGTCATAATTTTTTGTTAAGGGGACTAATTATTATGCAATGGACAATTAGGGACTATTATTATCCAATTTTCAATTTTTAATTTTATGAAATTTTATTCAAAATTTTGGGATGTTAAAAAAAAAAAAAAAAAGTTGAGGGGGGCTTAAGCCCCCGATCCTTTATTGACTCTATCAGTGGTAATACATGCAATCAATTGATATAACAATAATTTAAAACACCTATACAAAATAAAAATCATATATCAAATAGGTTAGTACACAAAAATTAATATTAAAATTGATGTCTCAACATAATTTATTAATAATAGATCTTGTTTGAGGATGGAAGCATTAGAGAAACAGATCAAAAGGTGACCTCAATCCTGGAATTTCTTATAGGAGTGATATCCAAGTTTAAAACTCCAAATTTCTATGAATTTAAGTTCAATGTTCTGGCCCCTAATTTTATTACATACATTTGGTGATTCATAGAGACAAAATGTACCGTCTGATATCATTCGCAGAAAGACATTAATTGTAAATTAAGCTATATCTTAGCTAGCGGGATGTCTGAAACCTCGTTTTGTTGAAGTTGTCACGTGGTCTCCAGAAGTGAAGCTACACACACACACACACATATCTTTTTATGGCCTATATATATATATATATTGTACTAAAAATCAAACAAAAAAGCACAGAAAAAGCACATGGTCGGGTTGGGATGTGGCTGAGCGTACATATTTCCGCATGTCTCTTTGATCTTCACGGACATCTCCAACTTGCATTTACATTTTCTCTGCATTCCCATTCTATGTTTAAAGTTGTTCTTTTGTATTTTTCGTTCAACTTTTTGTATATTATATATATATATATATATTTGTATATAACATATAATTTAAGTTCTGAGCAGGAAAGAAAAATCTGCCAACTTCTCCCTCTCTCTCTCTCTCTCTCTATTATTTATTTATTTATTTAATCAAATTATTATATTGTTATTTCCGTTGATTGGGTTTGACTGTTCAAGTCAAACACTCTATCATCCTAAATGTACTTTTATATACTATATTTTAACAAATATTATTAATATGTGGAGAATCGTCACATTGATCGATGCTGCAGCATTTCATTATTGTACATTATGCAACTTATATAATTACAAACTATATATTTATATATATATAATTACAAGCTATTTACAGAATCATTTGCTCAAAAGAACATATCGTTACAAATTTTATTTTAAAGACAAAGAGGAATAAATTTCATCTAAATTTAGGTGATGAAAGGATCCAATGATGAAATCAAAGTTTGATGGAAGGTGCGAATCTAATTGAGACGTATTAGTCATTGACGTCGGTTATTCTCTTTTGTCATCCATTAAAAAAATATAGTTTAAATTTAAAAAAAAATAAAAAAAGTTGGAGATTATTTAGATATTTCATTTTTCTTAAGATAATTTAGCTCCTAAAGTCTCGAGACTTATAATTTTGACCTGTTGTTCTATATTAAAGAACATTCCAGACGTTTACACGATTCAAGCTATATTAAATTTCACATCACTCATTATAAGTTAGCAATTAGTAAATAACAAATTGTCTTAATAATATATTTAGAGTAGTTAATCGTCTTCATGTTACTTCCTATGTTTGGAGGTTTTCAGCTCCGGATTTTGTATAATATGAATTTTGTCCTAAAAAATAGACTCCTCGAATACATACTGATGCATGAGTTTCTTATGAGTTTTCGTCAAGGGTTTTCTAGTCTTAGTCTTTTATCGATCTTCACTCGTCTTTATTTGTTTTGTTTATTTTTAAATATGAACGAGCACAACTAGAATGAAAGAGTAGTAAAGGCGGAATACATCCAACTAAACTTGGCATCTCTAACTATTCTATCTCTCACAAATTTATTTAAAAAAAAAAAAAATTATATATTGATTGTAAAACCCGTTTTGGAAAAGTCTGTATGGGAAAAAATGTGTCTATGCCGATCATTAAGATATAGAGAAAGCGAAAACCACGTAACGGGAGTACTTGAGATGCCTTTCTCGTTTCTCTTGAATATTATATTGTTACTGTCCGATGCTTCTAATTAAAAAGAGAGGAAAGGGAAACAGTGTAGAGGACAAACTTTTTTGTACAGGTCACAGAGTCTGAACTTAACAACTTTATTAGTTTCATCAGCTCTCTTTTTTATTTTTTATGAGCGCATTTTTCCAGATAGATGTAATAATCGAACTTTTGACAGACTCATGATTTTTTTAAATATAAAGGAAATTTAAATCTGTATTATGTATATCAATGTAAAATTCATAATCTTATTATCAAAATATGTTTGAATTCTTATAGTGTTATAAGACTCGATGACAGTTCATCAAATCACGTAAGAGGCCTTATGGCAAAAAAAAAAAAAAAAAAAAAAAAAAAAAAAAAAATTACAAAATCATGATTTATGGTGTTGTTCTGGTTAATGAATGACCTAGATAGCTTATGACATGGTTAAGGCAGTACTGCAATTTTTTTAAAGTTAGGTTTTTAAATTTGAGTGTAAAAATAAAATATTTCCATATTTTTACGAAAAATTAATTTTAAGTTTAAGTATTAAGTAGCAGTCACGTAAGGCGGGTCGTCACAATAGAGAATAATGCAAATTAAATATTGTAAATGTACTGCTTGAAGGAAAGCTTTCTTGGTGCATATATATGAGAACTTTCGTCCGTAAACAAATTAAATAAATTGTCTGTAAATTTTATCCTCTATATAAGTTCTATTTTTAGGAAATGAATTAAAAATTATGTTAATCCTTTTGCCTGTTAATATGAAAATTTAGTTAAAGAAATTAAAGGGTTAATTTCATTTTCGGTTCATCTATTATAGGTTGAATCTCATTTAAGTTCTTGAACTTTAAATTAAACATCTAAGAATAGTCCTCAAACTATTGGTTTGTCAAACCTTAGTCCTTTGGTCTAAAACGCTGTTAAAAAATAGATTGTAATTGACATGTGAAGTTAAAAAAATATGTGTTTTAGTCAGGGTTAATTTTATCATTTTCATGCCCAGAATCTTTTGTGAAATTTTAACTTCATTTTGTAAGCTGTAAATTATCAAAAGTACACATAATCTTGATGCATGATACGGTGACAACTGTTATCAGTTTCAAAATATTCTAAAGGAAAAGACCGTTTTGAGACAAATAATTGTTGAAGGACATATATTGGAAGACTCTCAGAGGCTGAAAAAAATATTGGATCTATAATTTAGAGGCCACAAAAGAAATGAATCCAAATTAAAAAAAAAAAAAAAGGACTTATAATTTAGTTTATACAATATTTTAGAAGAATGGCAAGTACAGGAAGTAATTATGTTCCTTTTCCTTTTCATTTCTTTTTGAATAATTGGTAAAGTGCCAAAGGCACCATAATGGAGGGCCTAAATTGCAATTTACCTGACTTTAATTATATATATGTTGTCATTGGTATATACACATGTATATATATATATAGTTTTTGGTTTACAAATTACAATATGTATGCATGTACATAAATTCATGTTTTAGTCATGTGGTAGAACATGCTGTTTGCGAAAACCAAAACGGTTTTTTTTGTTTTTTTTTTTGTTTTTTGTACATACGTGTCTAGGAATGTCCACCTTTTTCCCAAAGTCTATGGGTGAAAACAAAGGGTAGTTGTCCCCATCTGATTTCAGAAAATGGGCAAACATTAATAATATGTTTATATATATTTATACTATTTGGTTGATTAAATTAACAACATGAGTTTATGGGTTCTAATATCGATAATGTCTACACTTCCAAGCCAACCGACCACCATTAGGTTGACCCTCTCTATATGTAAGCCTAGGATAGGGCAATATCGATCCCAACCTAGATAATAACTTTATAATTAATTCAAGTTAAAACTCAATAAATTTCCTTAACGTTAGTTTTGTAGTTTTCTTTTTTCCTATTTTAGTATAGCTAACACAAATTAAATCAAATTTAGTCAATTTGATTATTATTTTTTTTTTAGGGAGAATTTGTCACATGACATGACCAAAACGAAGCATATATAGTGTGAGCATTTTAATATAAAAATCACCTAATTTCGATTTGAAATAAAAAAATTTATTAACTTTTAAATTATGAGGGTTTTTTTTTTTTTTTTTTTCAATTTCAAATGGAAGAGAGAGAAAAAAAAAAGATGTAAATTTTAAATGAGATTGTGAAACAAATATCTTTTGAAAAAAAGAATTTTCCAACTTCAGTAATTGTTCCAAAGAGCCCTTATATCATATTAGTCAACTTGATTTTTTTTTTTTTTTAAGTGGGGAATCTGTCACATTACATGGCCAGAACTAATAAGCTTATATATTGTGCTAAAAATTAAACAAAAACAAAGCACATGAATATCTCATTGATATTTTCATAGACATATATTCACTTGCATTTATATGTTCTGCATTGTATGTTTAAATTTCTTGCTTTTTTTATTTATTTATTTTTTGGTTCAACTTTCTCATTTTATATATTAGTGTATGTTAACAAGAAATAAAATCTGCCAGCATTTTTTTTCTTGCTTAATATATTTAATTTTATTTTTTGGGCAGAAAGCAGTCACTTTTTTGCTTGATTTGTTGGATACTGATCAACTTATAATAATCTTTGTTTCCATTGATCGGTTTGACTGTTCAACTCAAACACCCTATGATCAAAACATATATTTTATACCATATTAAGACTAGCCAAATTGGTTGATGCTGCAACTTTCTATTAATATACTTCTTTTAAATCACACATTAAGTTTGATTTGATATTTTCCTGGACATATAATAATACTCATTTGATTTTTTTATATATTGTTACATTTGAATACAATGTATAAAAGAGAAATCCAAAGTGGATATTATTAAAACTTTTTACCCTTAACACATATTGTATTCTAATATTCGGGCTCTCCGTAATAATTATTACCCATTCTTTTAGCTAATTTAGCTCTTAATACATGATTCTTTAAGTCAGGTTTTTTGTTATTAGGATAGGTGAATTATTCTAGATCCATCCCCCGAAAGAACCGGACATGGGGGTTCGGACCCATTTTTTTTATTATTTTTTTTCTGATCTTTTGATAAAGAGATTCATTTTCTTCATAAAAAAATTGGAGGTATAACCAATAAAGATTTATTTTTCGATTCATCCCTGGAGTTGAATACCTCATTCCAATACAAAATAAATGTGTTTTACAAACAAACCATAAAAAAATGAAATAAAACTACAGTAAAAATTATTTTAAATTTGTATATCTATAAACTAATAATAAAGTTTAATTTACTTCTAAAGTTTAGAATTCAAAAAACTATAGATTTATGGTGCCGATGGGAACCCGAACTTGTCATACGCCGATGGAAACCTGCAATTTTTCTTTTTCTTATTCTTATTCTTATTAATTATAATAATAATAATTATTATTATTATTATTTGTGATTTGGTTTATTCTTCAAATCCATTGTTTCACCAACTAAATAACAAAGGGGAAAGTACCAAAATAACGCAAATTTGGACATCACTTTATCAACATAACATAAAAATTATGTCACTTCACTAATATGACACAAAATAGTTCTAATCAAAGATCAACATATAAAGTCAAAGGTCAACCAAACATGTTTTACCTAAATTATTAATATTACTTAGAAAATCTACTATAATAACATATATAGTATTTTGGATATTCTACTAGATTATTTTCAATTTTCAACATAGATGGCTGGATGTCTCCGGCTTTGGCGGCCGACGCCGGTCACCGATATACATATTCTACTACAAAATTTTCGGTTTTCAACATGGATAATCTCCGGCTTCGGTCGCCGGTGCTGGTCGTCGAGAAACTCTAGTAGAGTATAATGCATATTCTACTAGAATATTTTTAGTTTTCTACATGGATGGTGGAATGTCTCCGGTTCCAGCCGCCGGTACCAGTAATACTCTACTAGAGTCACTACTACAAAAGTTTGATTACACGACAGAGATTACACGACGGTTTCATAACACCGTCGTGTAAACGGAGGTTTACATGACGGTTTAAACAAAACCGTCGTATAATCCGCGGATTACACGACGGTTCTTAGAAACCGTTGTGTAATCCCCCGGAAAAAAAAAATAAAAATAAAAAAAAAAGATTTTTTTAATTACACGACGGTCCCTAGGACCGTCGTGTAATCCCCAATCCCTGGGGAATAAAAATAAAAAGATTTTTTTGCTTTTCTTCTCCAAAATCCGACCACACTTTTTCCCCCCTTGCTCTCCACCACAACCGGCCTCCCTAGGCTAGATGGGGTTCCAAAATTTTCGGTCTCCTTCTTGGTGCTTCACCAAACTTCGGTCACCACCCTAGCAATTTCTCTCTTCACTTTTTTTTTTCCCTTCTTCTTTGAGTTCGGATTTTAGGGGGAGAAGGTGAGGAAATATTTGGGCATAGTTTTGGGGTATTTTCTCATTTTGTGAACCAAATGAGCTCCCCCCTTCACCTATTTATAGGTGATAAATGATTTTCTTTTTTGATTTATTTTTAATCCAAAATTTACTTATAAACCCTTAGAACAAAAATAATTGCCCATTGCCCCCTACATGTGGCCAGCCATGAAGCTTGCTTGGAGAGCAAGTTGCTAATTCTTTCTCTAATTTCCTTAATTCCATAAATCATGTAATTATCTTATGGATGAGGTGTCCTCCCTCTTAGGCCTTATTTGGCTTTTCTCTTAAAATGCAGTCCATATTCATACTAATACAGATATTTTCAATACTGCTATCAACTAATGACAGTACTGTTATACTGGACTGCAGTCTAGAATTCATCTGTGCATAAATGGACTGTGTAAAATTTTTTCTTATAACTTTAAGCCATTTAGCCCTTAATGTCCTAAATAATGTGCTTGATTTTTCTATAGTGGTTTTGAATCTTATTCTTACTATCTTGTCCGTAATGACAGTTTTTCACAGTATATTTTCCATACTGCTAATCATATTACAGTACCGTCATACCTTTGACTTTTCTGATCAACCGTTGACTTTTCTGGTCAAACTTTGATCAACATAAAATCATAACTTTTCATTATACATTTTTGCTCAAAAGGCTATATGCTTGACTAAACAATTTATTACTGAGTCTTATAAAATCATAAGAACTCACAAAATCTAATAAAAATCCTAATCAGGCTTTTTCATAAATACCTTCATGGTACAGCTTAAATTTCTTTACAAAGAAATCGTAATATCGTAAAAACTAGTTATTACACTAGATGGGACTTACATTCTTGTGAGGGTGCCTGAAAAAGATAAGGCCAGGTAGAAGACAAGAAGAGTGGTATTGCAACAAATGTACTAGGAGTTTGCTCACGAGATATGAAGTTCATATTTGTCTTACCGGCCGGGTTGGGTGGGCTCAACCTCTGATTCTAGAGTCCTTCGTGTTGCCATTAGTAGGCCGAACTGGTTGAGGGTTCCAAGAGGTAAATTGTAGTAGTTAGACTCCTTCAATTTCTAAAGATGTGAAATATTTTTTACAAATTAAACTAAAATTTCTTTGTTAACTTGTCACTTTAGGTTGCTACTTTCTGGTAGATGGTGGTTATACTAATGGTGAGGGCTTCCAATCACCTTACAGAGGAACTCGGTACCATTTAAAAAAGAATGGGAAGGTCCTTTGCCCGTGAATCATAAGGAGTTCTTTAACATGAAACATGCGTCTGCTAGGAAGGTCCTTTGACATGCGTCTGATGGTCTATCTTGAGTAGTCCATCGTTTTTTTCGAATTATAGTCTACATTCTATAACAGCTTGTTGCCTTCTACATAATCTCATTAGGAGAGAGATGCCAATAGATCAAGCAGAACGAGAATTGAATGATCTAAGACAAAGACAAGGAGAAAGACATGGAAATCAAACTGACCAAGAGGAGGAAGAAGGAGATGAAGAAGAGGAAGAGATTATTGGCACTATAGAATCTTCAAATCAATGGACTGAATGGAGAAATAATTTGGCTATGCAAATGTATAGTGAATGGAAGCACTATAGGGGTCTTTAGGCATTTTATATTCATTATTGTTGGAAAAATGGTTATTAAACCATTTTGAGGTCCAAATTTGAGTGAGACCCACTTAATAGAATTAATGGGTCTTGGTGGATTTGCGTTCTCCGTCGCGAGGATATCGAAATCATATATTTATACACTCAAAATGGTATTCGGGTGAATGAGAAATTGATGCTCAAAGTGTGCCCATTGGAATAGGATTTTGTTGGAAAGTTGCATATATATGTGGAGTCCCAAATTGCTTAGGCATGAAAGTTTGATGGACTTTGTAAGAATTTGAACTTTTGGACTTGGGTAAGATTGTGAACCCAAGACGCTCTTTCACGCGCAGGGGGGGTGCAAATCATAGCCCGGTGGATTAGGGGCCCAATGTGTGCACCCGCACGACGTGGACGACGTAAATGTCGGTTCATCGAGCTTGCCCTCGCGCGGGCTTTGTTTTGGATTTTTTTTTCTTTCTTTCTTCCAACACAATTCCGGATTTATTTATTTTTCAGAATATGAACAGTCTTCATCTGTTCATGTTCTGGAAAATTGTTCATATTCCAAGAGTTAATGGGCAACACTAATGTATTGAATTAATCCGAATTTAAAACCTCATGAATTCGGTTTTTGTAGCACCTCATCCTTGAGCCTATAAAAGGAGGACTCCACAAGATTGAAAACACACCCTTGAACACACAAACACACTGCACAAGTTTTTTCTTTTTCTGCTCTCGGTTTTTCCTTGTTGTGGTCGAGTTGGTTTTTTGAAGTTTGGTGATAGAGGGAAGGCTTTGGTTTCAAGTTTGCCGGAAGCGGTTTTCGATCATGCTAGACTACCATTATTTGTCGTTGTATCCTGGGAGACAGACGTCCGTTGAAGCCTCGAGCACTTATCGGAGGGGACGAATCTGTTTTAAGGAAAATGTGACTCACGTGCCTCGACGTTCTACTTTTTGTTTGGTTTCCTTCAAGTTAAGGTTGAATTTCAGTGTAACAATTTTCGTTATATTATATTTAAATTTACTTGTTCGTTGTTTACGCTCTATATTTTCTAACAATCTTAAAACAGACTCCTATCATAGACGACAGACAGGTTTTTTGGATTCGGTAGGAATTGCTAACGTTTTCTTTGTCGCAGTTGATATTCATCTTACATATTTTTGTTTAATCCAATTATTTGGAAAGCAAGGAGTTGCTAACGGTTTTCCAGTTTGTGTTTATACATACATATATATATATATATAAGTTTAGTTTATTATTTTTAAAACTTGAAACTACTAACGTATTTTAGTTTCTGTTTACATATATGTGTGTTTAATTTATTTTTTCCTTTTGGAAACGGCCAAACTTCACTAAATTTCAAGTTTTTTTTTTAAAACGTTTTCTTTACAAACGATTGTTCATATTATTATTTATAATATTAATTAGCTATATGTATGTATAGCTTTATTTAATTGGTTTTGGTGTTATAATTTTATTAGTAATTAGTTTGGTTCTAATATTTGGCTTGTTTTCAGAAATGGCTGAAAACATGAACATCGTGCCAACTGAGAATCCATCTGTGACACCAGTGCCATCACCTCAGGTAGTCTCGTCTTCAATGTAGCCTTTGGCAGTCTCGGTTCCTGTTAATCACAATGAGAAACCGGATAAATTCACCGGACTGAATTTTAAGACGTGGCAACAAAAGATGTTGTTTTAATTTACCACTCTGAATCTTGCGAGATTTCTGAAAGAGGATCCTCCTACGATTAGAGAGGATGAGACAAATGTCCAAGTAGTGCATGCTTTTGATGCTTGGAAGCATTCTGATTTCCTGTGTCGGAATTATACTCTAAATGGCTTGTCTGATTCACTCTATAGTGTGTATAGAATGAAGGGATCACCAAGGAACTGTGGGAGTCCTTGGATCATAAATACAAGTCTGAAGATGCAGGTGCTAAAAGTTCTTGGTGGGACAGTTCATGAACTTTAAGATGGTGGATTCCAAAACCGTCATTAGTCAAGTTCAAGAGCTACAATTAATCATTCATGGAATTAATGCTGAAGGAATGGTTATTAGTGAGTCTTTTCAGGTAGCGGCGATTATAGAGAAGTTACCCCCTGCGTGGAAAGACTTCAAGAACTATTTGAAGCACAAGAGAAAGGAAATGAACATGGAAGACCTCATTGTGAGACTTCGCATTGAAGAGGATAATAGAGGCTCGGAGAAGAAGCTCTCCAACAATGTTGTTGTCAATTCCACTAAGGCTAATGTAGTGGAGCATGGTCAAAGCTCGAAGAACAAGAAATTCAACAAGACGGGGTCCAAACTGGGACCTTAAGGTGGAGTTTCTAAGAAGTAGAAATTCTAAGGAAAGTGTTTCAATTGTGACAAAATGGGTCACAAGTCGGCTGATTGTAGACTGCCGAAAAGAAATAAGAAGAAAGAGGCCAATGTGGTAGATGCCATCACCCAAGAGGTATCTGAAATCAGCCTTTCGGCTGTGGTCTCGGAAGTCAACATGATGGACTCCAACCTAAAGGAGTGGTGGCTAGATACTGGTGCCACCCGTCATATTTGTGCAGATAGAGCTGCATTTGCTGACCTAGTTCCTTTGGAAAATGGGGAAAAGCTGTATATGGGTAATTCTGCTACTTCTGAGATCAAGGGTCAAGGGACTGTATTCCTGAAGATGACGTCCGGAAAGGAAGTGAAGTTGCACAACGTGCTGTATGTGCCTGATATCTGGAAGAATCTGATTTCCGGAACAATGATGAGCTTGCATGGCTTCAAGATGGTTTTTGAGAACCAGAAAATTGTTTTGTCCAAATATGAAATGTATGTGGGAAGGGGTTATGTGAAGGATGGAATGTGAAAAAGGAATGTAATGGCTGTTAAGCCTAAATCCATCAATAAAAATAAAAATTCTTCCGCTTATATGCTTGAGTCTTCTAACTTATGGCATGGTAGACTAGGACATGTTAATTTTGATACATTGTGTAGATTAATTAACTTGGATCACATACCCGCTTTTGAAATTGATTCAAAACATAAGTGTGAAACTTGTATTGAGGTAAAACAAACAAGATCATCATTTCAAACAATTGAAAGGAATACTGAACCACTTGAATTAATTCATAGCGATGTTTGTGACTTAAAGTTTGTTCAAACAAGAGGTGGTAACAAGTATTTTATCACTTTCATCGATGATAGCACAAAATATTGCTATGTGTATTTGCTTAAAAGCAAAGATGAGGCTATAGAGAAATTTGTTCTTTATAAGCAAGAAGTTGAGAACCAACTTAATAAGAAAATTAAGATGATAAGAAGTGACCGTGGTGGTGAATATGTGGAACCATTTGGTGAATTTTGTGCACAACATGGTATTATTTATGAGGTCACGCCACCTTATTCTCCTCAGTCAAATGGTGTGGCTGAACGCAAGAATCGTACCTTAAAAGATATGATGAATGCAATGTTGTTAAGTTCTAGTTTGCCATAGAACATGTGGGGGGAAGCCATTTTGTCGGCTAACTATCTTTTAAATAAGATTCCCCGAAAGAAAGAGGATAAAACCCCATACGAGTTATGGAAAGGAAGGAAGCTGTAACAACCATAAATTTTGATGACTTGTGATTTCCGTAGATACAAGGAGAATCTAAGTCTGAATCATGATCAAAGTGAAATAACAGTATATGTTTGAGTTCTCGTTTAATTAGCTACGAGACTCAACAATAGTTTGCTTAGTCAAGTATGAGGCCTTTTTGAGAAAAAGGACAGAATAGGAATTTATGATTTTTATTCCGGTCAAAGTTGACCAAGGTTGACTTTAGGTTGACCAAAATTTGACTGAGATGGTACTGCAGTGTAATTAACAGTATGGAAACTATACTGCGGAAAACCGTCATTACGGACGAATAAGCAAGAATAAGCTATGAGACCACCCTAGAAAAATCAAACACAATATTTGGAGCAATAAGGACTAAATAGTTTCAAGTCCTAAGAAAAATTTATACGTAGTCCAATTTTATGCAGATAGATTTTGGACTACAATTCAGTATGATAATACTGTTTTAGGACAAAACAGTATCGATATTATCAAAGTTAATAAGGAAATGGATTGCGTAATTATATTAATGGATTCTTGGAATCAAGTGGATAATTATGCAAGAATTGGAAGTCAAGTAGCTCTACCTTAGCCGATCACCCGCAGGGACTAAATTGCAAATATTTTGTCTTTTGGGGTAAAAGTGTAATTTTTGGAAAAGTTAGCAATGATGATGTAAGCATGATGTCATCAAGATGATGTAAGCAAAACTTGGGCTCCAAGGAATGAATAATGACCGGCCATCTAGGGGGCTTTTTAGCAAATATTTTGCTCTTAAGGACTAATATGCAATTTTAGGAAAATAAATAAATCCTAGTTCAAGGACTTTTTAACAATTTTGAAAAATTTCAAAAAGCCTATAAATAGGAGCAAGGGGGGGGGGGGGGGGGGGGGGGGGGGAGGGGGGTTCGGTTTTTGCTTCAAAAATAATTGGGAAATGTCCCAAAACCATGGCAAAATTTTCCCTCACCCATTTTCTCTCAAGAAAACCGAAATCCAAAGGAAGAAAAAAAAATGGAACAAGGAAATTAGTCTAGGTGAGTGGCCGGACCTTGTGGGGGGCTCAAGCTTGAGTGGCCAAAATTTGGAACCCCATTTGGAGGGGAGGCCGGTTATGGAGGGTGGCAAGGAAAAAGGGAGAAGTTGGAACCAAGCTAGCCAACTTCTAGAATTGACTAAGGTAAACCCTCTAAACCTCTAAGTTGTTCATTAAGTTTGGAACAAGATATTTATGTATATGTTTTCATGTGTATAGCCGAAAATTGGAACCCCATTTGGAGGGGAAAGGCCGGCTGTGGTTATGAGTAAAGGGGGAAATAGTTAGACCCAAAACCTAGCACCAATCTTGGTGTGAATTAAGGTAATCTCCCTTAACCCTAAGCTTTTCAATTTGAGCTTAAATTTAGAGATTTAAGTGTATTTCCAAGCAATGGTTTGTAAGAGCATAAGCTCACTCTTGTATTGCATGCAATAGGTTTAGTTGCATGATTTTATGCTCTAGAATTTCATGCTAAGGGTGTATGCTCACTAAGTGTTTGTGATATGTCCCAAAATGTTTGAATGATGCATGGATGTATGTTTTACGTTAGAAAGCGCTGCATGACTGATATTAGGCTCCCGCTGTGGACGGTTGAGGTAGTGTGCGCGTAATAAGACGTAAAACGAACTTAAGAACAAAACTGCCAGTTTCGGGTAACACTGGCCAGTTTTCTGGAAAGGCAATTTTGAGGCCCTTAGAGGCCGAATTTGGAAAAAGTTAAAACTACAAAGTTGTAGAGAATGGATTTTCCTAGTGGAAAGAATGGGTAGATTTCAAAAATAAGGCTCCAATGGCCTCTGTTTTTATGAAAACCCGAGCCTGGTTGGCCAGCCCCAGTATACACGGCCAGACTGGTTCAACAAAGGAAATGAGTAAGTTAAAGTCCGAAATGGGTCTTGAGCCAAACACGAAAGTTGTAGAAATTTTCAAGGTCTAAAACTTTCATGAATAAAACTTTTTCATATTCAACCCAGATTTTTAAATAAAAATTGGATTCCAAAACTGTGCAGGAAACAGGAAAATTCCTGCACAGGATTTTCTAAAACAGTGCAGGAAAAGGACATTCCTGCACATACACTGATAACTGGCAGTAGGGAACTGTTCCAAAGGCAGTTTTCAACAGCTGATAATTTTTACAAACCCTACTCCAAGAGTTATAATTTTTCACAAGTTCAACAAGGGTTTTTATAAAAAGGACAAAGAAAACTAAGTTTTTCCAAGACAAGAAAAATAAGTATTTAGACTACAAGTTGTCTTAATAACTTGGTAACCAGGTGATGACCAATGGTAACCAGGAAGGATACCCGGGTTACTAAATTGGGCCCAGAGCCCAAGGCTACCCAATATAACCTAATACAATTCAAGTATGATATATGATTGGGCCTAGTACCCAAGGTTACTCTAAGTAACCAAACGAGTCATCATGAGGTAATGTAGGAAGGACATATGACTAGGGTTATTAATGAAGGTTGGTTAAGGATACCAACATTGTATGATAAGATTTACTGTAAGATAGGCTAATCCTTATCTTACACCCTAATTGAAACAGGAATAGAACCTGTTGATGTACCTTGATGGAACATTAGGGCAAGTTTCAAGAGCATAGGAAACCAGGTAAGTACAAACCTCACCTACAGTATGGAAAATAGTAAATACTATTTTCAAGTATGCATGCTATGTTATGCTAAATTATGCTATGATATGTGATGCCATGCTATGTTATGTCATGCTATGTTATGTCATGCCATGTTATGCCAAGTTATGTGATGCCATGCTATGTTATGTCAAGTTATGTCATGTTATGCTAGGTTAAGCCAAGATAAGCTATTTTATGCCATGCTAAGCCATGATATGCTATGTTATGTTAAGATATACCATGTGTATGTATATGTTATGATATAGTGACATCATGTGGCATGTTCACTAATATTAAATCACATGGTAAGAACATACAAGCAAGGTGTCTTACCAACCTCCCATGATCGAGGATGATACATGTTCAAGTTAAGTTATGATTATTAACCTCTTGTTGATGCGTGAGGGTCAAGTTTATGATTCCCAGAACTATTAGTGTAATACCCGAAAATTTTGATGACTATAGATTTCCTTTGAACAAGGAAAACCTAAGTCTGGATCATGATTGGAATGGAATACCAGTATAAGTTTGAGTTCTCATTTAACTAGTAACGAGACTCAATAATAGACTACTTAGCCAAGTATAAGGCGTTTTAAGGAAAACGGCATGACAAAATTTCATGATTTCATATTGGTCAAAGTTTGACCAAGAAAGTCAAAGTTGACCAAAATGTCAAAGGGTTGACTAAGAACAGTCAAAGGTATGACTATACAGTAATAGGATAAGCAGTATAGGAAATATACTGCGAAAATTGTCTTTTCGGACAAGATAGCTAGAATACGCTATGAGACCACCCTAAAAAAATCAAGCACACTAAGTTGGATATCAAGGGCCAGATGGCTTTAAGAAATAAGAAAAAAAAATGTTTTTAGTCCAACAATACACAGATAAATTTTGGACTGCAGTCAAGTAAAACAGTACTGAATTGTACTGTGTATTAGTGAACACAGTATTGGAAATATCTGTGTTAGCAAGAAAATAGACTGCATTTTAAGAAAAAGCCAAACAAGGCCTTATGATGATGTCACCCTATTTTAGAATTATGACATCATTTTTAATTAAAGAAAAATGGTGGAAAGAAATAAAAAATGTTGCCACCTTGCACAATGATGGCCGGCCATGTGGAGGACTAAAATGCAAATATTTTGTCCTTAGGGGCAAAAGTGTAATTTTTGGAAATATGATGATGTAAGCATGAGGTAAGCACATGATGTCATCAAGATGATGTCACAATGATGCAAAAAAAAAAAACTTGCCATGCAAGGGAAGATAATGGCCGGCCACATGTAGGGGTGAAATTGCAAAGATTTTTGTCCTTAGGGGCCAAAATGCAATTTTTGAAAAATAGGTGATGTAAACATGATGAGGTAAGCATGATGATGTCATGATTTTGCTTGGAGAACAAGGCTATGGCCGGCCACATGACACTTGGTGGGCATAAATGCAAATATTTTTGCATTAGGGGTTAAAATGTAATTTTTGGAAAAAAAAATAAATCCAAAAATTAAGGATTTTTCACCTATAAATAGGTGAAGGGGGCAGCTGATTTTGCTTAGAAAAAATAAGGAAACACCCCAAAACTATGGCCAAAAATTCTCTCACCCTTCCCCCTAAAATCCGAAGCCAAAAAGGAAGAGAAAAGAAAAGAAAGAAAAAAAAATGAGGAAGGATTTGAGCTAGGGGGTGGCCGGATTTCTTGGTGGCCGGACTTTGGTGAGGCAGCCATCAAGTGGCTGAAAAATTTTGGAACCACTAGGCCAAGGGGAGGCCGGTTGTGGGTAGTGGCAAGGAAAAGGAAAAATGGTTGGAACCAAGCTTGCAAACCTTGAATAGGTTAAGGTAAACCACTAAACCTCTAAGTTTTTATTAAGTTTGGAGCAAGAAATTTATGTGTATGTTTCATGTGGTATGGCCGAAAATTAGGAACCCCATTTGCAGGGGGATGGCCGGTTATGGTGAAGGATCAAAGGGAAAAAGTTTTAGACCCAAAACCGAGCACAATCCTTGGATTGATTAAGGTAATCTCCCTTTGACCCTAAGCTTTTCAATTAGAGCTTAAATTTGGAGATTTAAGTGTATTTCTATGTTTGGGATGTAAGAGCATAAGCTCATTTTATTATTTCATGCAATGGGTTTAATGCTTATTAGGTGCTTGATTAGGGTGCTAAGGTCTCAATTATGATTATGGTGCATGATTTGATAAGTATGCTTGCATGATTATTAAGATTGCATGCATGCACATAAGGTGTTTGTGATTTTTCCCCAATATGCCTAAGAAGTTATAAGTCATGCATGTTTATGTTTGAGCTAGATTAGAAGCTTGATTGATGAATGGTGATGCAAACCAAATGTTTTGCAAACCTTGGTTTGGTGCAAGAACACCCAAGGGTTTTGCTTTGCATGAAAATGTTTGAATGATGCATGGATGTATGTTTTACGTTAGAAAGCGCTGTATGACTGATATTAAGCTCCCGCTGCGGGCGGTTGAGGTAGAGTGCGCGTAATAGGACGTAAAACGAACTTAAAACCGAAAACTGCCAGTTCGGGTACAAACTGGCCAGTTTCTGGAAAAGTGAAATTTGAGGCCCTTAGAGGCCGAATTTAGAAAAACTTAAAACATGAAAGTTGTTTAGAACGCTTTTTCCTAGGGGACAACATGGACAGTTTTCAAAAATAAGGTTCCAAAGGCCTTTTTTTTACAAAAATCCGAGCCTGGGTGGTCAGTCCCAGTTTACACGGCCAGCCAGTTTCAACTCAGAAAATGAACAAGTTAAATGCAGAACTGGGTTTTTCTCAAAACACAAAAGTTTTAGGATTTTTTGAGATCTAAAACTTTTTTGAAGACAACTTTTTCAAAATCGAAATGGATTTTTAAACTGACACGATTTTATAAAGACTGTGCAGGGAACAGGAAATTCCTGCACATGATTTTCTAAAACAACACAAAAAAACTGTATTTTTGCACAACACCAATGTTCTGACTGTGGAGACTGTTCCAACGACAGTTTTCAGTATTCTATGATTTTTATGAGGCTTTATTTTAAGAACCTCGAATTTTTATAAGTTAATTAAAGGTTTTGAGCTTAATTCACCAAAATTTTCCAAGATAAGGAAAAAGGGATTTTTAAGCCAAAGTTTTGTAACAAGACGATGATGGACGATAACCGGGAAGGATACCCGAGTTACTGGACGGGGTCCGAAGCCCAAGGTTGACTTAGGATAATTGGACTAAGTTTGACTACCTCAAGGGTTACTCAAGGTAACCCAACAAGGTATTAAGATTAGGTTTGGATCTAAAACCCAAAAGGATTATAAATTAAAGATGACCAGGCATAGGCCAAGGTTAGGATGATACCTAATCCTATTCACGTATGATGGGGGTTAATACCCAAGGTTACCTTAAGTAACCAAGTAAGTCATCATAAGTTATAGGGGGGACATATAACTAAGGCTATGAATGGGTATTGGTTAGGTCACCAACATCTTAAGAATATAATTATGAAGCCTTATACTATGTTCTTTGAAATAACAGGAGATAGCCTGTTGTTGTGCCTCAGCTTGGAGTCCCACGATATAGGACACAACTAACCAGGTAAGTACAACTCCGCCTACAGCATAGGCCCTTTGTTGTTACTTGCCTAATATGTTATAGGTTATGGTATGGTATGTTATGTTATGGTATGTTAAGGTATGTTATATGTTATGGTATGTTATGGCATGTTATGGTATGGTATGTTATGGTATGGTATGTATGGTATATTATGAATGAGGTTATGTTATGTTATATGTTTTAATATTGTGACATCATGAAGCATGATCACTAATAATGAATCACATGGTATGAACAAGACAAGTAAGATGTTGTGTCGTACCGACTTGCCACGAGGGCGGGTTTAGATGGTATGGTTCATGGTTTGAGTTGGATTGGACTGGCTACCTTAACTACTCCATGTTAAACTCTGTGTTTCATGGTTTGAGTTAGAAAGGACTGCCGCCTTCAACCATTCCTTGGCTATGTACCATGGTACGAGCACACATGATAAGTAAAGGAATAGAACCAAGTTAGATTATGAAACCATAATTGGTTCATAAGAGATCATAATTGGTTCATGCATGATGACATGTTTTGTGTCGCGGATGTGATAGTTGTATTTGCTTAGCGAAAGCTCACGTCTTACGTCTATGCTGTAGGTAAGCAACCTGCCAGCAATCTCTGATGCAATACTGTAGAAGGCTGGTGCTGTAGACTGTGAAATGTGGGATGGACACCGCCACGTGTTTTAAAAAATATACTCTATAAAATATGTTGTAATGAAAAAGGGTTTTCATGATGTTTTAAGTATGAATGACAAAGTTTATGTATGTATGGCAAGCAAGCTGCCTCATGTTGTACCGATCCGCACTAGGTCGGGTTTGGTCCACTATCCAAGTATGATAGCTTTCGTATGAGATGAGAAAGCTTGGTACTCAAGTAAGTACCTATAAGTAAGTATGAGTATGAAGTTTCAAGCTGGAAGTTTTAAAATAAAGTTAAAAAAAAAAATTTCCCAAATTTTCCGCAAGTTTAGGTTAAGTAAGTAAGGTGACGGCCCGGCGGGGGAAGTCGGGGCGTTACAGTTAGGGCCTTGCAAACCCTAGATTTGTCTGGAGGCTGCGCGCTTTTGGTACGTGCACTATGGGCCCACATATTAAGACAAGATAATATGTTCAAGATTAAGTCCAAAATGAAGCATAAGACATTCTAATCGATCATAAATGGATCATGCATAAGTTATATGATGATTTACATGTTTTTAAGATGTTTGAAATGTTTTTGTAAGATATGTTTGTACTTGCTGGGCGAAAGCTCATTTGTATATTCCATACTGTAGGTAAAAGCAAGATGCCTGCAGCTTTACTTGGTGGGCCATGGAGACGATGCAGCAAGTGAAGGGCGGTGTGGGATACCACTACGCAAGAATTCCGCAAACTCTTTAAGTATGATGTTGTAGATGTATGATCAAGAAATATGTACTATGTTATGTATGTAATGTTTCAAAAGTCTGGTTTAAAAGGTTTATGTGTGACCTTATAATCGGCACAACAAGTAATGGGTAGGCATGATGAAGTTTACTCATATGTACAAGTTTATTTATGTATGTGATGTTTTCAAGTTGTGAGAAAAGAAAAAAAAAAAATTACTCTAGAATTTTCAGTAAGTTCTAGCATTAGAAACTAGGAAGTAATATAAGTAAGCATGGTAACGGCCCACGTTTACGTAGTCGGTCCTACGTGGGAAGTCGGGGCGTTACAGAAGCCTTCCTACAAATACTTGAGAGTATGGGGATGTCTTGCTAAAGTGTTGGTACCCGGGCAAAGAAGATGAGAATAGGTTCTAAAACCGTTAATTGCATCTTCATTGGCAACGCCCACAACAGTAGTGCATATCGGTTCCTTGTGTATGAATCTAAAAACCCTGACATACACAAGAACACGATAATGGAATCTAGGAACGCATCATTCTTCGAACATGTATTTCCTTGTAATTCCAACGAAGATGGTCCAAGTTCGTCTAAATGAACGTACGAGACTATTGATAAGAATAGTCAGGACCAAGAGGAAAATTATGAAACTAAAAAAGAAGAAGAAGAGCTTAGACGAAACAAAAGGGCAAGGACAAAAAAATCGTTTGGACCAAATTTTATGACTTATATGCTAGAGGCTGAACCTCAAACGTATAAAGAAGCTGTAAGCTCAATTGATGGTCCTTTATGGAAAGAAGCCATAAAGAGTGAAATTGATTTTATCTTGCAAAATCATACTTGGGAGTTAGTGGATCTTCCTCCTGGAAGTAAACCATTAGGTTCTAAGTGGATTTTCAAACGGAAAATGAAGGCAGATGGAACAATCGATAAGTATAAGGCCAGACTTGTAATAAAAGGATATAGACAACGAGAAGGCCTTGATTATTTTGACACATATTCTCCTATGACGAGAATAACTTCTATAAGAATGATTTTGGCGATTGTCGCACTGCGGAATCTTAAAGTCCATCAGATGGACGTAAAGACAGCCTTTCTTAATGGAGATCTTGAAGAAGAAATTTATATGGAACAACCCGAGGGTTGTATAGCTCCAGGACAAGAAAGGAAAGTCTGCAAACTAGTGAAGTCCTTGTACGGACTTAAGCAAGCCCCAAAACAATGGCACGAGAAATTTGATAGTATCATGATGACAAATGGGTTTAAAATCAATGAGTGTGACAAGTGTGTTTATGTCAAGAATACAGAAAACGGATATGTCATACTCTGTCTATATGTAGATGACATATTAATCACAGGTAGCAATGATCAAATGATCAAATCTACCAAGGATATGTTGAATTCAAGATTTGACATGAAAGACATGGGACTGGCTGGTGTAATATTGGGAATTAAAATTATAAGGTCGCCTAATGGTCTTATATTGAGTCAGTCACACTATGTGGACAAGATACTTGATAAATTCAATAAAGATGATTCTGGTGTGGCCAAAACTCCAATTGATTTAAATCAACATCTGTTCAAGAATAGAGGAGAAAGTATATCTCAAGTGGAGTATGCTAGAGTGATAGGGAGTCTAATGTACTTAATGAGTTGTACAAGACCAGACATTGCTTTTACTGTGAGTTGTTTGAGCAGGTTCACGAGTAATCCAGGGGCTGACCACTGGAAAGCAATTGTTAGAGTACTCAGGTACTTACGATATACTCGTGACTATGGGTTGCATTATACTAGATTTCTTGCTGTTCTAGAAGGATATACAGATGCGAGTTAGATATCTGATATACAGGATTCTAAGGCCACTAGTGGATATGTATTCACTTTGGGAGGTGCAGCAGTATCATGGAAATCTTCTAAGCAGACAGTAATAACTAGATCCACGATGGAATCTTAGTTTGTTGCTTTAGATAAAAGCGACGAAGAGGCTAAATGGCTACGACAGTTCTTAGAAGATATTCCAGAATGGCCGAAACCTGTGCCTGCGATAAGTATACATAGTGATAGTTAACCTGCTATTGGCAGGGCAGGGCACAAAATGTCATGTATAACGGTAAGTCAAGACACATTCGTCGTCGACACAATACCGTTAGACAATTAATCTCAATTGGAATCATAACAATTAACTATGTAAAGTCAAAAGAAAATATTGCGGATCCGTTAACCAAAGGGTTGAATATAAATCTAGTTGAGAAATCATCAAGGGGAATGGGACTTAAGCCCATAATATAACAGGTCGAAATAGTGGAAACCCAACCTAGTTGACTGGAGATCCCAAGATCTAGGTTCAATGGGATAACTAAACTGTATAGACCGAGTAGGATCACTGTGGGGGTTACCCTTCAGCTCATTCCTATGATGAAAACAGTGATACCCGTACGAGATAGGTTAAGCCATGCTTTTAATGATTCTTAAGCTTCGGGAATCCGAGCGGAGTAATGCGGGATACTCTTGATTAAGAAATCACCTATGTGAGAGAGAAGTGGGGCCGCTTCAAAGAAGAATTGCAAGGGCTCAATTCTTCAAAACTCTTGCAGAACCAGGACGATGTCCACGGCCAAAATGGACATAACCATGAGAACTGAAACTATGTTAGGAAAATATCTGTGTGAGGTATACTATCGTTTACACAAATGGCAGAACAGTTCAAGGACAACGCGTCTACTGATCAGCCAGTAAAGTAAGTATATTTTCACAAGGGAAGGTTCAAGGGTTAACGCCTACCTATCCTATGCAGATGTTAACCGTAGAACTCTATCACCGTGTAATGTCTTTTGCTTTCCCTCGTCGTTGGTCAATTTTCATTCATGTGGGGGATTGTTGGAAAAATGGTTATTAAACCATTTTGAGGTCCAAATTTGAGTGGGACCCACTTAATAGAATTAACGGGTCTTGGTGGATTTGCGTTCTCCGTCGCAAGGAGATCAAAATCATATATTTAAACACTCAAAATGATATTCGGGTGAATGAGAAATTGATGCTCAAAGTGTGCTCATTGGAATAAGATTTTGTTGGAAAGTTGCTTATATATGTGGAGTCCCACATTGCTTAGGCATGAAAACTTAATGGACTTTATAAGGATTTGCACTTTTGGACTTGGGTAAGATTGTGAACCCAAGACGCTCTCTCACGCGCAGGGGGGGGTGCAAATCATAGCCCGGTGGGTTAGGGGCCCAATGTGTGCGCCCGCACGACGTGGGCGATGCGAATGTCGGTTCATCGAGCTTGCCCTCACGCGGGCTTTGTTTTGGAATTTTTTTTTTCTTTCTTTCTTCCAACACAATTCTGGATTTATTTATTTTTTCAGAATATTAACAGTCTTCATCTGTTCATATTTCGGAAAATTGTTCATATTCCAAGAGTTAATGGGCAGTACTAATGTATTGAATTAATCCGAATTTAAAACCTCATGAATTCGGTTTTTGTAACACCCCATCCTCGAGCCTATAAAAGGAGGACTCCACAAGATTGAAAACACACCCTTGAACACACAAACACACTGCACAAGTTTTTTCTTTTTCTGCTCTCGGTTTTTCCTTGTTGTGGTCAAGTTGGTTTTTTGAAGTTTGGTGATAGAGGGAAGGCTTTGGTTTCAAGTTCGCCGGAAATGGTTTTCGATCGTGCTAGACTACCGTTGTTTGTCATTGTATCCTGGGAGACAGACGTCCATTGAAGCCTCGAGCACTTACTGGAGGGGACAAATCTTTTTAAGGAAAGCGTGTCTCACGTGCCTCGACGTTCTACTTTTTGTTTGGTTTCCTTCAAGTTAAGGTTGAATTTCGGTGTAACAATTTTCGTTATATTATATTTGAATTTACTTGTTCATTATTTATGCTCTATATTTTTAAAAATTATATGTACGAGGGAAAAAAAAAAAAAAAAAACTTGTTTATATTGTCTTTGGTATTTGACACATTTGCTACTCGAGTCATATGTATATGTAATATTGTTAGTGGTGTGAATGCAATATCGTCTCTCTCTATGGAATTCTACTTGCTCTGTTTTTTTTTTTTTTTTTTTCACTAACCTTTATCACAAAAGTTTTTATGTGTTAGTGTCTAGCAAAATAGTTTCCATCTAATCAACACAAGGTAGTGGCTAAAATTGAAGTTTATTTTTTAACTTTTTTCAGACATGGATATTGAAGGTAGCAGTCAAATGAGCTTCCAAAGTAGTGGAAAAAAACATTCGAGACGAACATGGAGTAAATTCGTAGAAGATGCCTTGTTAACCATACTTGAGGATATTGTGGTAATCGTTGTGATAATGGGTTTTTCAAATGAGGAACATTGAAAGAGATAGAAGTTGCACTAACAAAAGTTATTCCTACTTGTGGGCTGAAAGCTACTCCACACATTGAGAACAAGATAAGAATGCTGAAAAAAGTTATGGAATAGTATATGACATGTTGAACAGAATTGGAATCGGATGGAACGACATTAAAAAATGTGTGGAAGTTGATAGTGATGAGGCATGGTTGACTTATGTTCAGGTATGATCTTTGTGTTAACTTTAATAGTTAGATAGTTTGTATTTTTTATTTTTCACTTAGAATAACCTGTTTCTGTTGATTACTATGCAGATTAATAAGGAAGCTGAAGGTTGGCGGTACAAGTGTTTTCCAATTTATGATAGACTGGCTAATATCTTTGGAAAAGATAAGGCAATTGGTAGAGGAGTGGAAACCCTGCAGATATGGTTGAGTATATGAATCAAGAGGCTGATGCAAATGATTTCACAGAAGATGATGATTCAAGATTGGTGAATCAAACTTCATCAAGAAAATCTAAACGGAGGAAAAGATCACGATCAGAAAGTATGCATAATGGAATGTTAGAAATTACATCTTCGATTAAGTCGATGTTTGAGCAGTCAATGGAGCAAATGAGGCTAATTAGTGAGCGGCTTGTTCAAGGTAATGGAGATGGAAAAGGTATAGCTCTCGAGTTAAAGAACATGGGCCTTACTGATGAGGACCAACTTGATGTATTGACGTATATATTGGAGAAGCCACAACATGTTTCCACCTTTATGTCTATAGACAACTCACTGCGTTGGACATTTGTGAGGAGAATCCTTGGGGAGATCAGGCAGCTATGATTAACGTATGAAGCAAACATCTTTTTTAGAACTCGATTGGTTGTATGAACTTGTGACTATATGTTGGACGATAGGAACAATATGTTAGATGGTTCAGACCAAGATTGGAATCCATACTCTCGAGTAATAGCTAGTTTGTGTTTAAGATTTGAGATACAATGTTTTTTTTTTTTTTTTTCATGTTAATGGAATGATATATTCTGTTGATGTAATGATTCTAGAGTCTCGTATAAGAAATATCGCGTTCTCAATAATATAATTAGGATTTTAAATGCGCCCCTAGTGGATGAAATTTGATCAGATTGGTTACTTGGAAAGCAGAGCGCCATTTCGATTTGAGCATGACGAAAAATAATTTGACCCCAACACCCCTCCCGAAACCCGACCCGACCGCCCATCCCAAAACCTAACCCTGTCCCCGACCCTTGTCTAGAAACCCGACCCCGACCCCTATCCCAAAATCCGATTCCGACCTTCATTTCGAAACTCGACTCCGACCCTGACCCTCTATCTCGATCCCAACCCCATCCCGAAACCTGACCCCGACTCTCGTCCCAAAACCCGATCATCCCGAAACCTGACCCCGAGCCCCATCCCGAAACCTGACCTCGACACACGTCAAAATTTTACGTTTTGCAAATTTAATTCTTAATACAATACAATACGGCAATAAGCAAGTAACGCATATTGTCGTATAATATTTTAATACGGTGCAAAACCAAACATCGTATTGTATAAGAATAATACAATATGATATACAATATATGTTATACAATACAATACGGCGTGCCAAATATACCCTAAGATTCGGTTTTTTGCATGTACAGCCCACCAAATTTTACACTACACTATTTTTGTTTTTTTGAAAATTTAGTATATGTCCTTATTGAGGTAGAAGACCGGTTCCACCGCCTCCCACGAGAACCATGGAAAATTAAAGATTCTAAAACCAGAGTCCCCAAACATCATGCTTTTTTTTCCTCTTAAAAGATTTGATAACAATTCTCATTTTAGGCCTTGGGAATCTGCTCATCTGGCCGTGGAAAGGACTTGGGAATCTGTTTTTCCCTTATTACTTGTAGTGTTCGTTCAACAAAAATTCTTAAAAGACTACTAATCTCTGCAATCACTGATATTCGAATTATGGGGACAATAAAAAGTAAATAGCAAAATTGCACAGGCAAATAGTCATCAGGTCAGTTATCAAACAAAAAATGCACTAACGATTAGAGAAGTACAAATCTCGATCAAATTTCGAGAACCGTTATCTGGACTCTAATTCATCAAGTCTTTAAGAAGTAGAAATCTCTTAATCTGATCACAGTTACAGAAAGATAAAAAGTACTGCTAATTTCCATAAATGCGAAAACTACTCTCTACCTTATTCAATTCTTAAGCTGCAGCTCAATTTTCTTCCACAAGTTTCCGATTCCCACAGTTAGCTTTTCCTTCAACTTCTTCTTCATCGGATCTCGATCTGAGGTAGATGCAGATTCTGCCTCCAGCTTATTCATGCACAAACGTATGTATTCCAATTTGGATACCAACAATTGCCTTATGTATTTCTCCACTACTAGGAAGAGTACTCTGTCTGCCGAAGGCGTTGAGAAAATTGGACGGCAAAAAGCAATTTCAAAGTTCAAGATTTCAAAGATGATCATACCATGTCCTCGCCAAGAGGGCAGTGTTGAATGTGGTTTTTTTGTTTTAGGTTTTTTGAGGGACAAGTCTATAATGCTAATTATGGATTAGACTTACTTTAAAACAAAACATTTTATACCGGTGATGATATGGATTTGATTAGGGGAGAATGGTCTAAATTTGTAATGCAATTCATTAAATATAATATGTAAACTTGTAATGTAGTGGATGATATTTGTATTGATACGATGTAGCTATTATTTTGTCAATCCTATTCTGGGCTGTCTATTGGATAACACACAGGTTAGGCCGCCCATGAGAAATCACTAAAAAATGATATTTACAGAAAAATTAATGTTAGACTTTACACGACGGTTTTTCACCAAAACCGTCGTGTAAGATTGGATTTATACGACGGTTTCGGTAAAAACTATCTTGTAAAGTTTTTTCATTAATTTGTTTTGCCGCCTTATTTCTCTATTCGACGACGGTATTAACCGTCGTGGAATATCACCTAACCACAACGATTTATTAACCGTCGTGGTATCTTAAAACTTTCTAAGACGGTTGTCTAATTGTTCTGTTAACTTTAGACGACGGTTAATAACCATCATCGAATCTAAAATTTTTACTTGTGTTCTAACAAATGACAATTTTTTTTTTGGGAAACACCGTTTTGTTGTGGGGTGCTCACACAAGAACTTTATTGTAGAAGACCATTGTCAAGTAAGAAACTATTAAGTATATAATTAAAAAATTCCGTCCCATTATCAGTCCTCCATATTTGAACATTTTCATTAAATTGAGTTTTGACCATTGCATGGAAATTTTTAAAAACTTGCGGTACTTCCGATTTATCATGTAATAAGGAAGGTAGAGAAGTCAAAGTAGCTATCTCTGAGACAGTTCCTGTGAGATTCGACGATCCTGAGTTAAATGGCACTGGCTCGGTCACTATAGCTGATGTCGACTGAAACAGAGGTCACTGCCTTTCTTTCTTCCTCAAGGAAATTCCCGTAGCAGTGAAGCCTACTAGTAGTAAGGAAAGAAACCAGCGTTGGTGAGAAAGAGTACGAACACAAGACGGACCCCAAATATCAGTATGAATTAAGGCAAACGGTTTGGAAGTGTGATAAGGTTGAGGAGGAAAATAAATTCGCCTATGTTTAGCTAATTGCCACACTTCACATTGGAATGAATATTTATTATGAAACAATGAAGGAAACAAACATTTAAGTACATAAAACTAGGATGACCTAGCCTACAATGAAGAAGCATGATCTTTTGGCATCGGGAAAGGGTAGAATCGGTAACAACGGCCTTCACATGTCCACTCACACTCGATTCATTCTCAAAGTAATATAATCTAGATAACTCTCTAGTATTGCCAATCTTCTTCCCTGAATTTTGTTTCTGAAAGACACATAGAGAAGGCGTGAAATTCACCACACATTGCAAGTCCTTGGTAATTTTATTAACGGATAAAAGATTGCAAGAAAGATTAAGAACATGAAGAATGCCCTTAAGCATAATCCGGGGACTAAGTTCAATAATACCCACACCAGCAACAACCGTAAAAGATCCATCTGCAATCTTAACTTTGTGATTACTAGGATTCAAAACATATGATGAGAATAATTTTTCACAACCGGTCATATGGTCCGAAGCACCCGAATCAATAATCCAGAGCTCACCTTGCGCAGGAAGACCGCCAAATGCAGTCAACAAAGTACATGTGCACCATATTGGAACTAGAGGACGCAGTGGTGGAGAGAAGCTTGTAGAGTTGATCCAACTGAGTTTTTAAGAGGCCCGCTGGTGTATTAGTCTTGTTGGATGTTGCTTCAGAGGTAGCTTGAAGACCCTTGCCATCATGGTTACGGAGCTGATCTATGACCTAATTCATTGGCTTGCCATGAATTTTCCAGCATGTGTCCCTAGTATGAAACGGCCGCTGGCAGTGGTCACACCAAGAATTCTTCTTCGGGCAAGAATTACCATGGTTATCAGAACCATGGGCAACCAAATCAGCATTGTCAGGAACCAAGGCAAAAGAGTCTGTAAGCATGACACGGCGACGACTCTCTTTACGGCGAACATTAGCAAACACCTCATCAATTGTTGGTAACGGCTTAAGACCTTAGAGTCGATAACGAACCTCGTCCAAATCCCTATTGAGGCCGGCCAAAAAATCATAGACACATTCACGAGCAACAATCTTGTGATAAAAAATAGCATCCTCAGGATGATGACATTCACAAATGTTGAAGATCCAGTTCCTGCCATAATTTTTTCAGCATTCTGAAAACTGGGTGACCGACATGTCCCCTCTACGAAAGTTTCAAGCCCTGATTTCGTATTTCAAACACCTGAGACGAATCCACAAGATCGGAATAGGCCAAAGACACAGCATCCCAAATGTCTTAAGCAGTCGGATGAAACAAATAAGTTTCACCGATAACATCCTCCATCGAATGAATCAGCCACACCATAACAATAGAGTTCTGAATATCCCGATTGGAAAACGAGGAATCTGTCGGACTAGGTTTAGGAATGGAGCCATCAAGATAGTCAAATTTCCCTCTTCCATGAATCACCATTTGGACGGAACGAGACCATTGAAAGTAATTCTCTCCATTAGGCTTGTGAGTCGTAATTTGCAGGGACGTTGGTTCAATGGAAGTAGTGGGAGTAATTTAATAGACAAGTTAGGGGGTCTCGGAAGTAGCCTCTGAACCATCTATGTTTACTCCAATAGTGGCCATATGACCGTCGTCTCCCTCGACTTTAAATTAGCCTTTCTTGCTCTGATACTATAAAAGCTAAGAAAAGGAAGGAGTCAAAATAGGCACTGCTGTTAATTTGTTATTCCTTGATAAAATAAAATAAAAAATACAAACTCAGCCTTTTAATAGTACACGGCTGCAATCTAATGTACAGAGAAAGTAGGTGAGATATTCCCAAAAGACTAGGAATTACACGTAGGATACTAAAGGAATTAAAACTATTCCTAACTTGTAATAAAACACTTAAACTAACTCGCCAACAAAATACGTACTAGAATATTTTGTTGTTTTTCATTCAGTAATCGAAAACAATGCGCTAATCACAACATTTAGCCTAGCCAGAACACTTTGGAATGGAAGCAAAAATAATAATAACAATAATAATAATAATAAATAAATAAATAAACAACAAATAAACAATAAAGAAACAAAACAAGAGAGAGAGAGAGAGAGCAGATCAAACCAAGAGACCACACTTTTGATTGGCGATTAGTTCATTCCCAAGTATATACTTCCACTGCAAATTACTTCATTTCTGTATTATTAAGCAATGACTTTTTTAACGTGTAATAACTGATCAACTAATGTCAAGGAACTCAATGAATGACTACTTATTCAATATAGGGGCACTTTTGATTAATGCTACAAAATCAAGGCTTGGATTGATTTTTACCACATAAAAAAGCTCTTACAAAAAATATCATAATAACGTCAAAAATATTTATTTATCTATTTATTTTAAATATCAATTATAATTACTAGCTGGTACCCAACTAGATTACCAAATGGTAACCAGTTGGTTACCAACCACCTATACGTTTTTTAATCAATAACCACCGCTGTCGGTAGGTAACCAATTGGTTATTGACCACCAGCAGTTTTCCGATCGATAACCGCCGCAACTTACAAATAACCAATTGGTTATTAACCGTCGGCGATGGTTAACCACTACCGTCGGCGGGTAACTGGTTAGTTACCGATTGATAACCACCACTATCGACGAGTAACTAGTAACCGACTGCCGATAAGTGACCAATGACCAGTTGGTAACCAACTGGATACTGATCGAAAACTTCTGATTCCGTCGGATTTTTCAGCTCCATTACCAGAATATTTAAAAACAACATATTTTATCTCTGAAACACCGAAAGATTCAACAAAAAAATTATCAGAATTCCACGTAAAATTATATAAACTCATAATTCACAAACCGCAAAAAATAAAATAAATAAATAAACTATCCACAATTCAATAAGCAAAACTTTTCCACTAAATATGAAAAATCCAAAAACAATCCACAATCCCTTAGATCTAAAAAATCCACCAAATCCAATGAGCTTTTACCAAAACTTTTCCACACACACACACACAAAAATCAATCATCTGGAAAACCACCGTACGCGGCTGTGATTTAGAAGAAATCGCCGGGAGGAGTCAGAGGCCGGAGCAGGTAGTCGCTGTGGAGCTCGGATCTCCATCGGGCGCCGCTATCGGAGTCTTCCCCGACGTCAAAATTTGGAGCTCGGATCCGCTGACCGTCGACGAGTTCCAGCGCTTCACTGTCAGGAGTAAGGCCAGCTTTCTCATTGCCACCAAAATAGGTGGCATAGATCCGATCAGTAGGAAGCCTATAAACCTGTATGTCAGGAAATGAAGAAATATATTAAGCAATTAACATCTCAATCTTAAGCGAACAACTGCTAGGATTTTTTAAGTCAACAAGAAGAAAGCAAGCAATGCAGGTCCTAAAATTGAGTAAACATGTAATGCTACCAAAATAATAACAATAACAATTGTCTTGCCATGTTGGAAATTAACAGGATTCTTCACCTAAATTCCAAATTTTCATTCAAACTGGCCTTTGGTAAATTCTCCCATTGCCAAAATGCAAATTTATTTGCAAAGAAAACTACAACTCATTAAAGTATAACCTATCACAAATGCAAAAGGTTGCAAGTGAAAATGTATTTGAGGCAGAAATTATTTTCATAAAACATTTAGTAAAAGATTTTCCACAAATTGGTGAAAAAACAAGAGGAAGCAAGAGGATATAAATAAGATGACCTTTAACCCTTTTGATTTTACCCAACCCCAAAAATAAAATAAAATAAAATAAAAGCAGCTGAATTACGCAGTTCATTTGGAACTAATCCATCCAATACCAGCACTTTTCAAAACTCCAAAACTACATCCTTCAATATAACTTTTGAATCAGTACAAACTAAGGAGGATGAGAATTCCTCAGGAAGATGGAAGACCTTAAACTAATCCACCAAGAATTTAAAATAAAATAGAATTCCACCAAGAATACCTTAAACTAATCCACCAAGAATTTAAAATAAAATAAAATTCCACCAAGAATTAACAATACCCAAAACCCGGGAACTAAAATAAATGGCATCCTTTCAACTCAAATTAAGCCAGGCTAGCAGTTCAGCTATGTAGGCCTACTCATAGTAACAAATCTCTTTCTCAAATTAAATCAACTCAAATTAGAACGCCAAAAGTAATACTACCAAACCTATGCAATTTTCAACCACGCTTGCCTTGGTGAGAAGTTCCCAAGCCCATTATTATCACCAAAAAAAAAAAAAACAGAAGGCTCCTAAGCCCAATTCAATGGCTTCTTTCTTGAACTAATCACCAAATTTTACACTACACTATTTTTATTTTTTTGAAAATTTAGTATATGTCCCTATTGAGGTAGAAGGCCGGTTCCACCGCCTCCCACGAGAACCATGGAAAAGTAAAGATTCTAAAACCAGAGTCCCCAAACATCATGCATTTTTTTCCTCTTAAAAGATTTGATAACAATTCTCATTTTAGGCCTTGGGAACCTGCTCATCTGGCCGTGGAAAGGACTTGGGAATCTGTTTTTCCCTTATTACTTCTAGTGTTCATTCAACAAAAATTCTTAAAAGACTACTAATCTTTGCAATCACTGACATTCGAATTATGGGGACAATAAAAAGTAAATAGCAAAATTGCACAGGCAAATAGTCATCAGGTCAGTTATCAAACAAAAAATGCACTAACGATTAGAAAAGTACAAATCTCAATCAAATTTCGAGAACCGTTATCTGGACTCTAATTCATCAAGTCTTAAAGAAGTAGAAATCTCTAAATCTGATCACAGTTACAGAAAGATAAAAAGTACTGCTAATTTCCATAAATGCGAAAACTACTCTCTACCTTATTCAATTCTTAGGCTGTAGCTCAATTTTCTTCCACAAGTTTCTGATTCCCACAGTTAGCTTTTCCTTCAACTTCTTCTTCATCGGATCTCGATCTGAGGTAGATGCAGATTCTGCCTTCAGCTTATTCATGCACGAACGTATGTCTTCCAATTTGGATACCAACAATTGCCTTATGTATTTCTCCACTACTAGGAAGAGTACTCTGTCTGCCGAAGGCGTTGAGAAAATTGGACGGCAAAAAGCAATTTCAAAGTTCAAGATTTCAAAGAAGATCATACCAAGGAGATCATTGTAACGACCCGCCTAGCACAGACCGTTACCAAACATACATACGTATATTCCATACTTACTTATTTGACATAAACAGCGGAAATTTTTTTTTTTTTTTTTTTATACAGTGTGACACGCACACTAAGGCGTACGTAAAATATAACGAGTATTAATTAAAGTGGTTTGGCATAAATTAATAAACTTAAATAAGACACATAATAATATCAATACGCGTAGCGGTATATTTTTCCCACGTTTCACAGTCCGCCAAGCCTCGCCCTTCCATCTTGTATCAGTAATTGCTAGCAGGTTGCTTACCTACAGCATAGACGTAAGACAGTGAGCTTTCGCTCAGCAAGTACAACTATTCTATACCGCGACGCAACACAATATGACACACATACATAACATAAATTAGTCACGGCATAACATTACTTATCTTAACATAACATAACATAACATAACTTATCCTACATATGTATGAGCCACTTATGCTTTCTTATGCTTTCTTATCTTTCATAACTTGTTTTCTTAGCTTATCTTAACATATGGGCCCCATAAGTGTCCGTACCGGGCGCGCAACTATGAATTGGTTGGGGCGGCCAGTCCATTTCTAACTCAATCCATAGTCCAACCCGACCTAACGCGGGTCGGTACGACACAGGCAACTTGCTTGCCATCATAACATTCTTTATCTTGTACTTGATCTCATTCTTTGTTAAGTGGTGAACATGCTTCGTGATGTTTCACACAATTAAATCATAATCTTATCTTAAGCATATCTTAACCTTAACATGTTTCTAACACTTTTCATGACATATTCCTTAGCATATAATCATAGCATTTTACTTCACATAACATATAACATAGCACTTTTCGTAACATTTCCTAACATACAGCATATGACTTTATATAACACTTAACATATAACATTTAGAACACATAGTATTTAACAAACATACTTAGGCAAGTATTCACAATAAAGCCTATGCTGTAGGCGAAGTTGTACTTACCTTGATTATGATTGCTGTGTCCACTATCTAGCTTGAGCTCGTCGGGACACCGTCGCGTACTATATTCTGTTATCAATTAAGAGTAAGGGTTAGAAATGTTGGTAATATAACCAACACTCTTATATAACCTTAGGTATATACCCTTACTTGATCTTACGTTATCCTACTTGGTTACATTGAGTAACCCTAGGGTTTAAATCTATCCTAATCGGATTATTATTTTTATTTTATTCTAACTTTAGATTTCCAAAATCCATTTTTGTTTTCTTTTTAGAAAACCTTATGTTTTTAGTACAAAACCCTTTATTTCACTTGAAAATTAGAAATCATAAAGTAAAATTTATAAAAATTATTGACTATTGGAAACTGTCTTTGGAACAGTTTCACAATGCCAATTTACCAGTGTAAGTACTAATTCACTCTTTTTCTGTATCATTTCCGAAAATCCTGTACAGGAATCTCCTATTTCCTGTACAGTTTTTGAAAACCAATTTCATTTAAAAATCTAAGCCGATTTTGGAAACGTTATCTTCACGTTTAGCTATTGAAAAACCCTACAACTTTCGTGTTTTGAGAAAAACCCAATTCGGACGTTTACCTAGTCATATGCCCTGTTGCACCAATCCTGGCCGTGCATGGTCCTGGGCACGGTCAGGCTCGGGTTTTGATGAAAACCGAGGCCGTTGGAGCCTCATTTTAAAAATCTGTTCATGATGCCCCCTAGGAAAAACCCTAATCTACAACTTTTATTTTTCAGTTTTTCCAAATTCGGCCTCTAAAGGCCTCAAAATCAGCTTTTCCCGAAACTGATCAATTTCTACCCGAAATGGCAGTTTTCGGTTTCAATTTTATTTTACGTCCTATTACGTAAACCCTACCTCAACCGACCACAGCGGGAGCCTAAGTCAGTCATGCAGCGTACTTCTAACGTCTAATTTTCAACATGCACATCAAATTTTAGCATCATACATCAACATATAAAACCCTAACCATACTACAAACACTTAGCATGCAAGATTGCAACCACCAAACCAAACCCTAATTCATCAAGCACAAACCCTAAATTTCTAAACTAGGACAGCAATAAACAGTGAGCTTATGCTCATACAAACCTTGTTTGAAATACATTTAAAATTCCCAAATGAAATTTAAATGAAAAGCTTAGAGTTCAAGGGTTTATACCTCACTTAAGACCAAGGAATTGGCTTGCTTTTCTTTCCTCTTTTTCCTTCACCACAGCCGGCCAAGTTGGTGAATTGAGGTCCAAAATTTTCCAGCCTTCCTTCCCTTGAAGTCCGGTCACCACAGCTCCAAAAATTCCGGCCAAATGCTCCAAAAATCCGGCCAAGGTCTTGGCTTGGTTCTCCCCCCCTTACAACCGGCCTTAGGCTAGAAATGGGTATCCAAAATTTTACAAACTTTCTTGCTTGCTCTCCACACAAAAACCGACCTTCCTACCCTAAATCACTCTTGATCTTGGCTAAAATTTATTTCTTTCCTCTCCTCTCAAATCCGGTTTTAGGGTGAGTAAAAATTTGGGCATAGTTTTAGTTGGGTTTTCTAATTGTTGTGAACAATGGCAACCCTTATTTATAGAGGTTGAAAACTTCTTGTATTTGCAACTTTAGTCCTTGAAAAACAACAAAAATTTACACCTTGGGGGGGGGGGGGGGGGGGCATGTGGCCGGCCAAAGGTGGCCGAAATTTAACCAAATACTTTCCAAATTTTGGTTAATTAATATAATGATGTAAAAATCAAAAAGGTGGGTGAGGTAAGCTTCCTTTTAAGTGTGTTTGGCTTTTCTCCTATTATACAGTCCATTCTTAAATTAACACAGGTATTTCCAATACTGGATTCACTTATACACAGTATTGGTTTAATGAACTACAGTCCAAAATTCATCTGTGTAAACACGAACTGTATAAAAATTTTCTCATAACTTAAAACCACTTGGCCCAAGATATTCTAATTAATGTGCTTGATTTTCTATGGTGGTTTTGAATCCTAAACATATCATTTTATTCATAAAAAAGGCTCTATGCAGTATAATTCTCTACTGCGAATTATTTAATCGTACAGCCTTTTTCTTTAACTTTTTGGGTAAATATTTGGCTTTCTCGTCCGCCATTGACTTCCTTGTCAACCGCTGACTTTCCCGCCAAACTTTGACTCCCGTGGTCAACAGTTGACTTTTTGGTCAACCATCGACGTTTTTCGGTCAAACTTTAACCAACATAAAAATTTTGGCGATTTTGCTCCTTTTTGCCTAAAAGGTCATTTGCTTGACTAAGCAATCATTTTCGAGTCTTATAAAATCATATAAACTCACAAAACGTAATAAAAACCCTTAACCGGGCTTTTTCATAAATATCTTCATAGTTCGTATAAATTTCTTAAATCATAAGAAATCGTAATGTTATAGAAAACTAGGTATTACAATCATTCTCACTCTTACTGTGTGAAACATTTTCTTTCTTTGTCACCTCCTTCTTTGCGCCTCGTTTTTTCTTGCCCCTCCCCATTTCTTTGTTTACAAATTCAATCATGGAAACGAACATGTCGATGATGACTGAATTTTCTTCCAAGCTCTCCGATTGGATCACATCCTTGACTGCCTGAATCTTGCTTTCTATTACCGTCCACTCTGCCTGCCAAATCATCAAGAAGTACTCAACAAGAAAAATAGAGAGGATGATCCCGACATCAATCCCCATAGCCTTAATCTTGTTGAAAACAAATGTTCCTTCATCCGATTGGTTAAGCTGTTGCACCAATTCAACGAAACTCTTTTTTTGGTTCCGACTACCTTCCTTCGTTGCTTCCTTCTGAGTACGAATTTTTTGACTCAACTTTACCTCGTAACCTTCTTCGAATTTAGAGTGAGATTCGAAAGCTAACTCCAAGAGATCGATCTCGAATATCTCCCTGAGGAGTCTGTTTTCTGATCGGAAGTTGAGAAACTGAGTGATGCAATCCTTCTGGTGATCTAATCTCTTCTTGTTTTCTTCCTGATGGTCTTGGATTGAATCAATCACAGCCTGGAAGAAATCAAGGGAAGCAAGTATTTTCATAGAGTGGTCGTTGGCCTCGTTCGGTTCTTCTTTATTCTTCTCCATCGGGGCGTTAATTCTCTGGAGAAGACACAAATGTAAAGTACTAGTACCACCAGGCACAGAAATATCAATCAATTTTAGAGAAGAAGGGATTTTGACCTTGTTTCTTTCTCTGTTCTTGTAGTAAAAAAGTAGAATCTGATCAAAGTCTAGATTTCTAGAGAGAGAGAGAGAGAGAAAGAGAACTGTAACAGTGTTGATGATGAAATGACTTGTGCGCTCATCTTACACAAAGACTTTGAAGGAAGGACACAAAGCAGGAGAGAGGTAAATAATTCTATTATGGTCGTTTGAGAGTTGTAACTGAATACGAGAACACTTTGGGTGGGTAAATGTAAAACATATATCCCTTTGGTATTATGCACTTTTTTTTTAATAAGAGCAGTAAATATTTTCCAGTAGAATGTGTTTTATTTGTATATTAGCAGATGTGATTTGTAGGTAACCGACATTTAAAAAAAAAATTTAATAAATCATCAAAGTTTTATTAAATAAAAAAAATGTTCTTTTTGTAAAAAATTCAGTCAGTCAATCACTAAATTGATATATTGATCAGTGATTGACCAATGTTAATATGTATTTTTTAATTATTGACTAAGGTTAATCACTGATTAACTGTCGTTTTCTTAAATTAAAAAAAAAAATCGAGCATTTACTTAAACAAGTATATAAAAACTGTCTATTTACTTGACTTTTCTTTATTTGATTATTGACCCAAGCTGTAGTCCTTCTTGAAGGATGATCCTTTTCAAATGTGACATTATGGTTGGTTGAAACTGTACAAGCAATTGTGGTTATGGGATTCACGTGCATTGTTTTTGGGAAATTGAAATATGCATATTTTGTTGTCAACCGGCTATTGTGGGTGTGAAAGGGCAAGTAACCTGGTAAGTAAGTAATTCTTGGTAGTGCTTGGTGCTTAAATTGTATTTTTGTTTTTCCTTTACTATTTTAAACATATTCCTATTATCTTGTTCTCCGAGACAACATCATAACACGAACTTATAAAAAAAAATAAAAAATAACATGAAGGCAAGATTAACATAACATAAATCATGTTTTAGGAGTGAAACATGTCCAAACTCAATCCAATTAAAAAATAATCCTGACCTATTTAACGATTACAGTTTTCACCTGCAAAGAAATTACAGCTTAAACTGTAATATATATATTTTTTTCCCTTGGCATCCCTATTATCTTGTTCTAGTGGAATATTCATAGAAATGAGGTTTGGAATATCGGTCAAGCTCTACTAGGAATCAAAATCAAGCAAATTATATTGAAAAACTAATTCAGTCCATCGTTTAAGTTAATCCCCCACACTTGAATTCTACATGCAAGGAACATCTTATTCTCAAACTCTGAAAATTTAAAAAGACTATTAAAACGACAGTTTCTTTTGTTTTGTTTTATGTCCTTCTCTTTTTCCTGGAAAACTAAAGGGAAAATCAATCAAGTGCAAATTAATCAAAAGTTGCTTCCTCCCTCATAAGTTTGTCCAAATTGCCAGTTCGCCGGCACAACGTTATTGAACTGCATCGTTTTTCCGTCGCTGGTTGTCACAATGAACGACAAGCTTTGCCCTACCAAGGTTGCTCCGGTCTGCCAATTTTGTCCCCAATTGCGCGACATTTGAAACCAGCCGGTATTCGAGCCCTTAATCCTGACATTAGCAACATCACCAGCACCTCCAACATTGTACACAAACACAAGAATCCAGTAAGGGTTTCCCTTGATTGATTTCAAACTTAACCCCTCCTTGCTTGGCACAAGACACTCTGCGGTATGCAACGGGGATTATTCCCGCACGATACTTAGCCAGTTTGGTGAACATCGGCATCGACAAGTCGAAGTGCTTTAGTGGCGGATTGCACCAGTTACCATCAGGCTTGCTGTAATTTGGAGGACAAAAGTTTGTTGCGGTGACTACAATAGAACCGGCATTAGGTATTCACCACTGAGGATCGTTTATACACATAATCTCGAAGCAAGCTCCACAAGTTAGTCCACCATTGAAGAGGGCTGTGCTTAGGGCTGCGGTTTGAAGGCCGTACCCTTGTTTGAAGAGGTCACCATATCCACAAGCTCCCTCTTAAAATTTAAAAAAAAAAAAATTTATTTACAAAAGGGAAATAAGGTTCTATAACTTGACACTGTATTTTCTTTATTACATTGGAGAAAAATATTGAATATTTGTAATTAAGTATGAAATAATGGGTTCCCTAAAAAAAAAATAAAAATGAAATGATGGCTAATACAAATACGTTTAATAAAATAATTAATTGTCTAACAATGGCAAAATAATACAAAAATATTTACAAATAAGAAAAAAATAAGATGAAACAGAGGGTGAGTTGGTTTCATAATAAATATATATATATATATATATATGAACATGACGTACGTATTTGATCATTTTTTTTTTTTTTTTGTAGCTTTACGCATTTAATAGAATTGAGTACAAAAGACAAATAAAATAAAATAAAATAACCCATAAATTACTTTAAACCCATAAAAGAATGAAACCAATTATACAGTGCAAACATAGTTGATTGTGGGAGAATCTGGTTCAAATGAAACTAATTCAAATATGCTCGGATTGATATTTATAGGCTTTCAGCAATAGTGGTATTTTATAAGTGGTTGCAGATATAACCTAGTAATTTCACATTTGATTTTATTAAAAGATGAAGAATTCAAATATCCTCATTTAAAGTCTAAAAAAATTTGCCGATATTATAAAAACAAGTATACATATATGTATATGTATGTGTGTGTGTCTCTCTCTATATATATATATATATATGTATATGAAGTTATGAGGACTTACGCATGGTTTCTCCACCGCTCATGTCACCATAAAACGTTGCATGAGCATTGTCCCACGTACGCCCTTTAGTCTCATCAACAATGGCGATTCTCTTTCCTATAGCTGATTGAACGGCAATATTACTGATCACGAATAACACTCCTAAAACATTAATCAAAATTAGAGAAGATTCAACCATTGCTAGTCTTTTTTCTTCTTTTATAAAATAATGATGAAAGAACCCTAAATAGTATTGTTATTTTACTTATTGGCGTCTAAAGGACTTCGATGAGAAGCTAATTTATAGGCATTAAAAGGACTCATAAAAAAGGAAACGCAGGACAATATATTAACTAAATTATTACCTTGACTTTCGTTAATTTATTTTATATATATATATATATATATATTTTTTTTTTTCCTTGTATTACAAAAAGTACTGCTATATTGGTAAGAAAAAGTCAAGAAGATTATAAATGGGTGCAATTTATAACAAAGCTTCTAATGGAGGATAATAATTTTGTGCCTTGATTTTTCTTTTGAACGGAAAGAAATATATTTGTAGTAGACATGCTAATATTTGAATGGTTGTTACCTATTTTGACGAGTCTAGATCTCCTGTCCCATTTTGATGTCTCAAAGGTTGTTCCCCTCAATGGGGTTTTGACAACTTATCAATTTGTTCAAGATTTTTTAATGTTTAGCATTTTTTATGTAGTTAAATTCTTAAATTCAGATGATATGGCATAACACTATTGAGGGGACAACTAATGAGACAAGAAATCTGAGACAGCAGATTTCGATTCTATTTTGACAGGCTGTGACAATTTATGATAAGTTTTATATAAGGAAAGCAGTGTTGATTCATAATACTCGTGTTAACTGATTGATTTTATTTATGGAAGTCTAGGGGATGATTTGCGTCATTGGGTAAGTAGGCAATTTCCTTATCTTGATTGATTCTTTACTTACCTAAATCTGGAAGGTTCATTCTAGATTGTGGTAAGTTTTTGTGAAGTTTAATTGCTGCAATTTACTCTTACTTATCATCTCATCAAAGTTAGAAAATCCATTTTTTTTTCTTTTTTTTTTTTTTTTTTTTTTGGTGTAGATTTGGTTCTTCAAAATTAGGAAACTACTAGCCTATTTGTACAAGTCAACATCAAATTACTTAGACAAACAGATATATCACAAAGCTATAGTAAGAGCGATTTAGAGTGTTCATTGTAACTTTTTTCATAAAGCCTAAGAGTGAGAAAAAACAAGAGCATTTAGGCTTAACTATGTAACTCTCAACTCATGTTGAATGTTGCCGATCTGGAGTAAGTTCGAAGAGGAGCTGAACGTAGATCGTGACTGCTCGGAGTACATCAATTGGACCAAAAGCGAGCGTGAAGGCTTGGAGTACGACAGTTATACCGAAGGCGAGCCGAACAAGCAAGAGGCTTATAGATAGGAGGAGACCTCATGAGTTGTAGGAGTGGTGGAGTGCTTGATGTTACTCATAATTTTCATTCACCATCGTAACTGTAATTTGAAGAATAATTAAATCCTACCTTTTTTTTTTCTTTTTTTAGGGAAAAAGTTAATTTATTCCAATCTTGAAATATCAAAACATATGGAATGTCTCAGCATCAACGGTACAAAATAAATCATAATTAAATCCTACTTTTAACCAGATGTAATACTCAGCATCAAGTTGGGTTTCGGTCACGTTAAAAAATCATAATATGTGTTCTCTTATTATCTACTTATATTTTTGTGATTATATCTTATTGTGTTAACGTTTGCATTTAATTTATTTGCGTGAACAGATTATTATTTATATCTATGTAAGAGGTTTGATAATCATATGTCAGCACCAAAATATCCTCCACAATCAGTAGGCCTTCATGAGCAAAAAAGGACTTGGACTATTACAAAAATTAACTGCTCGCATAGAGTCTCTGCCATTATCTACTGAAAATTAAAATCCTTCACAAATGACAAAGTACTCGGCTAAGAAAAGAGAATAAACACCAGAAATTTTCTTCGCTATAGCATCCAATACGTACCAAGCTATTCCAGAATGACACAAGCTCTTTTCGGAAGGGAAAAAACAAAACAAAACAAAATATATAAAACCTTAAAAGTATATTCTATACTGTAAGATATAAAAGTGGGAGAAATAATATGCATATAGATTTGCTTATTTTTATTAGAAATACTAAGTCTTATTCAAATATTTCTCTTAACTTATTTACGTATTTTAAAAATTACACACATTCCTTATATTACACACCTTACTAATTCATACGCATTCCATATTTTTGTAAATTTTATTTTTTTTTAATACATATATATACACATACATACACATATATAATGTTAGGACGTTAACTTTAATTTCAATTTTTAAGTACCAACTATATGACAGTAAGTTAATATATTTTACCAGCTAGATATAATTAATTGATATAACAATCATTTAAATACGTACAAATATATATATAAGATAACTCATATGCCATATAGAAAAATTCCTAACAAATAGACATAAATCATTTTAAGAGCAATAATCCAAATCATATATATATATATAACTTCATCGCTAAAAATCAAAATAAGCAAGTGTCAAGGAACGTGGGATGCTTTAGAGAACAAATGTGTTACTTATCAGTAATTGACAAATTATAGGCAATAATGTTGGGATCTAAATGTGCCCTAAGGATAGAAAATCAATATTGGGGATTTTCTGTAAATATGACATTTTGATATTAATAAGAGGAGGTTATTCATGTTTAATAAGATGTGTCATATTTACTTTCATTTGTTGATTGTATGGTTATTTTGAGCAAACATAAAATACTCCTTGACTGTTGGTAATATAAATCAGATTACCATATATATACGGGGTATATATAGAAGACGTGGTAATTTGATAATAGTCTAAATAAATAGTCCGCAATCGATGGAATAAGATTTGGGGATCTTATTCATGATAAGATTGTACAAGTTGTCTACTTCCTTGGAGGGATGGTTTGTCTTGACCATCGGATAGGTTCCGAGTAGAAACTTTAATGTATACCAGTATTGAGGTATGACATTGGACTGGACCTAAAGTGTTAATTGATTCGGTTTAATAATTCCGTTTATAAGAATCAATGACACTTTGATTATCATCCTGCATTAATCTTAATCCTGAAATGATTACTTGAATTCGCATCCATGACTTTTGTACTTTAATGCACTACAGGTGAGACACTGTTAATTCATGGTCAATATACTTGTGTTTTGGGTGCATGACTTATGGATGGAGAAATCAAGATTCATAGATACGGAATCCATAGCTATCTTAACAATAGTAAATGTTATCTACTTAAAGGCATTATTCGGGGATTGAAAGATAGTATAACAAGATCTTGGCCATCGGTTTACTTTGTGTTCTCTGGTGGTTTACCAATTGTATGGTTTTATAATTGGTGATTCTTTCAATAGAGAATAATGGAACTTTAAGTTAAAATGATTGAAAAGGTAAAACGGAAAAAGTCCTTAATTCAATCATGGATGACATATGGGGATTAAGCAAGCGATGAATAAATCATGGAAGAAGCACTACGTGAGAGAGCTTTCGTAATACGGTATGTAAACAGGAGTTCAGCTTCAAACTTTTAGTGGAATAGTTTTGAAGTTGATAATTGATGAATAATTAATCTGGGATTAATTTTTCACAATTATAGGAGCCTCTTTACATATTTTCATCGGGTCCCTCTATTAGCTCGCATAATTCCATAAAGTGTCTCGGGATTTGTTCCTTATGAGATCGGTAAATTTAAATAGAATTTAGTAATGTCTATTAAGACATTTTACTCTCTAACATGCAATCCAGAAAGGATTGGACATGTAAAATTTGTAGACAAATGATTTGTCAACATGTGATTGGTTAATTTGAATTTTGGAAATAAGATTGTGTTTGGATTATTTAATTTTGTAAAAACAAATTTTTCTCTCCTAATCTCAATAAGGTGCACGGTTTTTAGATAGGTGGAGGGAAGAAAAATTTTGTTTCAAAATTATTCAAATAAATTCCTAACATTAAATTATTAATTGAATTAAATAATGGAGATTATTTCATGTATTTTTCTTTCCTAATTAAAAGTGGTTCACGTTTTTTTGATGAAAGGAAATTTGAAATATTTCATTGATTTAAATTAATTAATATGGTTAATGTTTATGGAAAATATTAATTCAAATAAGTGAATCTTATTTAAATTCAAAAAGGTTTAAAAGGAATTTGAATCTAGATAGGACTAGGATTTTTTGACTAGTCTAGATTCTTGATTTAAAATTTGAATCACCAATCTAGCTTAACAAACTCAATGTGGCCGAATTTTTTGAGGAAGATTTCCTCTTTGAAAAACGTTTTTAGGTTCAATGAATCTAGCCCTAAAGTTGTATGATCTTTTGATTCAAAATTTATCCAGAAAAATAAAAATTATTTTTTTTTTTTTGAGATGAATTTTGAAAAAGGATTGGACTTCTATATATAGGCTAGGGATTCATGAAAAACTAATTTTGGTAATTTTTCAAGAGCAAAAAAAACGTTTTTGGAGAAAAGGAAAAAATTTAGTTTTTCCGGAACATCAAAATTCGGCTATCTTGTGAGAAAGAAAAAGAGAGAAAATTCTATTGAACCAAAACTGAGAGGAAGGTTAAACCGAGTGATTATTTTCATCAGAAGGTTAACCGGTTCCTGTTTTGCAGTTTTGAAGGAAGAAGGTTGATCATATTCTCAACGAGGTACATCGGAATTGAGAAGGAGGGATCTAGACTTCGAAAAGCATTACCGGTCGCTTGGATTCATAAAACGTGTGCCCACACACACTTTGAGACGTGGAACTCGAGAATAATAGAGAAGACACGTTGGTCAAACGCTCTAGTAATTCCGGAATCCAAGAATAAAGGTACGCTTGATCATAAATTTAATTTATTGTTATATGCATCATGAGATTCTTTTCCGGAAACGGCATAAAATTTTTAAAACTTCCGCTGCGTCGTAACACTGATTACCGATCCGATTTTTCCAACAAATAATAGTTATCCTAACGTAGGAATGAATTAACGAATGAAGCTGTTTATAACCTTTAAAAGTACCATTTTTTTAAAGTAATATGACATGATATGGTACCAGTCGGGAAAAGAAATCATTCGCATACATTTTGTGAATATTTGAGCTATATATACATTAATTTGCGTATAATTTTGTGAAAGGAAAGGAAAGGATTTTTAGGAGATTGAAGTGTAGGAAAAACCTAACCAGGTTCATTGGATACAATCAGATTAAAGGGATTGGAAAAGAAAGGGTGAGAATTTATTGGCTGTAATCTAGGGGAATTAGTGGAAGGATTCGGCTGATTGGAATCTACAGGTAACAAATTTTCTAGAGAAGTCTTAGTGGGATTTAAAACTTGAATTATGGAGGGAGATTCAGCTGGCAGGTTTAGAGAGAAAGGATGAGAGGGGATCGGATTTCGTGAAAGACTGATTTTGTGGAGATAGAAAATCGTATTTGGAGGAAGGAGAAAAATTCCAAAAAAATTTCCACACATTTGAATTCCAATTTGAATGCCGAGTGGTATGCTCAAAATTGGAATCATGAGATATTTCAGCCGAACCTAGACTAGAATCCCACCCAAAAACATCCCCATTTGAATTTTTTCTCTAAAAAAAGGGCTGATTTTCAAAAAACGTGACATCCCTAGAGATAAATAACGTTTTTGGTAAGTAGAGTAGCATCTAAAACCCTTTTGCATGGAGGAATAATCAAGGAAGACATATTTGAGTGAACGAGGGTCTAGTTTTCTCAGATGTGGATCATGAATGTGGACAAAAGCCGAACAACCGAAAACCCTAAGATCTAGATAAGAGAATGAATGATTTTGGGGGAAAAATTGGGAGAGACAATCCAACAGAGTTTGATAATTGAGGACGCATGAAGGCATTCAATTAATCAAGTAACACGCAATTAGGATTGCATCACCCCAAAAACACTTGGGCACATTTGACGTGAACAACAAGGCCCTAGCAACTTCCACAACTACAAAAGTTGGAAAAGACGACGGTTATTACACAATGATTTTGCAAAAACTGTAATCTAAAATGGGTCAAAAACACGAAACGGAGTACGTTATCCAAAAACCATCGTAAAATATTCAAATATGACGATGGTTTGAAACACCGTCGAGTAAGTCTTTGATTACACGACGGTTTAAGAAAACCGTCGTTGAAAGTAGAGATTACACAATAGTTTCAATAAACCATCGTCGAATCTCTATTTTCAACGACGGTTTTCTTAAACCGTTGTGTAATCTCAACATAACACGACGGTTTTTACAGAACCGTCGTGTAAACTTTCAGGAAAAAAAATTAAAATTTGAAATTGGACATTGAAATTCATGCATGAACCCTATACTAAACTCATTTTCCTCATACCCTCCCTCACCCTTTTTAATTTTCATCTCTTTTTCTTCCTCCCTCTCACTGCCGCGGCCCTCCCCCCTCTCTCCCCCTTGCCCACACTGTGACGACCCGCCTTGAACAGGCCGTCACTACACTTAGATTGCTTGAACTTAAACTTGTTTTATCCCATTGCCATATCATGAAAATAGTGGGGATTTTTTTTTTTTTTTTTTTTTTAAATAGCGGAAGCATTATACTTAGAAAATATTTACATACACTCATACGTAAATAAAATAATTGTCTGTTTTCTCAAAATAGATATATTAATGAAATCTTTCTGAGTTGCGAACCCCAACCCGTTCATCATTTCACAGCCACCGGCTTCACCCTCCACCATGCAGTTAATTCAAAACAGGCTGTTTACCTACAGCATAAACTTCAAACAATGAGCGAAAGCTCAGCAAGTACAACTCCTATACCGCGAACCAATTACATGAAACATACTTAACCTTTTACATGACATCTTAAACATGAAAGCATAAACATGGCATCATATCATCGATTTCTTCATCTTAAACATGACATTCTATCGTGAAATGCATGAACCGTTTATGTCCAATTATGCTTGCTTTCTTGTATTACACTTTATCTTGTTGATTTTACTTGTGGGCCCGTTAACTTGATGTGCACGTACCCGGCGCGCAACTTGAGGAGATTTCCCAAGTTTTCGACCCGATCGTCATCAGGGGGCACGACACTGGCTCTTGTGGCCTTTTCTCAAACATTCTGTTTGTATGTCTTTCTTGACATCTTTCCACTTGATAGATTAGTGAGCATACTTATATGTTGTCTCCTAATCTCATGTTCTATCAATGCATGGACATGCGTACTTTTTCATGTAAGCATAATAACAATACTTGAAACATTCATCATACAGTAAGCATATTGCAACCATCGAGCAAATCATCAAATAACACTTAAACAGTGTAAAGCAAACATGTTAGGTAAACATACAACTCTAGCCTATGCTGTAGGCGGCGTTGTACTTACTTTGTTTTCGTTGTTCGCGTGATCGAATTTCCCTTTCCCGAGCACGCTCGCAGGTCACCTCCTGCCCATGGACGTTTACACGTGAGATCTCTATTCTAGGATCGTTTAATGTCGGATGAAACCAACATATATATATTTCGGTTATATGTCCCTCTACTAATCACATGTGAAGGGGTCACACGGCGTAACCCACAACAGAAATATTAATTAAGGGTTCATGTAGAGAATCATAATCTTAACTTAAACCTTAATCCGTAAGGTTAACTCTGGGCTTGGGCAAGGCCCTAGTAACTCGGAATAATTTTCCGGCTACTAACGCAGTATCTTACTCATTTTAATCTTGAAAACCTTGAACTTGTTTAAAAATATCATTTTCTTGTTTATTTAAGTAAGTTTGGTGAATAGCACCCAAACTTGTCTTGAAAATTACAAAATACTTGAAAATATTTCTATAAAACATTTGGGGATCGAAAACCGCCTTTGGAACAGTTTTCGGGTTTGAAAATGATGTTTGAAAGTTAGAAAAACGTTTTTCCTAGTCAATGGTCTAGAAAATCCCGTGCATGATATTTTGCTCACTGCACGGCTTTTGTTTGAAAATTCATAACTTAAAATCTAAAATGAATTTGGAAATTCTTTCTTCACGAAAGTTGTAGCTAACAAAAATATCTAAAACTTTCATGTTTTGAACATTTTCTGATTCTGGCTCAGTTGATACCAGTTTTTGTTTGAACACATGTGAATCGTTGGAACTTGGTCACCATGACCAGTTCTCGGTTTTTATAAAAAAAACAAAGGCCATTGGAGCCTTATTTTTGAAATATGTCCGAGTTGTCCCCTAGGAAACACCCTAATGAACAACTTTCGTGTTTTAAGTTTTTACCCATTCGGCCTCTAAGGACCTGTAAATTCCACTTTTCCGAGCTGCCGGGTGTTGGACCCGAGAGCAGTTTTGGTGTTAGTCCAAATTTTACGTCTCTATGCGTCGTTCTAGCTCGACCGCCCAATGCGGGACCTACTAACACATGCACGTCCTCTAACGTCCCTCATACACATAAAATTTTAAATCCCGTGTTTGCGGATTCGACTCAAGGCCGAGACCCCTTGGTCCACGGTTTTGAGAGAGAAACATACATACAACATATCTCAACCATAACATCATACAAACCCTAGAACATGCATCTAGAATTTTTGATAAACATATTAGGGACATAAAACCCTTAAATAGAACCCTAGCATGCATCTCTAGCACACAAAAATCATAGAGCATAATACCAACCAAACATGCAAAATAATCACCTCAAAAACCTAAATCAAGCATAAAAATATAACCTAAGCTATTTAGGGCTAAAACCGAAAATTATGAGCTTAAGCTCTTACAACTTTTTGTGCTTGAAATACAAGGTAAAACCCTTGAGAAAAATGAACCAAAAATTTGAACCAAGAACTAGTGTAAAGTTCGGATTTTTACCTCAAAAATCCGGGGTGTCACTAGCTTGATCCTAGTCGAAATCTAGCCTCCAAAGTGCATGGTTTTGACCTCAAAAATGGTCACAAAAATTTGTTAACTTCCATCCCCAACCAACCTTGGCAAAAGAAAAGAAAATGACCAAAAATCTTACCTTAAAATCCGTGGATCTCCTTGAGAACCAACTCACAAAATGGTTGGTTTTTCTTGGCTCTAGATCACACCTTCACTCAACCCTTGATTCTAGCCAAACCCGAAAATTTTTTCTTGGATTTTCTCAGCTCCCAAACACTCGGCAAGATGGGAAAGAGAGGGGAAAAATTTTTGAACAAATCCCTCCCTTGAACTCACAAGAAAACCAAAGGCTTAGGGGGTTTCTTCACCAAAATTTTTGGCTTAACTCCCTTGATCTCTCTCTCTCTCTCTCTTCTCTCTCTCTCTCTCGGATTTTTTTGGAGGAGATATGCCAATGGAATGGCTGATAATGGGTTAATGGCTGCTGTCTTTTTGGGGTTTGAAATCCCTAGGAATAGTGCCTCTAGCTAGGGGAAATCCTAACTTTCTTTTCCAAGGTAAATTTGCATCCAATCTTGGTATTTGGTCCTCACTTTTTGCAAACCATTGCCCAAAGGGGCTTGGAGTGGCCGGCCATGAGGGGGAGAGAAGTGGGGAGTGGTTGACAACTCATAGATGAGGTGTCACAAGCTCATTGGTCCAAGTGTGTGAAGGGTTATATCCTAATTTAGCTTAATTGTGATGTAATTAAGCTTAAAGGCTTGTTTGGTTCAATCTTTTTTGAAAATTGTGTAATTCAACACATTGCAATAAATTTTTAATACTGAGATGCTTAAATACCCAGTATCAAAAATTACATTGCATTTAAAATTTCGATCTGTGAAAAACTCGATCGGAAAAATTTTTCTCTTATTTTTCCGAATCCTTTCGCCCTGAACTCTAGCTTAGTATGCTTGATTTTTCTAAGGTGATTTTAATTCTATTCAAACTCATCTTGATCAAGAAATGAGTTTTTAGCAGTAATTTCGCTTGTACTGCGATCATAAAATTTTTGTTTGACGTTTTCGACCGTTTTGGTCTAACTGACTTATTGGTCAACGTCGACTTGTCTTGAAATATGCAAATACGACCTCCTTTCACTCATAAAGGTCTTTTGCAAGTTCATGCAATTTGTTTTTTGAGTCTTAATAAATCTTAAGAACTCTTGTCACAAAATTAAGTTCTAGAACGAACTTCCTCATGAAATACCGATTACGGTAAATATTTACACGAAATTTCTATAAAATATGAACCGAAGAAATTCGGGTGTTACTGAACGGTTTTCCTCCCTCTCACCGCCACTGCCACTCTCTCCTCCCAGCAACTGCACCGCCTTACCCTCTCTTTCCTTCTCCCACCGACATCGGCGCCGCCGCCGCCACCCTCCCTTCTCTCTCCTTCTCCCACCGATACTGCCCTCTCCTCCCAACAAGGCCATCGCCCTTCCCTCTCTCTCCTTCACCTTCCGCCGCCGCTGCCCTCTCTTCCCAACAAGGCCATCTGGAAAAAAGACGAGACTCTTTTGCTTATGAGAAAAGCAAGGTGACTCTTTTGCTCAATTTTTGTTTTCTTGAACGAAAATGTTGTCTTTCTATGTCTAAATCTTGTGTGGTTTAGCTGTTTTGGGTAAATTGAAGTTTGAGACAATTTGGTCAAGGGTTTCGTGGAATGTTTGGTTGCTGAGAAAGAAAGAAACAAGAAATTTCTTGATGAGTTAGTCGCAACAAAAATACAAACACACATTTTTTTAGTAACTTTCTTGGAGTGTAATTTTTGTATTTACTGTTGTTCAATATTTTTTTTTTTTTTTCTTGCTCTTTGTAGACTATATTCTGTGTTTTTTTTTTCTGCCCACCACATGCTCGATGAAATGTCAAAATGGAATTATTCATCTTAATTATTTTGAATTTTACAAACTTGCTAGGGCCCTAATGGATTGGAAGCTCATCGTCGGAGAAGGGATTCAAAAGAGACAAGACTATAAAACAAAAATCTCATATCGTCCTTGTCCTCGCCAAGAGGGTAGTGTTGAATGTGGTTTTTTTGTTTTAGGTTTTATGAGGGACAAGTCTATAATGCTAATTATGGATTAGACTTACTTTAAAGCAAAACATTTTATACTGGTGATGATATGGATTTGATTAGGGGAGAATGATCTAAATTTGTAATGCAATTCATTAGATATAATATGTAAACTTGTAATGTAGTGGATGGTATTTGTATTGATACGATGTAGCTATTATTTTGTCAGTCCTATTCTGGGCTGTGTATTGGATAACACACGGGTTAGGCCGCCCATGAGAAATCACTAAAAAATGATATTTTAAAAAAAAATTAATGTTAGACTTTACACGACGGTTTTTCACCAAAACCGTCGTGTTAGATTGGATTTATACGACGGTTTTGGTAAAAACTATCTTGTAAATTTTTTGCATTAATTTGTTTTGCCGCCTTATTTCTCTATTCGACGACGGTATTAACCGTCGTGGAATATCACCTAACCACAATGATTTATTAACCGTCTTGGTATCTTAAAGATTTCCACGACGGTTGTCTAATTGTTCTGTTAACTTTAGACGACGGTTAATAACCATCATCGAATCTAAAATTTTTACTAGTGTTCTAACAAATGACAATTTTTTCTTTGGGAAACACCGTTTTGTTGTGGGGTGCTCACACAAGAACTTTGTTGTAGAAGACCATTGTCAAGTAAGAAACTATTAAGTATATAATTAAAACATTACGTCCCATTATCAGTCCTCCATATTTGAACATTTTCATTAAATTGAGTTTTGACCATTGCATGGAAATTTTTAAAAACTTGCGGTACTTCCGATTTATCATGTAATAAGGAAGGTAGAGAAGTCAAAGTAGCTATCTCTGAGACAGTTCCTGTGAGATTCGTCGATCCTGAGTCAACTGGCACTGGCTCGGTCACTAGAGCTGATGTCGACTGAAACAGAGGTCACTGCCTTTCTTTCTTCCTCAAGGAAATTCCCGTAGCAGTGAAGCCTACTAGTAGTAAGGAAAGAAACCAGCGTTGGTGAGAAAGAGTACGAACACGAGACGAACCCCAAATATCAGTATGAATTAAGGCAAACGGTTTGGAAGTGTGATAAGGTTGAGGAGGAAAATAAATTCGCCTATGTTTAGCTAATTGGCACACTTCACATTGGAATGAATATTTATTATGAAACAATGAAGGAAAAAAAAATTTTAAGTACATAAAACTAGGATGACCTAGCCTACAATGAAGAAGCATGATCTTTTGGCGTCGGGAAAGAGTAGAATCGGTAACAACGGCCTTCACATGTCCACTCACACTCGATTCATTCTCAAAGTAATATAATCTAGATAACTCTCTAGTATTGCCAATCTTCTTCCCTGAATTTTGTTTCTGAAAGACACATAGAGAAGGCGTGAAATTCACAACACATTGCAAGTCCTTGGTAATTTTACTAATGGATAAAAGATTGCAAGAAAGATTAAGAACATGATGAATGCCCTTAAGCATAATCCGGGGACTAAGTTCAATAATACCCACACCAGCAACAACCGTAAAAGGTCCATCTGCAATCTTAACTTTGTGATTACTAGGATTCAAAACATATGATGAGAATAATTTTTCACAACCGGTCATATGGTCCGAAGCACCCGAATCAATAATCCAGAGCTCACCTTGCGCAGGAAGACCACCAAATGCAGTCAACAAAGTACATGTGCACCATATTGGAACTAGAGGACGCAGTGGTGGAGAGAAGCTTGTAGAGTTGATCCAACTGAGTTTTTAAGAGGCCCGCTGGTGTATCAGTCTTGTTGGATGTTGCTTCAGAGGTAGCTTGAAGACCCTTGCCATCATGGTTACGGAGCTAATCTATGACCTAATTCTCTGGCTTGCCATGAATTTTCCAGCATGTGTCCCTAGTGTGATACGGCCGTTGGCAGTGGTCACACCAAGAATTCTTCTTGGGGCAAGAATTACCATGGTTATCAGAACCATGGGCAACCAAATCAGCATTGTCAGGAACCAAGGCAAAAGAGTCTGTAAGCATGACACGGCGACGACTCTCTTTACGGCGAACATTAGCAAACACCTTATCAATTGTTGGTAACGGCTTAAGGCCTTTGAGTCGATCACGAACCTCGTCCAAATCCTTATTGAGGCCGGCCAAAAAATCATAGACACATTCACGAGCAACAATCTTGTGATAAAAAATAGCATCCTCAGGATGATGACATTCACAAGTGTTGAAGATCCAGTTCCTGCCATAATTTTTTCAGCATTCTGAAAAACTGGGTGACCGACATGTCCACTCTACGAAGGTTTCAAGCCCGATTTCGTATTTCAAACACCTGAGACGAATCCACAAGATCGGAATAGGCCAAAGACACAGCATCCCAAATGTCTTAAGCAGTCGGATGAAACAAATAAGTTTCACCGATAACATCCTCCATCAAATGAATCAGCCACACCATAACAATAGAGTTCTGAATATCCCGATTGGAAAACGAGGAATCTGTCGGACTAGGTTTAGGAATGGAGCCATCAAGATAGTCAAATTTCCCTCTTCCATGAATCACCATTTGGACGGAACGAGACCATTGAAAGTAATTCTCTCCATTAGGCTTGTGAGTCGTAATTTGCAGGGACGTTGGTTCAATGGAAGCAGTTGGAGTAATTTAATAGACAAGTTAGGGGGTCTCGGAAGTAGCCTCTGAACCATCTATGTTTACTCCAATAGTGGCCATATGACCGTCGTCTCCCTCGACTTTAAATTAGCCTTTCTTGCTCTGATACTATAAAAGCTAAGAAAAGGAAGGAGTCAAAATAGGCACTGCTGTTAATTTGTTATTCCTTGATAAAATAAAATAAAAAATACAAACTCAGCCTTTTAATAGTACACGGCTGCAATCTAATGTACAGAGAAAGTAGGTGAGATATTCCCAAAAGACTAGGAATTACACGTAGGATACTAAAGGAATCAAAACTATTCCTAACTTATAATAAAACACTTAAAACTAACTCGCCAACAAAATATGTACTAGAATATTTTGTTGTTTTTCATTCAGTCATCGAAAACAATGCGCTAATCACAACATTTAGCCTAGCCATAACACTTTGGAATGGAAGCAAAAATAATAATAACAATAATAATAATAATAAATAAATAAATAAACAACAAATAAACAATAAAGAAACAAAACAAGAGAGAGAGAGAGAGAGCAGATCAAACCAAGAGACCACACTTTTGATTGGCGATTAGTTCATTCCCAAGTGTATACTTCCACTGCAAATTACTTCATTTATGTATTATTAAGCAATGACTTTTTTAACGTGTAATAACTGATCAACTAATGTCAAGGAACTCAATGAATGACTACTTATTCAATATAGGGGCACTTTTGATTAATGCTACAAAATCAAGGCTTGGATTGATTTTTACCACATAAAAAAGCTCTTACAAAAAATATCATAATAACGTCAAAAATATTTATTTATCTATTTATTTTAAATATCAATTATAATTACTAGCTGGTACCCAACTAGATTACCAAATGGTAACCAGTTGGTTACCAACCACCTATACGTTTTTAATCAATAACCACCGCTGTCGGTAGGTAACCAATTGGTTATTGACCACCAGCAGTTTTCCGATCGATAACCGCCGCAACTTACAGATAACCAATTGGTTATTAACCGTCGGCGATGGTTAACCATTACCGTCGGCGGGTAACTGGTTAGTTACTGATTGATAACCATCACTATCGACGAGTAACTAGTAACCGACTGTCGGTAAGTGACCAATGACCAGTTGGTAACCAACTGGATACTGATTGAAAACTTCTGATTCCGTCGGATTTTTCAGCTCCATCACCAGAATATTTAAAAACAACATATTTTATCGCTGAAACACTGGAAGATTCAACAAAAAAAATTATCAAAATTCCACGTAAAATTATATAAACTCATAATTCACAAACCGCAAAAAATAAAATAAATAAATAAACTATCCACAATTCAATAAGCAAAACTTTTCCACTAAATATGAAAAATCCAAAAACAATCCACAATCCCTTAGATCTGAAAAATCCACCAAATCCAATGAGCTTTTACCAAAACTTTTCCACACACACACACACAAAAATCAATCATCTGGAAAACCACCGTACGCGGCTGTGATTTAGAAGAGATCGCTGGGGAGGAGTCAGAGGCCGGAGCAGTGGTCGCTGTGGAGCTCGGATCTCCGTCGGGCGCCGCTATCAGAGTCTTCCCCGACGTCAAAATTTGGAGCTCGGATCCGCTGACCATCGACGAGTTCCAGCGCTTCACTGTCAGGAGTAAGGCCAGCTTTCTCATTGCCACCAAAATAGGTGGCATAGATCCGATCAGTAGGAAGCTTATAAACCTGTATGTCAGGAAATGAAGAAATATATTAAGCAATTAACATCTCAATCTTAAGCGAACAACTGCTAGGATTTTTAAGCCAACAAGAAGAAAGCAAGCAATGCAGGTCCTAAAATTGAGTAAACATGTAATGCTACCAAAATAATAACAATAACAATTGTCTTGCCATGTTGGAAATTAACAGGATTCTTCACCTAAATTCCAAATTTCCATTCAAACTGGCCTTTGGTAAATTCTCCCATTGCCAAAATGCAAATTTATTTGCAAAGAAAACTACAACTCATTAAAGTATAACCTATCACAAATGCAAAAGGTTGCAAGTGAAAATGTATTTGAGGCAGAAATTATTTTCATAAAACATTTAGTAAAAAGATTTTCCACAAATTGGTGAAAAAACAAGAGGAAGCAAGAGGATATAAATAAGATGACCTTTAACCCTTTTGATTTTACCCAACCCCAAAAATAAAATAAAATAAAATAAAAGCAGCTGAATTACGCAGTTCATTTGGAACTAATCCATCCAATACCAGCACTTTTCAAAACTCCAAAACTACATCCTTCAATATAACTTTTGAATCAGTACAAACTAAGGAGGATGAGAATTCCTCAGGAAGATGGAAGACCTTAAACTAATCCACCAAGAATTTAAAATAAAATAGAATTCCACCAAGAATACCTTAAACTAATCCACCAAGGATTTAAAATAAAATAAAATTCCACCAAGAATTAACAATACCCAAAACCCGGGAACTAAAATAAATGGCATCCTTTCAACTCAAATTAAGCCAGGCTAGCAGTTCAGCTATGTAGGCCTACTCATAGTAACAAATATCTTTCTCAAATTAAATCAACTCAAATTAGACCGCCAAAAGTAATACTACCAAACCTGTGCAATTTTCAACCACGCTTGCCTTGGTGAGAAGTTCCCATGCCCATTATTATCACCAAAAAAAAAAAAAAAAACGGAAGGCTCCTAAGCCCAATTCAATGGCTTCTTTCTTGAACTAATCACCAAATTTTACACTACACTATTTTTGTTTTTTTCAAAATTTGGTATATGTCCCTATTGAGGTAGAAGGCCGGTTCCACCGCCTCCCACGAGAACCATGGAAAATTAAAGATTCTAAAACCAGAGTCCCCAAACATCATGCATTTTTTTCCTCTTAAAAGATTTGATAACAATTCTCATTTTAGGCCTTGGGAATCTGCTCATCTGGCCGTAGAAAGGACTTGGGAATCTGTTTTTCCCTTATTACTGGTAGTGTTCATTCATGTTTGTTATGAGGTTATCTTATTACTTGGGAAAATTTTATTCGTGTTTGGTATGGGGTAATCTTTTATAAAGGAATAGGAATCTTAAGATTATCATGTTTGTTATGAGGTTATCTTATTTTAAGATACCTGGGAATCTGAAACCCATGGGTTTCAGATACCCTTATAAAGGGGTAATCTGAAACCCACCTCCCCCCTTGGGTTTAGATTACCCCTTATCTAAATACCATGGTAATCTTAAAATTTAAATAATTTAGACACAATTATCCTTTTAATTTTTAAAATTTAACTTTAAAAACCAAACACTATAATCTAATATTCCTAGGAATTTAATTACTTTAAAAAGATTGTCAGGTATCTGATTATATTTGATTACCTTCAACCAAACACCCAATACTAATCTTTGCAATCACTGACATTCGAATTATGGGGACAATAAAAAGTAAATAGCAAAATTGCACAGGCAAATAGTCATCAGGTCAGTTATCAAACAAAAAATGCACTAACGATTAGAAAAGTACAAATCTCAATCAAATTTCGAGAACCGTTATCTGGACTCTAATTCATCAAGTCTTAAAGAAGTAGAAATCTCTTAATCTGATCACAGTTACAGAAAGATAAAAAGTACTGCTAATTTCCATAAATGCAAAAACTACTCTCTACCTTATTCAATTCTTAAGCTGCAGCTCAATTTTCTTCCACAAGTTTCCGATTCCCACAGTTAGCTTTTCCTTCAACTTCTTCTTCATCGGATCTCGATCTGAGGTAGATGCAGATTCTGCCTCCAGCTTATTCATGCACGAACGTATGTGTTCCAATTTGGATACCAACAATTGCCTTATGTATTTCTCCACTACTAGGAAGAGTACTCTGTCTGCCGAAGGCGTTGAGAAAATTGGACGGCAAAAAGCAATTTCAAAGTTCAAGATTTCAAAGAAGATCATACCATGGAGATCATTTTCACTCTTACTGTGAGAAACATTTTCTTTCTTTGTCACCTCCTTCTTTGCGCCTCGTTTTTTCTTGCCCCTCCCCATTTCTTTGTTTACAAATTCAATCATGGAAACGAACATGTTGATGATGACTGAATTTTCTTCCAAGCTCTCCGATTGGATCACATCCTTGACTGCCTGAATCTTGCTTTCTATTACCGTCCACTCTGCCTGCCAAATCATCAAGAAGTACTCAACAAGAAAAATAGAGAGGATGATCCCGACATTAATCCCCATAGCCTTAATCTTGTTGAAAACAAATGTTCCTTCATCCGATTGGTTAAGCTGTTGCACCAATTCAACGAAACTCTTTTTTTGGTTCCGTCTACCTTCCTTCGCTGCTTCCTTCTGATTACGAATTTTTTTACTCAACTTTACCTCGTAACCTTCTTCGAATTTAGAGAAAGATTCGAAAGCTAACTCCAAGAGATCGATCTCGACTATCTCCCTGAGGAGTCTGTTTTCTGATCGGAAGTTGAGAAACTGAGTGATGCAATCCTTCTGGTGATCTAATCTCTTCTTGTTTTCTTCCTGATGGTCTTGGATTGAATCAATCACAGCCTGGAAGAAATCAAGGGAAGCAAGTATTTCCATAGAGTGGTCGTTGGCCTCGTTCGGTTCTTCTTTATTCTTCTCCATCGGGGCGTTAATTCTCTGGAGAAGACACAAATGTAAAGTACTAGTACCACCAGGCACAGAAATATCAATCAATTTTAGAGAAGAAGGGATTTTTACCTTGTTTCTTTCTCTGTTCTTGTAGTAAAAAAGTAGAATCTGATCAAAGTCTAGATTTCTAGAGAGAGAGAGAGAGAGAGAGAGAGAGAACTGTAACAGTGTTGATGATGAAATGACTTGTACGCTCATCTTACACAAAGACTTTGAAGGAAGGACACAAAGCAGGAGAGAGGTAAATAATTCTGTTATGGTCGTTTGAGAGTTGTAACTGAACACGAGAACACTTTGGGTGGGTAAATGTAAAACATATATCCCTTTGGTATTATGCACTTTTTTTTTATTAATAAGAGCAATAAATATTTTCCAGTAGAATGTGTTTTATTTGTATATTAGCAGATGTGATTTGTAGGTAAACGACATTTAAAAAAAAAAATTTAATAAATGATCGAAGTTTTATTAAATAAAAAAAAAATGTTCTTTTTGTAAAAAATTCAGTCAGTCAATCACTAAATTGATATATTGATCAGTGATTGACCAATGTTAATATGTATTTTTTAATTATTGACTAAGGTTAATCACTGATTAACTGTCATTTTCTTAAATTAAAAAAAAAATCGAGCATTTACTTAAACAAGTGTATAAAAACTGTCTATTTACTTAACTTTTCTTTATTTGATTATTGACCCCTGCTGTAGTCCTTCTTGAAGGATGATCCTTTTCAAATGTGACATTATGGTTGGTTGAAACTGTACAAGCAATTGTGGTTATGGGATTCACGTGGATTGTTTTTGGGAAATTGAAATATGCATATTTTGTTGTCAACCGGCTATTGTGGGTGTGAAAGGGCAAGTAACCTGGTAAGTAAGTAATTCTTGGTAGTGCTTGGTGCTTAAATTGTAATTTTGTTTTTCCTTTACTATTTTAAACATATTCCTATTATCTTGTTCTCCAAGACAAGATCATAACACGAACTTATATAAAAAAATAAAAAATAACATGAAGGCAAGATTAACATAACATAAATCATGTTTTAGGAGTGAAACATGTCCAAACTCAATCCAATTAAAAAATAATCCTGACCTATTTAACGATTACAGTTTTCACCTGAAAAGAAATTACAGCTTAAACTGTAATATATATATATATATATATATATATTTTTCCCTTGGCATCCCTATTATCTTGTTCTAGTGGAATATTCATAGAAATGAGGTTTGGAATATCGCTCAAGCTCTACTAGGAATCAAAATCAAGCAAATTATATTGAAAAACTAATTCAGTCCATCGTTTAAGTTAATCCCCCACACTTGAATTCTACATGCAAGGAACATCTTATTCTCAAACTCTGAAAATTTAAAAAGACTATTAAAACGACAGTTTCTTTTGTTTTGTTTTATGTCCTTCTCTTTTTCCTGGAAAACTAAAGGGAAAATCAATCAAGTGCAAATTAATCAAAAGTTGCTTCCTCCCTCATAAGTTTGTCCAAATTGCCAGTTCGCCGGCACAACGTTATTGAACTGCATCGTTTTTTCCGTCGCTGGTTGTCACAATGAACGACAAGCTTTGCCCTACCAAGGTTGCTCCGGTCTGCCAATTTTGTCCCCAATTGCGCGACATTTGAAGCCAGCCGGTATTCGAGCCCTTAATCCTGACATTAGCAACATCACCAGCACCTCCAACATTGTACACAAACACAAGAATCCAGTAAGGGTTTCCCTTGATTTCAAACTTAACCCCTCCTTGCTTGGCACAAGACACTCTGCGGTATGCAACGGGGATTATTCCCGCACGATACTTAGCCAGTTTGGTGAACATCGGCATCGACAAGTCGAAGTGCTTTAGTGGCGGATTGCACCAGTTACCATCAGGCTTGCTGTAATTTGGAGGACAAAAGTTTGTTGCGGTGACTACAATAGAACCGGCATTAGGTATGCACCACTGAGGATCGTTTACACACATAATCTCGAAGCAAGCTCCACAAGTTAGTCCACCATTGAAGAGGGCTGTGCTTAGGGCTGCGGTTTGAAGGCCGTACCCTTGTTTGAAGAGGTCACCATATCCACAAGCTCCCTCTAAAAATTTAAAAAAAACAAAAAAAAAAAACAAAAAAAGTTTTTTATTTACAAAGGGGAAATAAGGTTCTATAACTTGACACTGTATTTTCTTTATTACATTGGAGAAAAATATTGAATATTTGTAATTAAGTATGAAATGATGGGTTCCCTAAAAAAAATAAAAATGAAATGATGGCTAATACAAATACGTTTAATAAAATAATTAATTGTCTAACAATGGCAAAATAATGCAAAAATATTTACAAATAAGAAAAAATAAGATGAAACAGAGGGTGAGTTGGTTTCATAATATATATATATATATATATATGAACATGACGTACGTATTTGATCATTTTTTTTTTTTTTTTTTTTTTTGTAGCTTTACGCATTTAATAGAATTGAGTACAAAAGACAAATAAAATAAAATAAAATAAAATAACCCATAAATTACTTTAAACCCATAAAAGAATGGAACCAAATATACAGTGCAAACATAGTTGATTGTGGGAGAATCTGGTTCAAATGAAACTAATTCAAATATGCTCGGATTGATATTTATAGGCTTTCAGTAATAATGGTATTTTATAAGTAGTTGCATATATAACCTAGTAATTTCACATTTGATTTTATTAAAAAGATGAAAAATTCAAATACCCTCACTTAAAGTCTAAAAAAAATTGCCGATATTATAAAAACAAGTATACATATATGTATATGTATGTGTGTGTGTCTCTATATATATATATATATATATATATGTATATGAAGTTATGAGGACTTACGCATGGTTTCTCCACCGCTCATGTCACCATAAAACGTTGCATGAGCATTGTCCCACGTACGCCCTTTAGTCTCATCAACAATGGCGATTCTCTTTCCTATAGCTGATTGAACGGCAATATTACTGATCACGAATAACACTCCTAAAACATTAATCAAAATTAGAGAAGATTCAACCATTGCTAGTCTTTTTTCTTCCTTTATAAACTAATGATGAGAGAACCCTAAATAGTATTGTTATTTTACTTATTGGCGTCTAAAGGACTTCGATGAGAAGCCAATATATAGGCATTGAAAGGACTCATAAAAAAGGAAACGCAGGACAATATATTAACTAAATTATTACCTTGACTTTCGTTAATTTATTATATATATATATATATATATAAATATTTTCCTTGTATTACAAAAAGTACTGCTATATTGGTAAGAAGAAGTCAAGAAGATTATAAATGGGTGCAATTTATAACAAAGCTTCTAATGGAGGATAATAATTTTGTGCTTTGATTTTTCTTTTGAACGGAAAGAAATATATTTGTAGTAGACATGCTAATATATATTTGAATGGTTGTTACCTATTTTGACGAGTCTAGATCTGCAGTCCCATTTTGATGTCTCAAAGGCTGTTCCCCTCAATGGGGTTTTGACAACTTATCAATTTGTTCAAGATTTTTTAATATTTAGCCTTTTTTATGTGGTTAAATTCTTAAATTCAGATGATATGGCATAACACTATTGAGTGGACAACTAATGACACAAGAAATCTGAGACAGCAAATTTTGATTCTATTTTGACAGGCTGTGACAATTTATGATAAGTTTTATATAAGGAAAGCAGTGTTGATTCATAATACTCCCTTGACTAGTGTTAACTGATTGATTTATTTATGGAAGTCTAGAGGATGATTTTCGTCATTGGGTAAGTAGGCAATTTCCTTATCTTGATTGATTCTTTACTTACCTAAATCTGGAAGGTTCATTCTAGATTGTGGTAAGTTTTTGTGAAGTTTAATTGCTGCAATTTACTCTTACTTATCATCTCATCAAAGTTAGAAAATCCATTTTTTTCGTTTTTTTTTTTTTTTTTTTTTGGTGTAGATTTGGTTCTTCAAAATTAGGAAACTACTAGCCTATTTGTACAAGTCAACATCAAATTACTTAGACAAACAGATATATCACAAAAGCTATAGTAAGAGCGATTTAGAGTGTTCATTGTAACGTTTTTCATAAAGCCTAAGAGTGAGAAAAATACAAGAGTATTTAGGTTTAACTATGTAACTCTCAACTCATGTTGAATGTTGCCGATTTGGAGTAAGTTCGATGAGGAGCTGAACGTAGATCGTGACTGCTCGGAGTACATCAATTGGACCAAAAGCGAGCGTGAAAGCTTGGAGTACGACAGTTATACCGAAGGTTAGCCGAACAAGCAAGAGGCTTATAGATAGGAGGAGACCTCATGAGTTGTAGGAGTGGTGGAGTGCTTGATGTTACTCATAATTTTCATTCACCATTGTAACTGTAATTTGAAGAATAATTAAATCCTACCTTTTTTTTTCTTTTTTTAGGGGAAAAAGTTAATTTATTCCAATCTTGAAATATCAAAACATATGGAATGTCTCAGCATCAACGGTACAAAATAAATCATAATTAAATCCTACTTTTAACCAGATGTAATACTCAGCATCAAGTTGGGTTTCGGTCACGTTAAAAAATCATAATATGTGTTCTCTTATTATCTACTTATATTTTTGTGATTATATCTTATTGTGTTAACGTTTGCATTTAATTTATTTGCGTGAACAGATTATTATTTATATCTATGTAAGAGGTTTGATAATCATATGTCAGCACCAAAATATCCTCCACAATCAGTAGGCCTTCATGAGCAAAAAAGGACTTGGACTATTACAAAAATTAACTGCTCGCAAAGAGTCTCTGCCATTATCTACTGAAAATTAAAATCCTTCACAAATGACAAAGTACTCGGCTAAGAAAAGAGAATAAACACCAGAAATTTTCTTCGCTATAGCATCCAATGCGTACCAAGCTATTCCAGAATGACACAAGCTCTTTTCGGAAGGGAAAAAACAAAACAAAACAAAATATATAAAACCTTAAAAGTATATTCTATACTGTAAGATATAAAAGTGGGAGAAATAATATGCATATAGATTTGCTTATTTTTATTAGAAATACTAAGTTTTATTCAAATATTTCTCTTAACTTATTTACGTATTTTAAAAATTTCACACATTCCTTATATTACACACCTTACTACAACAAAAAAGCCCTTTCACGACATTTAAAAAATGTCGTAAAATGGATTCCACGACATTTTTGAAAAGGTCGTGGAATGCGGGTGCCGTGGAAAGTATTATATTTTTTACGACATTTTTTTTGATGTCGTGATCCATGTCGTGAATTCTTTGTCCTCGACGTTAAAGTGGTGTCATCTATTACCTTCCGTTTGGTATGTCTGTACATATGACAACAATTAAAAAATGTCGTGATTGGTATGTATCACATCAGTTCAAAAATGTCGTAATAGATGTGTATCATAACAGTTTTTAAATGTCGTGATTCATACATATTGCAACAATTGAAAGATGTCGTGATTAGAATAATTTACGACATTGAAAGAATGTTGTTTTTGGAAAACCATGACATTCATAAGACGACATGGAAATCACATCCATGACATTGGATAACTGTCATGTATTGTTGAATTATTATTTTTTATTGTTGATTATTTATAATTATAAATACAAATTTTGGAATACACAAATTATTGAAAAAATAAATTTTACTAAAATAATATTATTGATTATTGATTATTTACAATTGTAAATACAAATTTTGATTCATATAATTAAAAAGAATACATTATTACACAACACGAAAAATAAAACTTTTGATGTTAATAAATTTCCAAGAGCCAATGTCAATGCATTTGAATTGGAGTTATTGTTCACGGAATTCCTTGGTTATCTTTTGCTTGTTCTCATCTTCGAAGAATTGCTTCAGTCTTGCTCTTCTTTTTCACCATTTCGGGCAAGCTGCTTTCTCAACTTGGTTCCTCCTTTGGCTGCAATACAATAAAAATCAAATTATTCTCTCTCCACAGCACATGTGTGCAACTTCATATGCATGGAAACATGTAATGATACTAGGACCAATATTTCAAGATATGACTTTCTCATAAACATACCTCAACATAGCACCGAAAGTTGTTCGATGCATGGAAATCCCCCGTGTTAAAATATGATTGAGCAAATTCTTCAATACTCTCAAGCCTGCAAATCATTGTCCAAAGTATATTATAGTTCTCATTCAGAGAAGTCGTCATAGGAAGGAAATGAAAGAAAAAGTTGTTGGATCCAATTAGAAATGGAAAGGTTTATACTTGGTTTTGATGAGGAAAGCTAAAGTACCTATAAACAACACACCATGATCCATAGATTTTTTTCATTTTTTCTCTTCCGAAAGGTACCAAAAATCAGAGAGTTGGCATCTATCAGCAGAATAGAAATCTAGAGCCACAAATGCAAATACAGATGTAAAACCGATTTCTTGTTCATATGAATTCTCACCGAGATAGAATCTAACAAACATTCAAAAATATATACATATGCTGGCTTGCCTTCAAATCTGGGAAAGGGATGTATTTTCGCTTATCAAAACGTCGACGAATAGCCTGCATTCACTTTGCATTAGCCAACCTCAACACAAATAAGATTATTGTAGTTTTTCCACCCCCCTCCCCCGGCAAGAAACACAGAAGATTAGAAGGGTGTTATTATCTAACCTGATCAAGAGCATAAGGAGTCTATTGAGGAGTAAGACAAACATCCTGAATCAAATATGTCGAAGAAACATATTACACAAACATCAGAGGAAAGGAACATAATTTAATACAAAGTTCACGTATATGCACCAAAAACGAGTATCATTGCAGTTAGAAATTGTAATATAAAGTTTATGTATAAAGCATTTCACTCTAGTGCATTAAGCTTCTAAAAATGCGAAGCTACAACGAAGAATGTCTATTAAGAACCATAAAGTCAACAATACAAGCCTATGCTAAAATCAATGTCAACATTATATAAAACCCCTTTGATTAAAGCAATAGTGGAGGTTCTGTTTATTAGAGGGCGTGAACGCGGGCATTCGATTTTGATCCAGCGGACGATTGTGGACGAGGCTCTGTTTTGGAATTGGAAAAACCATTACCACAAAATTAAAACTTGAAAGCAAATAAATTTGATAATAGAAACAAATTACCTATGACCATATTGGGGGGAGATTCTTGTGTGAAGCAGAGATAAAAGAAACAAGGAATAGCGGACAATTGTGGAAGATTGATAACAGCGGACGATTGTGGACGAGGCTCTGTTTAAACGCGGACGATTGTGGACGATTGATAACAGCGGACGATTGTGGACGAGAGCCATCGAATTCTGGGTGGATCTGTTGGCTGAGAAGAGATGGAAAGAATGGAAGGGTGTGAGAGGCTTTTTGGGGGAGTTTCTTATAATGAAGGGGGAGAAGTTGAAGGGAGGGAATAACGGAGATGAGGGAGGAAAAGCAACACAACAAATTTAAGTTGGCGGGAATTTGAATTTCGCCAAAAAAATTTTTGCCTTCTAATAGCTAAGAAGTTTTAAGTTGAATTGCCGCCCACTGTTTTTGATGAAGAATTGCCGCCCTTTTTTTAGTTTAATTTTAATTTGTTTGCTCTGGAAGATTATTTCAAAAATTTATAATGAATTCAATATTTCTTTAAAAAAAACGTCTAAACTTTATGGTTAGAGTTTTTTTTTAATCGTATTTATATGATGTAAATAGGTAGAAAAAAAAATCGAGATTTATATGTACAGTGCGAACTAAAAAAAATGTTGGATAAGAGTATAAATAGCAAAAAAAATATTTAACTAATTATTTGCATTTATAATGTCATGTATTTATCCCTTAAAAAATGTCTTATTTAACATACAAGAATATCTCCTGTAAAGCGGTAAAGTTAAATTTCAACATTTGTGGAGGAAAATTATTCTTCAAATATAATAACTTTAAGCACAATGTAGAATAACTATAAAATGTTAACGGTAAAAATTTGTCTAACAACATGTATGATATGATATATCTGAAATTAAGGGAATAAATAAGTGCAATAAAACAGAGAATATGAAGATTTATAGAAGTTTGTGATTTGATTCTTTGAAGAATGACTACGTCCTTTACTATCTTTAGTATTTAGTTAGTTACCATACATTGTAATCTATCAAAAGTCAATTAGGGCTTTAAAAAGCTTACAAACTTATTTATATCCTGCTATGAGATAATCCTTTACAATATTTGAATTTACTTTAATATATTTCTATTATTCATAAAAAATAATTATGTGCATGCAGATCTCGACTATGTAAACCTTATCTACCGATCAAGGCGTGAACTTTTATATTTGTGATAAGACCTGCAATACTTTAACATCAAAGTTCCTCTTAGTTATCCATTTCCCATTGAGCATGCCGTAAGCATCATAAATAACTTGATAAAGGCATTGAAACCTTAGCATGCATTTGCCTCTCAGTTCCGGACCTAAGTTTTTAATCTCAGTTTTTGTTTTTTGTTTTTTGTTTTTTGTTTTGTTTTTTATTTGTTTTTTTTGAAAAGTCAACAAAAATTATAATTAGTTTTTAAAAAGTCAATCAACTATAACATAAAAATTTCAATTTAAACCCGTGTTCCAAACAAAACCTTAGTCTTAGCTATCTATCAACATCAAACATATGAGTTTCATCGTCCTTTAACTTTTTTTTAGATGGCATATTTTGTGGTTTTGATAAAGCACTTCTTAAAAACTAAAGAACTTCTAACTGATTATTCAAACACTTTTAGAAGCAAATTTTGAACCTAAAAAGCCAAAAGTAGTTTCCAAGAAACTTTGTCGCTTGATTTTTGGGATTGCCCCTAAGAAAGGACACCTTTGGATTATTACTTCATCTATAGTGGTTTCTGTTTTTTGACCTCCAATTAGATAAATCAAAGGTCAACATGACAAATCTTACTGAAATTACCGCATACTAATTAAAAAGGTAATAATAGATTACCACCGGTAATCTACTGGATGTCATCAAAATCAACATGGGTCACTTATGGTCTCTCGTTTTCGAAGTTGATATCCGATCACCGAAGAGTATTTTGAAAAGTAATCTCCCATAATATTTTCATTTCAAACACAAAATAACCAGCTGTCTCAAGCTCGATCACCAAAAAGTATCCTGGTACATTACTTACAGCAATCTACTAACGTTTCCAACTAAAACTGCCGGAAAGTATTATGGTAGATTACTTTTTGTAAGCTACTTGATTATATTTTATTACCAACACAACAGGACAGAGTCGATTACCAGAAAGTATTGGATCGAAACCAACCTTTTTTTTTTTAGCATTCATTGTCCAATTCAATTATGAAAAAAATCTTTTAAAATCCAATCAATTTGGTCCAATTTATTTTATCATTCAATCCAATCTAGTTAAAAATCCATTGAATTGGATGATTGGATTATACTAATATTTTAATCAGAACTTATTAAAACTTGCTCAAAAGACAAATGACATTTTGTAAACATCAATTTAGCCCTCCATCATCCATCCATCATATTGCACTAAACCAAAATCACCTACTAAAGTAAAAACTTTAAGGTAATAGTAATCATTGTCCGTATTTAAAAGAAAAAAATACTAAAATAAATATCATCACACAGTTAGCATGACAAGCCTGCCAAGGAAAAACATTTTCCAATTTGTCAATCTACTTTCAATTCTTCAATATATAATTTGTTGATAGGTAGCTGGGATTCCGCATATCTCGGTACTTGGTTGTGACTAGATTCGCTTGTAGCGGTACCAGTATCTAAGTATCTTGGAGGACTTGTTTCAAACATCTAAATTTCAAATATTGGTAAAGACAATCAGATTTCCTAGCCAGAATCTGCTATTTTGAAGATTGTCCATACATTTAAATTCAAATATGTAATATTTTTGTATTTTAAATGTTGCCAAGTGTTATCTTTTAGGAGGCTATAAATATATGATAGAGTGGCTTCCGGAAACCCCATCTTATTCTTTGGTAGGTTACACTACTTATAATTATGAAAATATAGTGAAGCCCCCAAACGATAAAAAGGACGTAACTAGCTTTTAGACAGTGAATCTCTATAAATCTTTGTGTTCACTACTTTCATGCAAGATTACTTGTCCTTCTAAATACTCAAAATATTCAGCTTGACATAAAATAAAAAAGCATTAGACAATATCATAAATAAATTTAAAAAAAAAACAAAAGACAAATATCATTGTAATGAACCAGTCAGCAAGAAACAACGAGAAAATTGGATAAACAACCTCTCAAATAGATATTTTATGGCAACTTTTAATATTTGTTTGAATATTTGAATATTTTATCATTTATACTTATTTAAGTGGAAGTCTAAAAAACTGAAACTATGCTTTAAAATTTAGAGACAAAATAAAAACAAAAGTTTTTAAATTTTAAAGACAAAATAAGATGACTCTTAGACACAAATAAAGATATTCTAATTATATTTAATATTTTGAATTATTTTTATGGATAATAGAATAAAAATAAAAATAAACGGAAAAAATCTACAGCCTTTATTATTTTTTCTTATTTTTTGCTAAAGTATAAGTATTATTATTATTAAGAGCTTGTTTATAATATGGTTAAAATATCTTTAGTTTCAAATTTTTAAAAATAATCCAGATAATGTTAAAGATCTACTATTGTTTACAGAGGGATGGAAGCAAGTGGTATGAAGGGCCTAAATTAAATGTAATTTTTAATATTTAAAATAACACTATAACAAATTACGATAATCCTAAGTAAATCTTAAAATATATAATCCTAAATTCATATAATGTATTTAAAAAAGAATACAAACGAATTAAAAAAAAAAAAGAATAGAAGCCTCCATCCTATCATCTATTCACTTCTATCAACCATGTTTTTTAAAAATTTCTTGTAGTTAAATTTGAAAAATAAAAAACAGACAAGATAACAAAGGTAAATGTCTTCTTTATATGAGATAAATCTTAAAATAATTATGATTCAAAATCCTAAATTAAATGTAATTTTTAATATTTAAAATAACACTATAACAGATTATGTTAATCCTAAGTAAATCTTAAAATATATAATCCTAAATTCATATAATGTATTTAAAAAGAATACAAACGAATTAAAAAAAAAAAAAAGAAGAATAGAAACCTCCATCCTATCATCTATTCACTGCTATCAACCATGTTTTTTAAAAATTTCTTGTAGTTAAATTTGAAAATAAAAAACAGACAAGATAACAAAGGTAAATGTCTTCTTTATATGAGATAAATCTTAAAATAATTATGATTCAAAATCCTAAATTAAATGTAATTTTTAATATTTAAAATAACACTATAACAGATTATGTTAATCCTAAGTAAATCTTAAAATATATAATCCTAAATTCATATAATGTATTTAAAAAAGAATACAAACGAATTAAAAAAAAAAAAAAGAAGAAAGAATAGAAACCTCTATCCTATCATCTATTCACTTCTATCAACCATGTTTTTTAAAACTTTCTTGTAGTTAAACTTGAAAAATAAAAAATAGACAAGATAATAAAGGTAAATGTCTTTTTTATATGAGATAAATCTTAAAATTATTATGATTCAAATCCTAAATTAAATATAATTTTTAATATTTAAAATAACACTAAGAGATAAAGATAATCCTAAGTAAATCTTAAAATATATAATCCTAATTCATATAATGTATTTAAACGAAGAGTACAAACGAATTAAAAAAAAATAAAGAATAGAAAAAAAAAAAACCTATAAAACCGCCAAAAGCAGCACGTAAATCAACACGCCACATGTAAGCTGCAGTTGATCTCCCACGTTGCACATATATATATATATTAATATAGTTTATAAGTTTTTTTTTAATTATTAAACACTTTCCTCCATCCCCACCAAAACACTCTCTTATTTATCAACCTTCCCTTTCTCTTCCTCACAATCACGCACATTCTTTTATTATCTCTAACTGAGTACCATAAGGCAAACGGCCAAAGAAAAGGAGAGGAAAAAAAATTGCCTCCTTATTGTGTTGCCTACAAAAATTTAGAGGATCATTTAATGATCAAGGAAGTGATCATACACAACTTTTGTTATGGCAGAGGTACGGTATAATAATCTTCTTCATAATGTAATTTCTTTTTTTTTGCCATCATTGATTTTATATATGTTAATGTTATTATTTATTTTTAACATATAACCTTTTTGAAGACCTCTAAAAAGGGAAAAAAGAAACAAAAAACGCAACTGCAAGCTGCTATATTTGCTGCTACAAGTAACAGAGATGGAACTTTAAGAATCCGTGAAAATTCAATTCCAAACGACAAGGAGAATCAAGAAAATTTTAGGAATGCTTCAAATAAGGGGAAGGAAAAAGCCAATCTAGGCAAGCGAAAGGGAAAGAGAAAAGAAATCTTAGTTCAACAAGATATAAGTGACTCAGATGCAGATGATGGAAATAATGATCCGACTACAAATAGGGGGAACATAGAATCTGGAGATATTGATGAAGACTCGAGTCAATCAAATACAGATGAGGAAACTGACCAACCTGATATAAATAAGAAGAAAAAAGTTAGAGGAGTAACGCGGCTAGATATACTTCCAGTGGGTGAAAAACGACGTCAAACTGTAGAATGGAATGAAGTAGGACAACCTATTGGAAAGGCATCTGTCAGTTTTAGTACTGCACTTGGGGTACTAGTTAGACAATATATTCCAATTAATGTAGACACTTGGAAAAAGGTAGATGACCAGAAGAAAAATGAGTTGTGGACCCTTCTGCTGGTATGAATGCTTTTTTTTTTTTGTTCCATTTTTTTTTTTTGTGTTCCTATTCCATTTTTTTATTTATGTTGTTTGATGCTTTTAAAACATTATTGCTTACACTTTTTTCTTGATATTAAATGCAGCAAAAATTTAAGATTTCTTCATGCCACAAGAAATTTGTTACAAGATTGATGGGAAAATCGTGGCGTAATCACAAAAGTAATCTCAGCTCAATAATAAAACAGTTGGCTGACTGTCCAAATATAGCAGAAGAACTTGCTCGTAAAAAGCCAATAGACGTGGATTGGGATGGGTGGCAGGAGTTCTACAAAATTAGGACGTCAAAAGAATTTAAAGTATCTGCTTAGATGTCCTTTTAATATTTTTATTATTATCATTGTCATCATCCTGTGAAACCATATATAAAATTTATGTGCCTTTGGTATTTTTTTGTTTTTTAGGAAAAAAGTGAGAAAATGAGTAAAGTTAGAGCAAAGCTAAAATACCCACACACAACCAGCCGAAAAGGTTATGCAAGATTGGAGAATGAACTGGTAAGTATACAAAGAAAAGCCTATAATGGTCTATTTTGTTTGTTTGTTTATATAATATATGATATTTTCTTTTAATTTGTTATAAGTGATCTGTTCCTTATTTGATCCGCAGCAAAAAAAGAACAAAAAGTCCAAAATTCCCAGAGTCGAATTGTGGCTTGAGGGACATAAGCACAAAAATGGAAAACCAATAAATGAAGCTACAGAGGAAGCAATATTGGTAAAACTATTCAAAACGTTTATTTCTTAATCAAAATGAGCAACAAGCTTATAAAATTATCTGCATGCTTTTATTGTCTGTTTTGACATGTAATAGTTATCACAAAAATATTCTAAATTTATTTGTTTAGAGAGTTGAAGAAGATTCTCAGTCCGATAATAATGAGGAATCACTCACCATAACACAAGATGCACTAGCTAGAGTTCTAGGTCCTGAACAACCTGGATGTGTAAGAGGCCGGGGATTTGGAGTGACATTAAAAACTCTAGAGGCTCAGGGACTGATTACGACATGGAAGAAAAAAATGGAAGAGGAGCTGCAAGAACTCAATTTATGGAAAAGGCAAATGGAGGAGATGCGGGCTTCAAGTTCTATTCCTAACAAAGTAAATTTCTAAATTCATTACTTTGCTATAACAGAACTTATATTTTTTTTTCTCAATTTATTTTAATGTTTTTTTAATTAAACTCTTAAAATATAATTATTAGTGATTAATTCTAAAACTTAAATTTATTACGTGCTAAATTATGCAGAAACAAAATGCCATGATGGGAGATGATGTAAATGATGACGATGAGTCTTCACGGCAGGTATATTATTTATATGAGTATTGAGTTAAAATTATTATTTTTTAAATGTAAACTATTGTTATATATATCATTTGACCTTTTTTTTTTTTTTTAACTTATTCGTAGAATACGGAAGATCTTGCACATATCCCAAATGTTCCAAATGTTCCAGAAGTTAATGCCAAATGTAGATTACTACATTGGGTGGGAACAGGAGAGTTTGTTGCAACGGCAGAAATTGCATCTACTGATCCCCAAGCATTTGTGCACCATGTCCCTCTTGGTCCTGATTGCTATAAAGTATGGGTCAAGGTAATACTAAGGCCTAATGTCCCACTGTTTCGACATTCGAACGAGTTTTCTAATCTTGACGAGGCAAGCGGGAGCACAATAGCATGGCCCCATAAGTATATTAGTTTCGACTAAAAAAGAGGTAATATATATATATATATATATATTTTTTTTTTATATTTTTAAAATGATTACAAATCATGCAAGTTAGTTATTGTTGATATTCTTTTAATCGTTTTTTTTTTTTCTCCTTCTTCTTCTTCAGCTTTTCTTTGGGGCATTTGAGACACCTGATGCGGACAATCATGTTGACACAGATTGTAGATGTTTTCAGTTTAGGAAAGAAGATTTGAATTTTAATTTAAACTTTAACATTATTACTTTTGTTATTTAGGATTTTTACGTTTGAATATTTTAGAATACTTTTGGACTTAAGATCTTTTGGTTAGGGCTTTTAAATTTTAAATTAAGCTTATTTTAAGAATTTAATTGCACTTCAAACTGATTGTTATTAATTTCATATTCTTTAAGATTGCTCAGCCATGACTGTTTGACTTAGTCAAATCACCTTTTTAATAAGTGAAAATTTTATAACTATATTTTTGGTATTTTTCCTATTCTCCTTTTTCTTTTCTACTTCTTCGTTCATTTTTCCGCACAAAAGGGGGGCAACACTACCTAGTTATTTAAATTTTCTTCCACACATTTTATTTTTCATTTTCACCTAAATTTTTAAATAAAAAAGCACATCTTCTCATCATTTATCCACTTCTATCAAATACTTTTTTTTTTTTTTTTTATCTTTCTTCTTTTGGAAAAGTTTGAAAAATAATTTACAATATTTATCTTTTGAATTACTTTTTTAAATGCTCTTTAATATATATATTTGTCATAGATTTCTCATGTTCTTTATAATTTTATTTACTTTTAAAGTAAAAAACGTTTCAATCAAACTTTTTTTTTATAAAAAAATCTTTATTTAATCTACCAGATCCTTCTCAAATCTCATAGCTAAAGAGAAATATTGATAATACTAAGAACGGAACTCCCAAAACCGACGTCTTAGGCGCATGAAAAAAAAAAAAAAAAAAATCGTCAACCGCCAAAACAAGCAGCTTTCCAGTGCCCGCCAAAACAAGCGCGCCAAAACGTCAGTGGGATGATCTCTCTTATTATTCCCGTCCTCTTTCTAAACTTTCTCTGATCATATGCGAAAAAGGTGGAGGAAAACCACCCACCCTGAAATTGAAAGGCCACGATTGAAGCAATCGCCATTTACGACTGGTGGGAGTCGCACACAACACAAGCCCCCATCTTTTCCAACTCATCGCACTTACCCCGTCGCTGGCCATTCATTGCACAGTACAGTAAGAAGGGCTATGGTTACAAACGAATTAAAAAAAAAAAAAAAAGTGCTAATTCTTGGTGTGACTCTGTGGAACTCTCAACTCCTCCGGTTCTGAATTTTTATATTTTTCACTATATTTTCTCAAGTTTCACTATTTTTTATGACAAATAGATTACTAGTTAGACTGTTGTATATAAATCCATTTGTATTTACTTGAGATTCCAACTTATACTGTTGTATATAAATTGTGTTTTTCAGGTCTCCTTCTGAAACGTGATCACGAGTGATTCGAGTCGTTATCTTCTCTGATTTACTAGATGGACAAAACTTGGACAAAATTTCCAAGGTATTCGTCAAGGTTTCTCTTTTGTTATTATTATTATTATTATTATTTAAGAGAGTATGATATAGAGATTGTTTTTTTCGCAGAGTAAGTGATGCTTACCAAGAGGGAGCAAAATCATTTATTGAAAATTGTAAGAAACAAGCAAGAAATCCGGACAGGATCATGTGCCCTTGTGCAAAGTGCAAGAATTATTCTTCAAAAACGGCAGGGGAACTTTTTGAACACTTGGTGATCAATGGTATTGATCCTCAGTACAAGATTTGGTGTGTTCATGGGGAAAGCGCAAGTAATGATGAAGGAGAACAAAATAAAAGCAGTCAACTGTCAAATGCAGGCAGAATGTTTCGAGACACATTTCTTGTCAACGATAGCTGTCCGGAGTATACTCACAATGCAAATGTACCTGAGGATTTTGCAGAAACTTTTACTGAGGCTGAAACTCCTTTATATCCAAAGTGCACAAAGTATACAAAGCTATCAGCAACAATAGCTTTATACAAACTTAAAGCTAAAAACGGTATCTCCGACAACGCTTTTACTGAGATGATGGAACTTTTTCATGATATGCTACCAGCTGATAATACTCTTCCTGATTCATTATACACAGTAAAAAAGTTTCTAAAGGAGTTTAACTTGGGGTATGAAAAAATAGATGCTTGCATAAATGACTGTTGCTTATTCAGAAAGGAGTACGAGCATGTAAGAACCCGAAATTTCAATGAACTTATGATTTCCTTAGAAATAAGGAAAATCTAAGATTTTATTATGTATGTTGATATAAAGCTCATAATCTGAGTAAATATCAGAATATGTTTGAGTTCTCGTTTAATTAGCTACGAGACTTAATAATAAGTTGCTTTGTCAAGCACGGGGCCTTTTGAGGAAAAAGGACAAAATAGGAATTTATGATTTTCTTCGGGTCAACTTTGACCAAGGTTGACTTTAGGTTGACCAAGGTTGACTTTAGGTTGACTAAGGTTGACTTTAAGTTGACCAAGTTGACTTTTGGTTTGACTGAGACGGTACTGCAGTGTAATCAACAATATGGAAATTATACTGCGGAAAACCCTCATTTCAGTCAAATAAGCTATAAGACCACCCTAGAAAAATCAAGCACATTAGTTAGAGCAGTATGGATTAAATAGTTTCAAGTTCTAAGAAAAATCCATACGCAGTCCAATTTTACGCAGATGAACTCTGGACTGCAATTTAGTGAAACAGTACTGTTTTAAGTGAAAACAGTATTTGTAAAATCCTTATTAGTATGATTATGGACTGCATTGGTGAAGAAAAAACCAAATGGAGCCTTAATTTTGAGGACACCTCATATGGTGATAACCAATTAGATTAATTGGATTTTTGGAAATTATGGAAAGTAAGTTTTAAGCATGATTTGAGGTTGAAAAATTGGCCAACAAACCACATTGTATGGCCGGCCACTCTAAGGTTTTAGGGGGGCAATTATGCTTGCTTTTGAGGAATTAAATGCAAGATAAGATAGAAAATGTGTGGTAAGTGTTGTCTATGGTTCACCCTTGGACACATCACCTAGCTTGGCTTCCACACACTTGTTCTAGCATAGCATGGCCGGTTCTTTTCTTTAGCAAGACTTGGTGAACAAGTTTTGTTTTGGGTGAGGTAAGCAAAGGTGACACAAGCATGGTGAGGTAAGCTTGGGTGGTAGGTGTTGCCTTTGGTCCACCTTTTGACACATCACTCTCATTGGCTTCCACACACTTGTTTAGAAGCCTTGTTGAGCAAGCAAATTTCTTGGCTCACATTCATCCACAACTTCAAGCTAATGGCCAAGCCATTTACTTGGCTCACATTCATCCACAAGGCTCACCCTTGAATGGTTGAATGGCCGGCCATTTAGGAGGATTGGTGGGCAAATAGTTTGCTCATTAAACCCTTAAATGCAATTATAGAAACTTTAAGTTTCACCTATAAATAGGGGTAGTTGGTTCACAATTTTTGAGCACGAAATTGAACCCGAAACTCTGCCAAAATTCCCACTCATTCTCTCCCCCTCACTCTAAGGCCGAAAATGAAAACCATAAGAGAGAAAAAGAGAGGTATGGCCGGATTTTAGAGAGAAATAGGTAGAAGAAAATTCGGATCCAAGTTTGAGATTTCACCTCTAAGATCTTGGGGTAATCTTCTCAAATCCCTAAGCCTTTTTATTAAGTTTTGATTCAAGGTTTTATGTGTATTTTCAGTGGGTTTTGTAAGAGCTTAAGCTCATTTATTTTCATGCAAAAGCTTAGTATGTGCTTGATTAGGGTTATGGTAAGCTAGATTAGGGTTATGGTAAGCTAGATCTAGGTTTTTATTTATGTGTTATGATTTTATGTATGGATGTATGATGATATGATTTTCCATTAGATACGCTGCATGTTTGTCGTAGGCTCACGGTTGAGACCGTTTGAGGTAGCGTGTGCGTAGACTTTACGAAAAAACGGATTTTCAAGCAAAACTGCCAGTTTCGGGTAAAAACCGGGCAGTATACAGGAAAATGAAATTTTGAAGCCCTTAGAGGCAGATTTTGGAAAAACGTAAAACATGAAAGTTGTTGGGAAGGGTTTTTCCTAGGGGTCAACGTGGACAGTTTTTCAAAATACGGCTCCAAAGGCCTCTGTTTTTATGAAAATCCGAGACCTAGTCAATATTGGTCTGCCCAGACCTTATGCACGGCCAGCCGGCTTCAACTAAGAAAATGAACAATTTAAAGACAGAATTAGGTTTTGTGTAAAACATGAAAGTTTTAGGATCTTTCAAGATCTACAACTTTCATGAAGAAAGATTTTTCTAATTCCAAACAGATTTTAAAGTAAAAAAATTAGATTCCCAAAACTATGCAAGAATCAAGAAATTCCTACACTGGATTTTAAGAAAACAGTGCAAAAGCAAGAAATCCCTACTCATGCACTGACACTTGAATTAAGAAACTGTTTTCAAGAATTGAACAAGTTTTCTGAAGAAAGGAAATAATTAAATCATGCTAAGTAGTATGATAACCAAATGGGATACCACTATTGGGTCTTAGTAACCCAATAGGACATTAACCTATTTATGTTTGGGCTCATACCCAGGGTTACTAGAAGTAACCTAAAAGGATATTAACGTTTAAGGATTATGATTTATGGTAAGATAGAATATGACTGATTCTTATCTTATCTTATACCCTGTTAGGACAACGGGAGTATGTGCTATGTTTGGCAATAAACTAAGAGCGTAGGACAACAGGTAAGTACAACTCCACCTACAGCATGGACAAAACAATTTTTGTTGCATATCATGTATTGATTTACATGATTTACCTATGTTATGTTATGATAAGTTTAAGTTATGTTATGATAAGTTTAAGTTATGTTATGATAAGTTTATGTTATGATATGTTTATGTAATGATAAGTTTAGGTTATGATAAGTTTAAGATATGTTTATGTTATGATATGTTTATGTTATGATAAGTTTATGCTATGATGTTATGCTATGAAGTTTATGTCATGATAAGTTATGTTATGATAAGTTATGCTATGAAGTTATGTTATGATATGTTATGTTATGGTAGGATATGTTATGATGTTATGTTATGGTAAGTTAGGTTATGATAGGTATGTTATGTTATGATGTGTTATGTTACGAGGTATTATGTTATGATACATTATGCTAGAAAGTTTTAAGTCATGATTGAGATTGTTTTATGATGAATGTTTTGATACGTGACATCATGAAGCATGTTCACAATTATTAAATCACATGGTAAGAATAAGTTAAGTCAGAAGATAAGATAAGACCTGTTAATGTTATTGTGTCGTACCGACTTGCCACCAGGGCTGGTTTTAAACGGTTTTAGTCTATGGTTTGAATTGGATTGGACTGGCTGCCCCAATCACTCTATGTAAACGATTAGTTTCATGGTTTGACTTGGTTTGGATTGACCGCCTCCAACCACTCCATTGCTATATACCACGGTACGTGCACATATGACATGACATGTTAAGGAATAGAACCAAGTTAATGAAAGCATAATTGAGTTATAAGAAAACATAATCGGTTCACGCATTCTTGCACGTCAAAATATTTTTGTGGATTGAATATTGTACTTACTGGGCAATTAGCTCATTACTTACGTTCATGCTGTAGGTAAGCAACCTAACGGCAGTACTTGATACAATACTGTGGAGAGTTGGTGCTGCGGACTGTGAAATGTGGAATGGACACCACCACGGGTTTTGGAAAATAGGTTTTTGTAAAATACATTTGTAAAGTGTGTTTTGAAGAAATGGTATGTTTTAAGAAAAGTTTCAAGTATGTATGGCAGCAAGTTGCCTCGTGTTGTACCGATCCGCGTTAGGTCGGGTCTGGTCCACGATCTTGGTACTCAAGTGAGTACATATGAATATGTATGAAGATAAGTTAAGTTTTATGTACGAGAAAAAGGATAAGATTAAGTCAAGTTAAATTTCAAAGTAAAAGAGTTTTAAAATAAAGTTTTAAAGAAAAAAAAATTACACTGGAATTTTCAGCAAGCTTAAAGCTTTTTGTTAAGAATTAAGTTAAGTAAGTAAGTAAGGTGACGACCCGGCCCACGTCTGCGTAGTCGTTCCCCTACGTAGATGGTGTAAGTCGGGGCGTTACAGTTTGGTATCAGAGAAAAGTTTTCCTGCCATCCAGTTTCACAGTTCTGCTGCCAGCACCACAGTGTTGTAAGTTTATTTTCTTACTCTATTTTATGTATAGAAATTATGTGAGGTTATAATATTACTATGATAAAGACATGAACCTGGTATCAAACCCGGGTTGGACTGAAGAGGACCGCAAGGCTTCGATGGCATTCCGAAGAATGGAGGAAGAGCTATGCATCTTCGATAGGACCCAAGAAGTGATTGCACGATATGGAGACTCTCTTCAGATTTTGTCATGTAGGGACGCACCTTCAAGATATGATTGCCAGCCGACGCCTAGTCAAGGAGGCTCGTGCTCGTGCAAGGTGCCTTGGCATAGGGTACCTTGAGAGGAGAAATCCTAAATTTTTATGACACCTAGGACCGTCTATGTATTAGCGCGATATCGAGATATACTAGGATATGTATATGAGATGATACGTCAACTATGTTACAGCTTGGCGTGCTTATCCAGATGAGTCTAGGGGCTATGATTGCCAGTAAATCAGAGTTGCGCAGCGAAAGCGTGGAGGATAAGCTAAGTTTACGATATGATATGATGAGATCGTGAGAAATCTCTAGTATGATATGATAAGATATGATGATTTTATGATATGATATGCTAAGATATGAATGCAAGAATAGGTGTTAGACATGTCGAGGATTAGAATTAGAAACTAGAAGATGGTTCGTTACATGTACGACTGAACCAAATTTCGCAAGAACCTAATCTTGCAACTGTAATGGTTAAGTTGCAATGATAATTCCTAGAGTAGCAATAAGAAATGAATAGGCTTCGAGATTAGATGGCCTATCGCCTTACCGTAGTAGGGTGATAATCAGGAATTTTTCATCCTAAGAAATAGGATTGATGACTAAAAGTTTGACGATGAAAGTGATGATACGATCCCTCAGTAAGGGAAATTAAGTAATGTTGGGGAATTTTAGATATTCCTAAGAATTATGATTATGCACTTGTGCTATCAAGGAAATGTTAGAAGCAATAAGAGGAGCTTTTACTATCTACCACGTGGCTAGTTGATTTAAGTATGCCTGTCATTGCATCACTCGAACAATATTATGATTTTCCAAGATTGGCTTTGAAAAGATTCAAAGAAAATATTTTTATAAAAGATCCTATGTTTAATAGAACCCCCTCATTTTATGTAAGACGGCCAAATCCTTGAGGAGGAAATTCCAAGATGGGGGCTGTCATTAAAAGTAAAGGTTCCAAGATAGGAGCCATAGGCCGAATCCTTGAGGGATGAGTTTCGAGAAAGGGACGAATTCCAAGATAGGGGCCATTATGATAAGTAAGGGGTTCTAATAGCATAAGATCAAGTTTCAAGAAAGGAACTATTTTCAAAAAATGTTCTGAATATATGATACGATATGCTCTCCAAGTATGGAAAATTATGTAATACGATAAACTTTTCAAGAATGAAAAAGTTATATGATAAGATATGTTTTTCAAACATAGCAAGTTATATGATATACTTGCTCAGTTTTTATGTAAATAGTTCTTGTGATGCAATATGAAGGGACAGTATGTATGAAAGTAAGAAAGTAAGAATGTATGCAAGTATGTATGAATGTATGTAAGTATGATGATAAGATATGAAAGTAAGATTATGGTTCTATATAAGAGACATGATCCCATTAAAGGATTAAAATGGGAATTTGATCAAACCATTATGAGTTTATGGTGGATTTTAAGAAGAGTTACCTAGAAGTAACTAAATTTTCGAGGACGAAAATTATTTTAAGGAGGGTAGAATGTAAGAACCCGAAATTTCAATGAACTTATGATTTCCTTAGAAATAAGGAAAATCTAAGATTTTATTATGTATGTTGATATAAAGCTCATAATCTGAGTAAATATCAGAATATGTTTGAGTTCTCGTTTAATTAGCTACGAGACTTAATAATAAGTTGCTTTGTCAAGCACGGGGCCTTTTGAGGAAAAAGGACAAAATAGGAATTTATGATTTTCTTCGGGTCAACTTTGACCAAGGTTGACTTTAGGTTGACCAAGGTTGACTTTAGGTTGACTAAGGTTGACTTTAAGTTGACCAAGTTGACTTTTGGTTTGACTGAGACGGTACTGCAGTGTAATCAACAATATGGAAATTATACTGCGGAAAACCCTCATTTCAGTCAAATAAGCTATAAGACCACCCTAGAAAAATCAAGCACATTAGTTAGAGCAGTATGGATTAAATAGTTTCAAGTTCTAAGAAAAATCCATACGCAGTCCAATTTTACGCAGATGAACTCTGGACTGCAATTTAGTGAAACAGTACTGTTTTAAGTGAAAACAGTATTTGTAAAATCCTTATTAGTATGATTATGGACTGCATTGGTGAAGAAAAAACCAAATGGAGCCTTAATTTTGAGGACACCTCATATGGTGATAACCAATTAGATTAATTGGATTTTTGGAAATTATGGAAAGTAAGTTTTAAGCATGATTTGAGGTTGAAAAATTGGCCAACAAACCACATTGTATGGCCGGCCACTCTAAGGTTTTAGGGGGGCAATTATGCTTGCTTTTGAGGAATTAAATGCAAGATAAGATAGAAAATGTGTGGTAAGTGTTGTCTATGGTTCACCCTTGGACACATCACCTAGCTTGGCTTCCACACACTTGTTCTAGCATAGCATGGCCGGTTCTTTTCTTTAGCAAGACTTGGTGAACAAGTTTTGTTTTGGGTGAGGTAAGCAAAGGTGACACAAGCATGGTGAGGTAAGCTTGGGTGGTAGGTGTTGCCTTTGGTCCACCTTTTGACACATCACTCTCATTGGCTTCCACACACTTGTTTAGAAGCCTTGTTGAGCAAGCAAATTTCTTGGCTCACATTCATCCACAACTTCAAGCTAATGGCCAAGCCATTTACTTGGCTCACATTCATCCACAAGGCTCACCCTTGAATGGTTGAATGGCCGGCCATTTAGGAGGATTGGTGGGCAAATAGTTTGCTCATTAAACCCTTAAATGCAATTATAGAAACTTTAAGTTTCACCTATAAATAGGGGTAGTTGGTTCACAATTTTTGAGCACGAAATTGAACCCGAAACTCTGCCAAAATTCCCACTCATTCTCTCCCCCTCACTCTAAGGCCGAAAATGAAAACCATAAGAGAGAAAAAGAGAGGTATGGCCGGATTTTAGAGAGAAATAGGTAGAAGAAAATTCGGATCCAAGTTTGAGATTTCACCTCTAAGATCTTGGGGTAATCTTCTCAAATCCCTAAGCCTTTTTATTAAGTTTTGATTCAAGGTTTTATGTGTATTTTCAGTGGGTTTTGTAAGAGCTTAAGCTCATTTATTTTCATGCAAAAGCTTAGTATGTGCTTGATTAGGGTTATGGTAAGCTAGATTAGGGTTATGGTAAGCTAGATCTAGGTTTTTATTTATGTGTTATGATTTTATGTATGGATGTATGATGATATGATTTTCCATTAGATACGCTGCATGTTTGTCGTAGGCTCACGGTTGAGACCGTTTGAGGTAGCGTGTGCGTAGACTTTACGAAAAAAACGGATTTTCAAGCAAAACTGCCAGTTTCGGGTAAAAACCGGGCAGTATACAGGAAAATGAAATTTTGAAGCCCTTAGAGGCAGATTTTGGAAAAACGTAAAACATGAAAGTTGTTGGGAAGGGTTTTTCCTAGGGGTCAACGTGGACAGTTTTTCAAAATACGGCTCCAAAGGCCTCTGTTTTTATGAAAATCCGAGACCTAGTCAATATTGGTCTGCCCAGACCTTATGCACGGCCAGCCGGCTTCAACTAAGAAAATGAACAATTTAAAGACAGAATTAGGTTTTGTGTAAAACATGAAAGTTTTAGGATCTTTCAAGATCTACAACTTTCATGAAGAAAGATTTTTCTAATTCCAAACAGATTTTAAAGTAAAAAAATTAGATTCCCAAAACTATGCAAGAATCAAGAAATTCCTACACTGGATTTTAAGAAAACAGTGCAAAAGCAAGAAATCCCTACTCATGCACTGACACTTGAATTAAGAAACTGTTTTCAAGAATTGAACAAGTTTTCTGAAGAAAGGAAATAATTAAATCATGCTAAGTAGTATGATAACCAAATGGGATACCACTATTGGGTCTTAGTAACCCAATAGGACATTAACCTATTTATGTTTGGGCTCATACCCAGGGTTACTAGAAGTAACCTAAAAGGATATTAACGTTTAAGGATTATGATTTATGGTAAGATAGAATATGACTGATTCTTATCTTATCTTATACCCTGTTAGGACAACGGGAGTATGTGCTATGTTTGGCAATAAACTAAGAGCGTAGGACAACAGGTAAGTACAACTCCACCTACAGCATGGACAAAACAATTTTTGTTGCATATCATGTATTGATTTACATGATTTACCTATGTTATGTTATGATAAGTTTAAGTTATGTTATGATAAGTTTAAGTTATGTTATGATAAGTTTATGTTATGATATGTTTATGTAATGATAAGTTTAGGTTATGATAAGTTTAAGATATGTTTATGTTATGATATGTTTATGTTATGATAAGTTTATGCTATGATGTTATGCTATGAAGTTTATGTCATGATAAGTTATGTTATGATAAGTTATGCTATGAAGTTATGTTATGATATGTTATGTTATGGTAGGATATGTTATGATGTTATGTTATGGTAAGTTAGGTTATGATAGGTATGTTATGTTATGATGTGTTATGTTACGAGGTATTATGTTATGATACATTATGCTAGAAAGTTTTAAGTCATGATTGAGATTGTTTTATGATGAATGTTTTGATACGTGACATCATGAAGCATGTTCACAATTATTAAATCACATGGTAAGAATAAGTTAAGTCAGAAGATAAGATAAGACCTGTTAATGTTATTGTGTCGTACCGACTTGCCACCAGGGCTGGTTTAAACGGTTTTAGTCTATGGTTTGAATTGGATTGGACTGGCTGCCCCAATCACTCTATGTAAACGATTAGTTTCATGGTTTGACTTGGTTTGGATTGACCGCCTCCAACCACTCCATTGCTATATACCACGGTACGTGCACATATGACATGACATGTTAAGGAATAGAACCAAGTTAATGAAAGCATAATTGAGTTATAAGAAAACATAATCGGTTCACGCATTCTTGCACGTCAAAATATTTTTGTGGATTGAATATTGTACTTACTGGGCAATTAGCTCATTACTTACGTTCATGCTGTAGGTAAGCAACCTAACGGCAGTACTTGATACAATACTGTGGAGAGTTGGTGCTGCGGACTGTGAAATGTGGAATGGACACCACCACGGGTTTTGGAAAATAGGTTTTTGTAAAATACATTTGTAAAGTGTGTTTTGAAGAAATGGTATGTTTTAAGAAAAGTTTCAAGTATGTATGGCAGCAAGTTGCCTCGTGTTGTACCGATCCGCGTTAGGTCGGGTCTGGTCCACGATCTTGGTACTCAAGTGAGTACATATGAATATGTATGAAGATAAGTTAAGTTTTATGTACGAGAAAAAGGATAAGATTAAGTCAAGTTAAATTTCAAAGTAAAAGAGTTTTAAAATAAAGTTTTAAAGAAAAAAAAATTACTCTGTAATTATCAGCAAGCTTAAAGCTTTTTGTTAAGAATTAAGTTAAGTAAGTAAGTAAGGTGACGACCCGGCCCACGTCTGCGTAGTCGTTCCCCTACGTAGATGGTGTAAGTCGGGGCGTTACAGAGCACTTGAGCAACTGTCCCAAATGTGGTGCTTCACGCTGGAAGATTAATTCACGTACCAATGAACCGAAAAAGGGGGTGCCTGCAAAGGTATTGCGCTATTTTCCAATAAAACCAAGATTTCAGAGAATGTTCATTTCACCCGGAAAGTCTGAGCAATTGAGGTGGCATTACACTCACATTAGTCAAGATGGCAAAATGCGACATCCGGTTGATTCATTTGCATGGGACAATATTAATCAGAAATGGCCAGATTTTGCTTCTGAACCAAGAAATCTCAGGCTCGGATTTGCAACGGATGGATTCAATCCATATAAAAATCTCAGTTCTAAATATAGTTGTTGGCCAGTGGTTTTAGTTGTTTACAATTTGCCTCCAGATATATGTATGTCTCATGAAAACTTGATGTTAACTCTGCTTATACCTGGGCCAGACCAACCTGGAAATGATATAGATGTTTATTTGCAGCCACTAATTGATGATCTTAAGGAGCTCTGGAATGTTGGAGTGGAGATACTTGATGGGTTGACAAATAAGAGGTTCAATATGAGAGCTATATTGATGTGGACAATACATGATTTTCCAGCATATGGTAATGTGGCAGGATGTACAGTAAAGGGTGAATTTGCTTGTCCTCCGTGTGGGCCTAACATTTCATCATTATATTTACATAATAGTAAAAAAACAGTTTACATGGGTCATAGACGCTTCCTTCCCCAAAATCACAGATGGCGCAAGAACACTAAATGGTTTGATGGAACCAAAGAAACACGTCGGCCTTCAAAACCATTAAGTGGTAAAGATATATCGTCGATATTGAAGAATGTAGTCAACGATTGGGGTAAAGACCCAAGGAGAGGAAAAAAGAGGTCGAAGGGCCAAAAGAGATTGAAGGGCAACAACAACAAAAAAAGAAGCAAGTTGGTCCAATGAAAATGTGGAAAAAAAATTCAGTGTTTTTTGACCTACCGTATTGGGAGGTAAGTCCTCATCAACTTCTATTTAACATAACCACTTAGTTATTATATTTTTTCTAAAATGTTTTGTATTGAAATTATGATGTTGTTTGACTACAGGAGTTATATCTGCGACATAACTTGGATGTCATGCACATCGAGAAGAATATTTGTGATAGTCTCATTTCAACTATACTACATGTAAAAGAAAAAACTAAGGACGGTGTCGAATCTCGTAAGGATTTAGAGGAAATGGGTATAAGGAAAGAATTATATGCAGAAAAACGAGGAGGTGGACATTACTTGCCACCAGCACCCCACTGGTTGTCAGTGAGCGAAAAGCAATTGTTTTGTGAAAGATTGTTTGATTTGAAGTTGCCTGATGGTTATGGATCGAACATTAGAAAATGTGTATCTTTGGAAGAATGCAAGCTTACAGGCCTTAAATCTCATGATCATCACATCCTGATGCAACAGTTATTGCCAATGGCTATAAGAGGACTTCTTCCAGATGGAGTACGAAGAACCATCTTTCGATTGTGCTCATTTTTCAATGAAATATGTCAGCGTGTGGTTGATAAAAATAAAATCGAGACATTAGAAGAAGAAATCATTGAGACAATGTGCATGTTGGAGAAATATTTCCCTCCTAGTTTTTTTGACATCATGATTCACTTAACAATTCATTTAGGACGAGAAGTTCGATTGTGTGGACCAGTGCAATATCGGTGGATGTATCCTTTTGAGAGGTATTATGACTTATTTAAAGTTATTTTATACATTAATTTTCTTTTCATTGCCAATTTAATCAATATACGTGTGTATTTTTCTTTAGGTTTATGAAAGTACTCAAGGGTTATGTGAGGAATCGTTCACGACCTGAAGGATGCATAGCAGAGTGTTATCTTGTAGATGAGTGTGTGGAATTCTGCAATGGATACCTTAAGCAAAATATCGCAGTAGGTGATAGGCACTCCCGCAACGAAGAATTTGAAAATGAGATGATATTAGAGGGACGTCCTATTTCTAAGGGAAATCCAAAAACGATGACTGACGAAATGCTGAAGATTGTCCATAGATACGTATTGTTTAACGTTGCAGAAGTTGAGCCATATCTTCAGTAAGTGTAACAACATCCTAATTTTTTATTTTTTTTTACGTAAAACAAAATTTATTTTTCATTTATATTTCAATTAATACTTTAAATTTTCTTATTCAAATATAGAATGCACATGGACGAACTAAAACATGATGATAGGCGTTTGGTCCGTGATAGTAATTTGCTACAAAAGATACATTCGGAGACATTTTCTTCATGGTTACAGAATAAATTTGTAAGATCTGTTATATTAAAAATAATTTTAATTCATATTATTTATGTTCCATTTCTATTATGTTATTAAGAGTTAATATGCTTTACATATTTTGCAGAGTACAAACCACCCTTGTATAACTACAGCTTCAGACAGATTAAGATGTTTTGCGCGGGGGCCTAGACGTTATTGCATGTCATATTCTGGTTATATTATCAATGGCAAGCGATATCACACATTCGAAGTTGAAAGATCTACACAAGATTATGGTGTTTTTATAGAGGCAGAGACAATTTGCAGATCTAGTTCAAGAGACAAGGCACACATTGTTGCAAATGTCTCTTATTATGGGATTGTAAAGGATATAATATTGCTTGATTATCATAAATTCCGATTGGCTGTATTCAATTGCATTTGGGCTAATATTGCGGGTGGTGTAAAAGAAGAAGAAGGCTTCACATTGGTTAACCTTCATGATGGAATAAGTCAATTTCAACGAGATCCATTCATTTTAGCATCACAGGCGAAACAAGTATTTTACTCCAGAGAAAAAGACACATCAAGTTGGTATGTTGTGATGAAAGCACCACCAAGAGGTTTCTATGATTTTGATGTGTTTGATGAGAGCACTTACAAAACATATGCACCACAGGATGTATCTAAACTCAATATTGACAATGTTGATGACGATGAGCCTTATGTGAGAGAGGATATTGAGGGTATTGTTGTTCAATAATCATTTGAAATTTTTTTTTTTTTATAGAGAATGTTGAGAACATTTTATTTTTGAATTTTTTTTATCAAAATATTACAATTTTAACCGATACTATT